>VRYO01002482.1:16751017-16830538 GCA_009812075.1 Sialia sialis
AGCATGGCAGGTGTCACACAGGTCTGGGGGAGCAGTGAGGGCTCAGGATGGACCATGGGGTTATGGGTATCGGGGGGGCTGAGGGGGCAGCATGCTCAAGGGCAGGTCATATCTAGCTTCAGGATGAGGACAGGTCGGAGGGGCATTAGGGGGTCCCACACCCCTAATGGGGAAGAAGCAAAGGGTCAGTGTCCCATGGGGTTGGAAGGGCTGGGGGTGATAGGCACAAGGTGAGGTCAGAAGGGCTTGGGGATCAGGGCAGGTCTGTGGGGAGCAGGAGGTATGGAGGGTGGTCATATAGGGCTGGGAGGCAACAGAATGTCAAGGTGGACTGTGGGGTTGAGGGATCAGAGGGCAGGCACAAAGGGAGGGTTGGATCCAGCCTTGGAGTGAGGTCAGGGCTGAGGGTCAGCAAGATGGCGACGGGGTTGATCACAGATGGTGGGGCAGCAAGGGTCAGGGTCCTAGGGGCGGCCAGAGTGTGCTGGGGAGTGACAGGCACAAGGAGGGGGTCAGGGCTGGGGGTGGTGGGGCAGGACAGGCCTAGGGACATGTCACCACCAGGGGAGCAGAGGGTGACCTACCCCCTGCCCCAGGATGCCCCAGAGAGGGGGTGCAGGTATGACAACCATGCACCCCCCAGTTCTTCACCTCTGGTTTCTACCTTACACACCCATGAGCAATCTCACACCCCAAACCACCCTCAATCCGCCAAGGGAGAGTGCAAGGGCACTTCAGCACCCCCAACTCACCCCCACTCCATCCCTGCCCCCTGGGAATGGGCCGGGCCCCTGGTTTGAAGCTGATCCAACATGGCTATCGTGTGAGACACAACCCAGGTGCTTCAGCAGCCCCCATGAAACACAGTCCACAGCTCTTTCCGAGGCCAAGCTGCCACCACAGTCGGGAAAATGGCCCCTAAGATTAATAAAGATAGGGCTTGTCCTGGCTGGAGTGGAGCAATTCTATCACAGTTCACTCGGCTCATTGCAGGTGGCAGGGGCAGGACCTAAAGCACTGCGGGTGTTGCACCCACTCGCTCCAAGGCTGAATCAGCTTTCTGAAAAGCAAACAAGCAGGATTGTTGGGAAAGGAAGTGGCCAGGCCTGTCCAAGGGGAGGCAGGCGTGGATTAGCAATGGGAGCGGAGGTTCCTGGAGCTTGATAAAGGATTTGCCAGGGCTGGGAACGCCGAGGGACATCCGTCACCTCCCCTTCACTGTGTGACATCGAGTGATATAAATTGAACTGGAACTGACTAGTTTGGCAAAAGGGATGTGGAGAGGAGCTGGCGGAGCATTGTGTAAAAACCACCTCTGCAAGGCAACGGGGGAATTTGTGTTATTTTAAAATTGCAAATTGATCGTACTTTGTGAAGTCAGTGCAGCAAATGGCTCTGGGAGCGCTGCTTGCTCATGCAAGATGCTTTTCCTGTGCTTTAATCTGGCTTTTTTTTCATTACAAGAGCCACTCCAATTTCAGCTCTCACTCTGTAAGTCACATTTTTGGTACAACTGGTGGCAGGGATTTGTAAAATAAATAATTAAAAAAATAGTATTTTGTGTCTGTGTTGGGTTGTGGGGTTTTTTTAAAGACAAAATCCTGGAGTAAATATTACATCAGCTGGTAGCTAATTACAGCCATTTAGGGAACTTTAATTAGGACCACTTGCAGTGAACATTGTTGAAGGAGGTTTAAATTTCATTTGTGCATTTCAGTTTGATTTTGGATAGAGAGTGGAGAAGTTGTGGGAGCTGCTATACCCAATAAAGCAACTGACTTACCGAAACCCGCAGCTATTCTGGACTCCCCTTCACTGCCCTTAGAAACACCTTCAACTCTAAAGGGAGCAGTTCACCCCCTCAGAGTGCCAGGCAGGAAACGGACACCAATAACACCCAATCTACGGTTCTGTCCCCCACCTTTGTGTTTTAGGGCTGATGTGGGTCACTTTGGTCTAATTTTCCCTGTGCTTTTTGGATAGCACTCAATGATGCACTTCCTCCTCCTTCTCCATGCATTGCCAGGTATCACAATGCCATCAGTATTTCCACATAGGCCACCAAAAGAAACTTTTGCTGTCAGAGCATCCCAGAATGGTTTATGTTGGAAGGGACCCCAAAGCCCATCCCGTCCCACCCTCTACCATGGGCAGGAACATCTTTCACCAGACCAGGTTGCTGTAAGCCTCATCCAACCTGGCCTTGGACACTTTCAGAGATGGGGCAGCTGCAGCCACAACCTCTGACATTTCCCAATGGTCGTCTGCTCACTGTCATTTTCACTGAAATCACAGACCAATGCCACCCTTCTCCTTCCCTCAGGCAGGACCAAATTCTCAGGGAGAGCCTCCTGGAGAATCCATTGCAGCCAGGAATGTTTTCCAAATGATGCACTGATGCACTGCTGAGTTCCAGGCCTCAGAGAGGACCCATAACAGAAGGTGGTGATATCTGATAAGGAACGTAACTGAGGTAACACCATCCTCCTCCTGTGACTTCCCTTCTCCTACCCTGCATTCCTCTGAAATAATTGGGGTTTCTCTTCTCACTTTCAAATTCATGACTGGAGCACAACCCCTTCAGCACATTCTGGAAAGGTGGTCCTTGTGTTTTGCAATCCAAGGGCTCTGCTAGCTCAGCTCCTGGATGTCCAGCAGCTCATCCTCGGCTGTAGTCATATCCTACCTGATGCTTCCCTGCTGCACACTCAACTATGGTCCTCTCCACCTTCATCCTCTGAAGAGCAACACTTCCAGCTGCAGTTTCCTTTCCAAGATGCCGAAATTGCACCTCACACTAGACATAGCAGCTGTCCCTTTGTGGCACAGCGAGGGAAGGAATGAAGTTTTAATTGTATTTCTGTCTGTAAGCAGGAATTTCAGGGCAGCCTTTAAGAATCCAACTTGCTGTCAACAGAATACAGGTAGGTATGAGGGATTTTAGACAAGTTTGTCAGATAACAGTAGGAAGGAAGTTACTTAGATAAATTTCCCAGTGATCAGTAATCTCAGAACTACACTCCATCAGGACACAGCTCTGAATAGGGATGCACTGCACAGCCCAGCCTGGTACAACACTTCCAACTGTGCTATGCCAGCACATCTGAGATTAGGCTCCCGGGAACAGCAAAGGTCTCTCAGATAAAAATATACAGTAATTTCATGATGATAAGCTGCACCTTTTTCATTGAAGAATCCAGCCTACCCCAGTAGTGCGGCTTATATTCAGGTGCGGCTTATCTGTGGACAAATCCCAGTGAAATGCCAACCCAGAAGTGAGAGCTGGCCGGGAGGGCGCCTGGGGCTGCCTTTAAAGGCTTCCCTGGTCTACGAAAACTGTTTGCAACTTGAGCACCTGACACCAAACCCCGCGCAATTCTGTTACTAATTTGTTACTTTGTTACACACGGATCCTCGCTAAAAAACATAAAAATGCGGCTTATATTCAGGTGCGGCTTATATAAGGACAGATCCCGTGGTCTACCCAGCTACCAGGAGGTGCGGCTTATAATCAGGTGTGGCTTATAATTGTGAAATTACTGTAATTATCAGTGTTGACATATCACACTTGGACTGCTTGGAAGTGATCTCTCAGGTTTGGACTCAGCAGAGAATTGCTGGACTGTTTTTTTTTTTTTAATTGTTTGTTTTTTTGTTGTTGGTTTATTTTAAATAAGAAAAGCCAACTTAACGGAATGTGCTTCTGGTCAGAAAAGTTCAGTTTGCTCTTACAGGGAAAGGTTTGCACTTCAAAGTGGCCAGAATATGTAAGTAGTTCATAATTTTGTACAGGAAATTTTTTTATTCAATTAAATATTCTAATGTCAACTTCTAAGATACTACTTCTAAACGCTTATAATGCCTCAAAACTAAAACAATATAAGGTTGGAAATCAAGATTCTGTTGACCTCAACTTGAATTTCCCCATTGTATTATAGTTAGGGAGCAATTCCTGTGTGTTTCATGTTCTGGCCCAGCAAGAGAAGAGACTATTTGGACCTCTAAGAATTCTCATGCAGGAAAATTCCTCCTTCCAGCCTGCACCTGGGTGACGTATAAAACTATTCTGTTTTTCCTTTTTTTCCTTAACTTTTTAAGAGCCCCTGTGCTCTGGTTCTTTGAGAGAAGCTGGCTGTGAGCAACAGAGTATGTACCAAATATTATCTCATCCACGGGGACAAAACAGCTCTCCACCATCAGCTCTGCCAAATGGCTCCTGTGCACATCCCACTCTCCAGGTCTACCATCAACCAGTGTTAATACCTCTGATTACACTGCTGTGGTAGCTCCTCTCTTCCAGTCTCAGCCTCCTTAGATACCAGTCATATCCCTAGTACACAGCACTTATATCATGTTTTGAAGAACAACTCAGCTGCCACAGCCATTTGCTTTGTCACTGGATTCAACCGGAGCTTGGAGATCACCTCCACAGGCGCAGCACACAGCAAAACAGCAGCAAGCCCTGCCTTCCCACCATAGACTCTGCTAACTCAGAGGTTAGATTAGACCAAAATTGGGTAAGAGAGTGTAACAGAGCACATAACAAGTTACTTCTGTCTTCAATTTTGAAAAGATAAAATGTCAGAAGCCAAGATTCTGGTATTTTAAATATGGTTTTGGTGACTTTTCTTTGCCTCTGCTTTCCAGGCTTGTGGAATACAGTAACTGCATTTCCCCAAGCATTTCTGTACTGCCACACAGTCTGTACATCTACTGATGTAAGGTACACAAAAGAGCTGAGATTCCTCAGTGATACTGGGACACAGGCAGCTGGGGACTGGAGAAAAATAACAAATAGCCTGAACCTTTAAAATGTAAAAGCTGACAGGAGTGATCTCAAATCCAAACATAATACAGCACTGGAGAAACAAACGCCTCAACCAAAACTCACAAAAGTACAACACTCAATAGGCTTTTAAAGATTTTAGCACTAGGGGATAATGTCACCTCCAGCCAACACATCATGAAAAGACTGACCCTTGTCTGCACAGCAGATTTCGTTAGACCTAACCTGGCATGAGCTGCCAGTGAAGATTTTTCTAAGCTTGGGGCATTGAAAACATGTCACTCTTGTGTAGATTCTTGTCTACTAAAGGTAGGGCTTCTGCCACATTAGGAACATTGAAAGTGTCTTTCCTCATTTTTCTTAGGGACAAAACAAGTATTTGAGTGCATCAAAGATAACATGCCATTGCCTGACTCTTTCCTGAGGCCATTCTGAGTCTCCACCCTCCCACACAATGGAGTTTATCTCTCAGGTTGTTCCTGCCACTCCCTCTGTCTACATCTTCAGGTATCCCATTAGGGACGCTTTGATACCCAAATCCCGTAGGAAAGCATCCAGGTCACTCAGCCTCCATAGAAGCAGCAAGCCATGTGCAGCCTCAGAGCCCTGATCCAAGGCAAAGTGTGTCCTGTTACTGGAGGAGGAATGCAGCTGTGTGCAGCCACGTGGACCTGGGCAGCTGCCACCGCCCAGCTGAGGGGAACCAAACCTCACAGGGAGGAAAAGAACACCTCTGCGATCCCAAGGCACACAGTACTGGAAATATCTGCTGATTCTGCAAGCACCTGAAACAATGTGATTCTCCTGAATGTGCTAGCAAGTCCTTCCCTGTCCTAACCCTCGGATTCCCAGAATACAAAAGGTTTCTCAAAAGCGTTTGCCCCCTGCTTCTCTTTCTCCTGCATAAAATGGGCAAAACTGTGGGAAGAGATGGGATGGGACTGAGCTGCAGGCTGTGGCACACACCTGCAGAAGAACATCAGAGCACAACGAAGCATTTGGCAGCACAGAGAGGCTTGTCTCCACCTGACCTTGGGGACAAGAGGTGTCAAGTGCAGAGAGGAGCCTGCCGGAAGCCAACAGACAGGTGAACAGAGTGTGATCACCCCATAGAGGGACACTGAGAGAGCGTGTTGCTGTCGTGGCAATGTGTGATAGTGAGAATTACCATAAAAGGAAATACCATGTCTTGAAGAAGTGTAAAAAAGCAGCTCATTTCTTCGAATAAACAGCTCAGATTCCCTGCTGCTCTGAGTCCATGCCCCAGTTGTTGCAAATGGCATCCTGCATTAGGATTTGATAGGTAACTAGTGGTTGCACCAATGGCAATGCTTGGCGGAACTTTAAAGGGGGATGGAAGAAAGCCTGGGAGCTGAAACAAAGCTCATGGCACCAACTGACCTTTCCACAAGACAGAGGATAGCAGCTGAGAATGATGAAGGATGGTGTATTCCAGGAACAGAATGTCACAGAGACATTAGAAGAGATTTTGAAAAAGCACAACAGGTAAATTGAATCTACAGATTTGAAGAGACTCTTCTTCTGGGCAAAAGACTTCAACCTTAGATGATACCAATATTTTTGACCCTTGGACATGGGACACTTTTGGGAACGCATTGTGGTACTGAGTTATGTGAGTTGATGCAGCCCTGACAAAGCTTTTGTGTCCATGGTGGACTGTGTGCAAGCAGCTCACAGCTCACGTGGCACCTGCAGACCGGACAAAAAATCATGCTTGTGGCACCGCGGCAGCCATGCTGACCCCTTCTGTGCTGCCAGTGAATGACTCTGTCTGCCATGGGAGGAAAACCAGAAGACGGCTCCTGGTTCCCTGACCCATTTGATCTTAGAGGGGACCTAGACATTCTTGTAGAAGAGCTCATGCCACACCTGCGCTGGAGCCATGTTGTGGTGAGTGCTGAGCTGGGGGGACTCTTCACAGCAGCACATTCCCTCTCCATCTGCCCTCTGCGAGAGCGTAGTGGCAGAAGGAGGGGAGTGTGCAGAGCCATGGGGGCACAGTGCTGTAGCAGCGATGGCAAATGTGTGGTGCTGAGCATATGGTGGCGAGCACATGCAGGGCCATGCCAGCGACTGCCTTAGCACAGCTGGGGGACGGTGGCAAATGCTGCGCCGGCATCATAGAGGGTCTGACAGGACATGTTCAGCTCTCTGCATGTGGGCAGTAAGAAGGTAATCCAAGGAGCCTGGTGACACTGGAAGGGGCAGCACTGTGTCCCTGTTCCCTGTACATGGCAGGATGTGCCTGGGGAGACGCGGCCACCATCTTGTGCAGGGGTTGCTGCAAGCTTGGCATGTCATTCCTGCAGCTGGACCATGAAACTCTCCTGGTTTTGTTACTCTGAATGTTGCCACAATTCTGGACCCTTTCTCAAAGACTGCTTTTTTTACCACACCACCTTGTGACCCCCTGCATTGTTCTATTTGCTTTTTGTTATGGATGCTCCTATGTGCATGTCATATTCTGCTCTTGTTAAAAACTTATTTTATGTTTTCACTAAGCTGTAGACTTTGGCATGACTGTTAATTAGATTTAAGGTTAACTGTGTGATGCTAGTATATTTCTGGATACAGACAGCATTAATACATAGAGTTTTTATGAAGGAATTTAGTTGTAAGATAATTATTTAATGTTACTTACATGCATTCTTTTAGTTACATTAATAAAGGTTTGCTTGTAGGTATTTTGGGGAAACCGTTCCAGTCCCAGCTTGGGCCCTAGTTGCTTAGGAAAGTATACCATCAGACCTACGTATTTCTGCACTGAAAGTGTAATCAAGTAATTCTGACTTGCTGATGTGGTCTTATAAAAGCTGGACCTCCTTTTGAGGTAAACTTGAAAACCTTGTCTGGGAAAGGTTTTCTAGGTCCTCACTGTGAAATAGGGCTCCCCAGTGATGGCAGACTCTGGCTGATGGTAAAGTAGTTTAGGCAGTATTTAAAGGTGCCTAGCTTATTTTTGCTCTGTAGTGCTTGTTGTTTCATTAGATGCATTGTTTTACTGGGCTGAGATATGTTCATGTTAGAGTTGTTAAAACAAAAAATAAGGGGTCCAGGGATGGGATATATTCCTAATAAAAGCTTTACATTTTCTTAACTTTTAGAATCACATTCAGAATAACCTAACCCCAGTCAAACATTTTTGTGAATCACAAGCTCACTTATGCTTAGTAAGAACCTTGAAAGTAGAAAATAGGAAGGACCCTTTCTGTTGATAACTGGGGAGCAAAGATATGCTTGTGTTTCCACAGATTCCAGTCCATGATGGGTAACTGCAAGAGTGATCCAACCAGCCTTGGCTGGCTTTATCATCAGCTTGTGGGGAAGCTGAGGGAACTAGATGAATGGAGCTCGTTTGCTTTGGGTTGTGGGTCAAACGTATTCTAATGTTGGGAGTGTTTCGTTTTGTGATTCTTGTTTGTATAAAACAAAAAACAGGGAATTGTGGGAAGAGATGGGATAGAGTTGAGCTGCAGGCTGTGGCACACACCTGCAGAAGAACATCAGAGCACAACGAAGCATTTGGCAGCACAGAGAGGCTTGTCTCCACCTGACCTTGGGGACAGGAGGTGTCAAGTGCAGAGAGAAGCTGCCGGAAGCCAACAGACAGGTGAACAGAGTGTGATCACCCCATAGAGGACATTGAGAGAGCGTGTTGCTGATGTGGCGATGTGTGATAGGTCGCTTAGTGAGAATTACTATAAAAGGAAATACCATGTCTTGAAGAAGTGTAAAAAACCGGCCCGTTTCTTTGAATAAACAGCTCAGATTCCCTGCTGGTCTGAGTCCTTGCCTCAGTTTTTACACATAACAACACTCTACCTTACAGGGCTTTGGAAAGCCTTAATTAGACAAATTGCTCTGAGATTTGTGTAAGAGGAAAATTAAGTCAACATCTTATTGTAAAGCCTGAGGTACTGCATCCACTTTTTTTAGAATATATTCAGCCACTTTGTGAATGTCTGCAAATACATTCCAACCTTCCTAATGAGGCTCACCTCACTAGGGAAGAAGTTACTTGCAGTTGGGGAAAAGCCAGACGTAGTTTTCTAGTTTTTTAGTTTTCATTGACCTCTTCACACCCACCATCAGCACTGCATGTGGAAAAAGCCACTTATTACAGACTGCACTGAGGTGGCCCTACCCAGGTACTGCCCCCCAGGTGAGGGGGATATGCAGCATGCTTTGAGCCTGGTCCCAGGGATGAAGAAGGAGTCTGAGGGGAGATCAGACAATTAAATCTCCAAATGAGGAAAGCCACATCAGTGACCCCCATGGAAGTGTGGTACCTCTCTCCCTACAACTGAGCAGATCCCCTCATATTCCACACACAGAGCACAGAGGTGTGAGCCTGGTCCCTGCATCCAGGGAATGCCTACAGTAACTACCTGCTTCACAGGAGCTGAAAGTAAGTTTTATGTTCCAAAGATCTGGCAATCCTCTGGACCTCCCTAACTTCCACATAATAAGAAACTGCAAGAGCAACAAGGGTCCTTTGGACAGCAAAGACTACCTGAACACAGCAGTCACACTCCATCCCAAAATCAAGATGTTGGTACTTGCAGTGAGGGCCTTTCGGTGTTAGCAACAAGAGAGCAAAGTTTAGAATGAGCAGTGTCCAAACCTCACCAGGATTTTCTTCTTTCCTGGAAACAGCCAACAGGCTGGGAGCTCTGGCAGGTGCTGACACGTAAGACTTGTCAGTGAGCTTTGCCATCACTGCTTTCCTACCGCTGCCATTTCCTGCTCATCCCACTGCAGGTCAGAGACCAAGAATAAAAGCCTTCCCTGGCACAACAACTGCCATGCTTACAATCCCTGAGCAGGAGGGAAAAGCTGAGGCACATGTGGCTCAGATTCCATTGCCTTTTCCTGCCTGTGTTCCAGCCAAGTGTCCAGGCCTGGCTTGTGCTCTTCTGGCTCATGCTGTATCCTGCTTAGTTCAGATTAGCACTCAGGGCCACCTACAAAGGTAATTTCCTGCAATGCATCCCACTTTTTAAGCAACACAAGCTCCCATTCAGCCAGGCAGTTACACACAGGAACTTGCTGTCTTCAGCGAGAGCTAAAGCACAAACTCCAGAGCTCTGCTGGTTAAGCACAGAGCTGACAACTCCCTTTCCTCCAGAGCACCTCACTTTGCAGGAGGGTCCTTCAAAAAATTCCTTCTAATCCTCATTTTTCTGGTAATTTCTATCTTGCCCTGAAACAGCCAAAATCAGAACTTCTGTTGAAGTCAGTGTCTAGGGACACTACACACAAGGATGTGTGCCAGGCACCCCCATCAAGGAAAAGGCATAGTTACAATAGCAAAAACAGTCCTGATTGTACCATTATCCCTCATAAGACTTATTTTCCTCAATATAGCAACAAACCTAAAGATGGTGTCACTTCTCTGGCTGACAAATCAGATCCTGCAGACTGATCAGAACAAAGATTGCATGACTCAGTTTCCCTTCATGTATGTTTAGAGATTGAAGGATGGTCCCCAAATCCTGTAATAACTTGATCCCTGCAGCCCCATCTTCACTTCTAGGCAGTAAAACCTGTGCATCTTTCAGTAGTGCTCAGGAAAAACAGTTCAGTTCAGTCTGGGTCTGCAATTCCTGTAGGGAATCCAGTGGGGACAAACCAGGGCTCATCCCAACACCCATGACAGAAAGAAGCTCTTCCAGCTTTCATTATGATACTGTGCCATAAGCTGCTGGTGCATGCACAGGGAAGTTCCCTCTGCTCACACCTATCTTCTATTGAAAATAATCACGTCTCATTTATCCCAGAGCTCTAGAACTCACTGCAGATTAGAAATGGTGGTGGCATACCTGAAGAAGGCAGAACAGAATAATTTGGGAGAGAAGATAATTGTGTCTAAACTCACATGGCCCTGGTAAAAAGAATTTGATGACCACTGTTTTAACATCCAAATCACTATGGATGACTGCTGTTCTAACCTTGCTGTCAGGAAAATCCTGTGAAAGCTCTGATTTGCAGTGGAATTTACAATTTACCTAATTTTGAAGTAACAGCATCAAAAATCCCCCCAGCCACTTGTTCACATCACTTCCCCTGTTTCCTCCTGCCTTCCAATTCATAGCCTGTCTGTGAAACCACAATGCTCTGAGAAGAATGATGTACCTGAGGAGGCAAAAGCTTCTTTGTTCTTCACTGGAGCCATCAGTACCATGGCTGGATCAAAGTCCTTTCTAAAGGACTATCTCCAAGTCCAAATCAAAGTCACAGGCTTGATGGCATTATCCCTAAATGAAAGGATTATTTGAGGGGTCACAGTGGGTAACAATAAATTCCCTTCCAGTCAAAACATTCTATGAATCTCCAAGAAAATCCACCATCTTCTGGCAAGAGCCAAGATCAAATTTTCCAAAGTGCAACAATGCCTGGCTCCAAGATCACCGGGGCAGCACATATGAAGAACTATGAAATCATCTCTTCTGCTTGGGAGGTTCATCAAGCCATGCTGGCATTGCCTGTAAGCCCCAGACCACAAGACTTGGAATGCTGGGAACAAAACCAGGGCAGAAATGCTAAGAAAGGCTTTAGAGTTAACGTTACTCTGCTAAGAAGGAAGAGGAGGAAAACCACCAAAATACTAACGGCACATAACCTGTCTTTTCAGCATGGTAAAAGTAGATGTGGAGACTTCCTTTGAACATGCTGGAAAGCTTAAGCAACCCAGCAGGCCCAGCAGGCCCAAGGTGGGAATGGCAGGAGCTGCTGCAGGTGAGGATCAAGGTACTGAGCAGAGCTGCGTGGGAGGCAAGGCCTGGAGTGGCAGAAGAGCAGCAGCTTTGGAGAGAACAGGAGCTGGCAGGGATTATTTAAGGAAGCTCAGACAGTATCTGTCTGTAGGAGGTCTGGCTCAATTCAACACCATTAACTTGCTGCTTTCTGAACACCACCAAGAGGACAGGAAACAAAAGCATGTCTGCCCAGCATGGGCCCTGATGAGTGACTGCTTAAATACTCGAGCAGAACTAAGAGCATTAAGAAAGGCAAAGAGCCACTTCGATGGCTCCAGGCTCATAGGGCTCCAAGTTTTTGCTTGAAGCTCAAGTTAAAACCAGGCTACTGGGATATAGCCTTGAAAGCACAAACAAATAAGCCTTCATTTTCTCCCATTTAGGAGTTAGAATTTAAAGGAGAGGTCCATACATTTTACATAAATCATGTTTACAATTAGAAATGTATTTTCCTGAACTGCTTACAAACCTTTGGATGACTAATAAGGCATTTTTCCAATCACTTTAATTCACACTAATTAGGCTGATTATGTACCCCAATAACTTTTCTTGCAGGGAGAGAAAGCTATCCTGGGAGGAGGTCGTCAGGGACCAAGAGGGAAAGTACCCCAGGGAACTGCCTAAGGCCCCAGCAGCACCCAGGAGGTCTGTCACTGAGGTGGTTACATGAGTCCTGTCAGGTCCAATGCTCACAAGGCTCTTGCTAAACCTGATTCCGTGCCTGGATAAGCTGAGGAGACTTCAGCTTGTTCCCCTGGTCCTAAAGGACTTGAGCTGTGTTTTGCCTAGACCTTGCCTGAGGCCTCAGCGTTGCCAGGGAACCAGACTTCATAGGTTTAGCATGAAAACACAGCAGTGACTGCAGAGCTTCTGGGGTAGGTCAGGCTTGTGCGCAGTAGAAGCCAAAAGTGCTTCCGAAGAGACATGCTGTATCTCCTCCTGTTTCATTTGTAGACGCTGGAAAAGTTCTCGGCCCTTTAGAAAACACACTACGACCAACTGAACAAGAATTATCTTCTCAGTTATTTGACTCCCATTCCCTACCCATCCCCCCACCCCTCCCTCCCCAATTTGATTTGATTCCAAATAATTTAAAATCAAAAAACACTAGTGCATTTCCATTGATTCAGCACTGCAGCCTGTGTGGTATGAATGGATTCCCAGGTCACCTTTCCCAAGGAGGGCTGAAATGTCCTGACCCAGAAGCCTTCAGGTAGCAGACAAATACCTGCAATATGCAAGCAATACCTGCAAGATGACACAGTGACATGGAAGTTAGGAACTCATCATGCTGCCATATGCTCAGCAGGAAGTACTGCCCTTCCAACGCTTCCCAAATCAGGGTGTTTCTGGTCCATCTCTCACCAGGGCTCCTGCAGGTACTCCAAAAACAGCAAAGACATTTGCTAAGCTTTTTACCCCTTGTCTTGGATGACAGTGCAGGATGTAACCACAAGTACGTATTCTGTCACCATCTTCATAGGCTGTTAAAACCAGATTGGGGACGGGGTGGGCAGTATTCTTTATCTCCTCCATGACACACTCTTGATAACTCCTTCTGGGGAATATCTCTCTGCTAATCAGCCAACAAGGCCTTAACTGCATGACTTTTAAAATTACATCGTCCCATTGTGAAATGCACCGCCCAGGGGGAGGAACAAAACATTCCTACCTGGATATAATCTGAGGTTTGGAACACCACAGGCAGCCTTTTCCACTGGACTCTTGGAGGTCAAGAGCTACATAACCACCACTGGACCTTCAGAGGAAGGCCCTACTACAGGATCACTGCTTCAACAGAACCAAATCTATTGCTTCAAGAGGACTGCAGTCACCATTAAACTGGACTGCTACCAACACCCTGACCGACACTGGCTTCAGTGTTTCCTGCCTCTATTTTAATTTTCCTATTAAATTGTAGTTCTGACCTGGGATATCCTGTTAGTTTATTTTCAAACTAGCACACCCTCTCTCCTCTGGTTCAAGATAGCAGCTTTTCATAAGCTATGTGGTTCTAGAGGTGGCAATGTCAAGCTCCAGACATGGCCAACAAAACAAGGGGAACTGCGCTTCAGCTAGGGGGATACAGACAACACATCTTGATTCTTCATGAACTAAAATAAGGCAAGAGGTAGTGGGCTTTTTCTTCTTCAATTAATGGGCAAGCACTAGTGAGACTTGTAACAGGAGAAGAAAACTTTAGCTCCCTAATGGTGGCACAGGCTCACACAAGCACATGACATTTGTGCAAGCCTGATCTATATGAATCAAATCACGAAAACTTATTCTAATACCCATAGCCCCACACCCTAAAAATAACAGAAGAAAACAGGCTGAGATAAAAAGTTTTGCTGACAAAGACAGGAAAATACCTTCTGAAAGCCACAGTGTTGGCTTCCTCCAAGAAATTCAACATGAGTGCAAAAATTAAACATCCTGCAGATTTCAGATCTTTCTAATCTGAAAAATCGCTTTCACAAAGAAAGTGTCTTATCTGCTTGGGTTTAGCACATCACCATGACAGTGCAGTTTGCAACCTGGAAGCTGCAGCCAGTAGAAAAAGCAGGTACAGTAATTTCACACATATAAGGCGCACCTTTTTGACTAAGTTTTGATCAGCACCCAGAAGCGTACCTTATACTCCTGTGTGCCTTATATGCACGAAATTACTGTAATTGTTTATAAATTCTGGTCCTGTTAGCTGGTCCTGATCTGCTGCACTTTGAAGGTGCCTCAAAACCAGCAGTAAACTTTTGAAAACCTGGACCCTGTCTGAGAGGAATTTACAGCACCTGAGCTACTGTGTGCTGGCTCCCTGGCAGGACATCCCTGTGGACAGTGAGCAGAGCACTACATCATTTGCTTCCTCCACAGGTTATCTCCACAACCTGAAGCATTCATGGAAAGCTGGCACAGAGAAACTCACATAGTCTTAGTTCCCACCCTCAAATCAACGTATTTTAACTCATGGATTGGAACACATCTGAATGACTATGAAACAGCTGCATGAGATAAGCTGGTCAAGGGATTCCTATCAGTGAGCAATTGCAGAGCAGATTTATCCTTTGTATGTTTGTTCCCAATGCAAGAGTGCAGAAGACTGAAATAAGGTTAGAGCTCTCCTGCTTCATGTGGAAATCCAGAGTATGAGCAAGCCGCTATTCAACCTGCTCAGCTGGTGTAAGGCATCATGACTATCTCTTAGGTTAAAACCACAAATAATTTTTAAAAACTCAGACCAGCAGCATGACATTTACAAGTCTCCCTTCTCAAGCCTGTGCTCTTCAACATCTACAGTAATGACCTGGATGCAGGACTTGAAGGAATACTAAGTAAGTTTGCTGTCTGCACTAAACTGGGAGGTGCTGTGAGTCTCTCGGGGCAGAAAGGACCTGCAGAGAGACCTTGACAAATCAGAGAAATAGGCAATGGCCAATTGTGGGAAGTTCAACAAGGGAATGTGCTGGATTCTGCACATGGGAAGGGGCAACCCTGGATGTGTGGATGGATGGGGAATGAAGCTGGAGAGCAGCTGCAGGAAGGGACTTGGGAGTCCTGTTCATGGCAAGCTGAACATGAGTCAGCAGTGCACTGGCAGCCTGGAGGCACATCTGTGTCCTGGGGACATCAGGTAAAGCATTCCTGGTCAGGCAGAGGACTGTCCTCCTCTGTCCTCTGGGGCAGCCTCACCTCAAGTGCTGGGGGCATTTTTGGGCACCGCAATATAAAAAAGACATTAAGCCACTAGAGACCATCCAGAGAAGGACCATAAGAATAGTGAAGGGCTTTGAGGGAAAGCTGTATGAGGAGCGGCTGAGGGCACTTGGTCTGTTCAGCTGAAGGAGACTGAGATCAGATGTCACTGGGATCTTCACCATCCTCCTGAGGGACAGCAGAGGGGCAGGAACCAATCTCTTCACTCCAGGGACAGGACTCAAGGAAATGGCTGGAGCTGTGTCCAGGGAAGGTTAGGTTGGATATCAGGAAAAGGTTCTTCCCACGAAGCATGGTTGGGCACTGAACCGGTTCCTGTTCAAGGCTTCCAGGACTCAACGAGTGTTTGGACAATGCTCTCAGGCACACGGTGGGATTGTTGGGGTGTTCTGTGCAGGGCCAGGAGCTGGACTTGATCTTCATTGGTCCTTTCCAATTCTGTATATTCTGTGATTCTAAAATACTGCTTGCTCTACTGTCAGGGCATTCGTCCTTAGCAAAACTTACTTGAACTGATGCCAGGTCATGGTACAAGGCACTGGGTCCTGGGTGTACAGAACTGCATCACAAACATGTCACCAGGAGGACAAAAAGAGGCTCCAGCTGAAAGTCCATATGCCTCATGGCTGAAGTGTGGTGGGTTTGCAGTACTTGCACTGGATCCACACCCGATACATCGTCATCTGTTTCCCACGGTTCACTTGCAATCGCCGATCAACCAGATTCTGCATCTTCTCCAACCCAGCTGTGGTGAACAGATGATCTAATTCATCTGGAAGCAGAGAGAAGTAGCATGAGGAGACCACAGCTTCTTTTTTTTTCTTTAACTGATACCTGCTCATACTGAGGGCTAAGCTAAGCTGAAAGATGCACCAGAGGAAACCCACAGCCTCACCCTGACAGGGAAATGATCAAACAAGACTTAAGTACTTTACTAGGGGAGTTTAACATCACAGTTTCTCAAGTTTCCCTTCTAGCAAAGAATGAAAGAATTCTTTGGAGTACATCTAGAACTACAGAGTCTTGACAAAGAAAACAGCAGCAGTTTCAAATATGAGTACTGCTATGGGTTACTTCTAGTAACCAATTAAGGAGCATCTTCTAGCAAGGTGGGACAGAGCCATTCCTTCCCCCTGCCCAGAGAAATTCCAGAGTCCACAAGAGCAAAGAACAGGATCAGATCTATTCTTTTAAATAGTGCCAGTAAGATCTGTACTGCCTAGGCTGGAGGGGAATGGGATTCATTAAGGTTAAATTTGGGGAAAAGAAATCCTTAAAACACACACCCTGTTGGGGCCCAATTAAAGCACTAAGAGCCTTCAAGGCTTCAACGATTCCATTGGCAGGTATTCCTGACCAAGGAAATTAAGTCTCACAGTGTTCCAGTCCTGCTAAGCAGCAGAGCTTACTTCCAGAGCACGTGGTTTGTCTGGAATTTCTCTAGGAAAAGCCTGACAGGTCTCAGCTTGTGCTTCTTTATCAGATACCTTCTATTGTGAGGTGTTCCCCAAACAGGCATTAAACATTAAATTTGTTGTGTCAAACAAGACTTGTGAGTGGGGAACAGGTCAGTTGTGCCACTGCTCTAGAACTGACTGTGCACAGAGACCTGTAGTGGAGGGACTGGTTATAAACTGGAAGAATAACTGTTGCTAATGCCAAGCAGCAGCAAACTGGAGGGGCTGCCTCAGCTCCATATGTACCACACCCTTCTCATTTCCTAATAGGAGAGCAGGAAAATTAAGGGATGTTCTTCTAAGTGGTTTCCATCTCCCTCCATCATATACAGCCAATATACAAGGAGAGCTCCTCCAATCCCACCCCTCCCAGGGCAGCAAACATACCAGTCTTCCTCTTAAAGGACTTTCCACTAAGGAACTGATCATGCCATGCTTGGATCAGGAGCTGACAAGCCCAGGTCAATGTTTAACTGGGAGATACTTAACATTTCACAGTACTCCAAGAGACTGGAAAGATCTAGTGGCCAATCTGGAGGGCACAGGGACAAGAAGTGGTAAGGAGTGTCAGAGGGATGTTTTTCGATGGTCAGAGGCATGTTTCTGGCCTCCTACCTTGTGTGAAGAAGTAGACTCTAGTGCCATCACCTCTCACATAGAAGTTATCAGACAGACATTGACCTAAGGGCAAGATGAATATAAACAGTTACCAGTGATCACTTAAAAACCAACAACTGCCATTCCACAACAGGCTCTCCTCCAGCACACACTGTGCTTTGGGGAATTAATGAGCTGCCTCCAAACAGGGCATACACAGCTCCAGAGAATCAGAACCTACTAGTGATGGGCAAGAGTTGCCAGAGGAAAGGAAATACCTTTCTTAAACCGAAGTTGGGCAAGATCATAACGACCATAATCTCGTAACAACATCATTCCCCCTGGTTTCAGAAGGCGACTCAGTCTGGTCACAATGCGCTGCATGCTGAGAGAAAAACAAATCAGGAGAGCTTGACATCTGCAAAATCAGACTTGTTTCCTTCCAAAAAGATGGAATAAAGCTCTACATCTTTCAGCTTCATATAAAGAGCTACCCAAAGCCAGCAGCATTCTGAGCTCTCCCAGAGTCAGGTGAGTTGATTTTATTTGGCCTCTATTTCTTGACATTCCCCAATTTTGCTTTTTTTCCCTACAAGGATAACATTCTGCCACAGCAGGGATTAACTGCTCTGTCTTACTGATTACAAAAGGATCCCTACCGGATTCTGTAAATCAAGTAGCAAAGTGAAGAAGTGCTGTGAAGTAAAACTAAAGGGAACAAAAAAAGAGACTAGTGTAGATTGTAACAATTATGACACTAAGACCACAGCACTTTCCTCACCTTTTTTCTGAACTTTTCCTTCTTGCCACCTCCCATGAGAAAAATTCAACTACCTTGAGCCTGAAAATCCAGAATACTTTCCAAAGTGAGTGCTCAGAATGGCTGGGGTCAGAACAGTGAGCCCAGCAACAATCACCTTCAGCCACTTAAAATCACCCTGTCCTCTACCAGAATCAGTTACAACAGCAACAGCAAATACCTGCAAATTTCATTATTTGAGGCTTTATGGAAAACTGGACCACAAACAGAACAAACTTGAATTTTCCTTGATAGGAGATTATTAAATAACTCCAGTTGTAGAAGAATTATCCTCTGCAATCAGAAGGAATTATTAAAACTTACTTCTCTGGGAGAACTGCTGAGAGGACAAAGATAAGAATAACAATGTCAAGACTCTCCTCTGGCATTGGGAAAGGGCTTTGGTCATTGCACAGGTCATGGACAAATGCAAAGCACCGAGAAGTATCATATTCTGCATTGTTCTGTATTTGAGAGAGAGAGAAATTAAGAGCATTAGCAGCAGACTCTGATCTCAGTACTAGCTGGACTATATGGATTATTAGTATTACATGGAGTATTTTAACTTTCACATTATCAAGTGGTGTGTTCAGAGACCTGTTTCAGCCTCACTGGACTTCCGTTTCAGGTATGCTCCTTGGTGAGGCACAGCTGTTCTCAAAGCAACAGGTGTGAAATGTGAAAAAATACATACACGAGACTTACAAAGAGCTTTGGTCTTGTTACAATCAGACAATCAGGACTGTAAAAATACACCAAACTGGATTCTGGATTTATTGCAATTTAAAGGTCAGAGTTGCACTAACAGTAGTAAGAAGTGAGAGATTTATACTGGTAACTTGGAAACCTTTACATAAGTGAGAGTGTCATGGCACCCCTTTGCATCACTGAAATCAATATTCACTTCACCTACAAGCAGATATTCCCTATACCCTAAAAATCAAACTTGGTTGCCTAAAGTTACAGTCTTAAAAATCAGATTTAAACATCTTTTAGAAGTTGCATATTTTTCTGAAGCTGCTGCTACAGATTGCAGAAGCCTCTACAAACAGTGTTTTTGTCTCATCCAGAGGAGGAAAAGGATGCTGACTCTGGTGCTGTGCTCCCCTCTCATCTCAGGAAGTGACTGATTACATTTGATGCTTCATATATTCTCAGTTCTGCCTTGACGTGAAATTTATTAGTGGTATTTGTCCTTTGACTAAATCCCAGCCTCCTGATCCACAAACATGATATCTCCTGAGCTGCCTGTGCAGAAGCTATCAGACCATGCTCCCAGAATTGTGGTAAAGTAACACACACAAACCAAAACCAGCTCCAGTTCCTGTAAAAAACAGCCTGAATGTTTTCAAGGTTCAAGTTTGTTTTTAAGTTACTCAGCTAAAAGAAGACAGTATCAAGAAAAGTACTGCCAACCACAGGGGAAGAAAATCTGGCTGACTTGTTTGCTGCAGTGTGTGCTTTGCAAAATGTGACATTTTGAGAACTTTTACTTCCCTAATTTCTACAGTCTTTGATGGCTCATGTTCTGAATTTCCCAGGGCAAGGGTCAGCATCAGGACTGGCAAAAAACAGAAAGCTTCCAGCACAGCCAGAGAGTCACTGGCAGGTTTATATTAATGGGCAACTGGCCCCAAATACTTCCCAGTTTTTCACCACTGTGATTACCTGCACAAGATCCACAGCTGTTGTAGAAAAATCACAGCAATAAACAAACAGGCCTGGGTCACTGCAATAAATCAAAGAAACTCATAATTTGTATCAAGGAGTTAAGGAGTGTTTCAAATGTAAAAAGACCAGAAATCCTGGGTTTTAGTTTCTGTGTAAAACCTGGTGGATTTCATTGGATTTCCTTTATGCCCATTATTTTTATATGGAACTGACCGCTGCCTTTTCCTTCTGGATCTAAAACCAAGGGCTTCCAAGCTTAAAATAACCTGAATAATAACCTGAAGCTGCAGATGGCAAAGACACCATTTGCATTTGGCTGTTCTCTGAGATCTAGGAACAATTGGAACATTTTTCCAATTGTGTTTCAGAGGCTGGTACGTCATGCAGGTCATGCAGCCTACTGAGAATTACTTCACAGAATCCCAGAATGGTTTGGATTGGGAGGAACAATAAAGATCATCCAGTCCCACTCCTGCCACGGGTAGAGACACCTTCCACTAGACCAAGGAGCTCCAAACACTGTCCAATGTGTTCTTGAACTCCTCCAGAAATGAGGCAGCCACAGCTTCTCTGGGCAACCCTTGCCAGGGCTTCCTGACTCTCACAGGGAACAATTCCTTCCCAATATGCCATTAATACCTGCCCTGTGGCAGTGGGAAGCCACTTCCTATTGTCTTGTCACTACTTACTTGTTGGTTTGTAAAATTGGGAAGACTGTATTCCCAGCCCCACAGCCAACCTGTATAAACAGAGCAGATATATACAGTGAAAATAATTCATTCAGCACATCAATGCAGATAATTTTCAGTCATCTCTCTAAAGCCATGGAATGAAGAGCAACTCATGAGTAAAGCTGAGCATGGCAGTGAACATTACTAGGTGTCCCTGCAAGATCTGAGCATGTTAAGGTCTGAGGAAGAGCACCTGAGTGGGAAACCACTAAGCAAGTTATTGTCAAAATCTTAATAATAAACTACATATTTTTACTCTTTTGAAAGCTGTTTTTGCTAGAATCCCAAGCATAGCAACCAGTATGAGTCACTGAAGCACTGGCAAAGGCCATGGATGAGTTACATTCCATACAAAACCAGAGTAACAGAAAAGTTTGCTTTACTCTAATTACTCCCTCTGCTTGTTCCCCTTTGAAGAGATGATGGCTCACACAACTGGGTTTGGGGAATTGGCCTCTGAATGTTTAAAGAATCAGTAAAATTGAAACAGACTCAGCAGAAAACACCACAGAGGGTTTGCAGTGACAGATGTTAGTTAAAGTGCTCAGGTGAGATAGGAAAGGCACATTGAGAACACCGAAGTCTGAGGAAATCTTAGAAGTGCTGGATTAAATTCAAAACTCAGAAGGACAGTTCATACTACAGTAATTTCACGATTATAAGCTGCACCTGAATATAAGCCGCACTTCCGGGTAGCAGGTAAGACCACGGGGATTTGTCCATATATAAGCCGCAGCCGAATATAAGCCACACCTTTTTTTTTTTTAAAGTGAGGACCCATGTGCGACAAAGTAACAAGTTAGTAACAGAATCGCTCCAGGGCAGGGTTTGGTGTCCGGCTCAAGTTGCAAACAGTTTTCATAGACCAGTGAAGGCTTTAAAGGCAGCCCCAGGCGCCCACCCCATGCCGCCGGCCCGGGCACTCCTGGCCCAGGGCTGGCTGCCGCAGCCCCCGCCTGCTCAGTGGCAGTGGCGGCAGCGCACTCGCCAGTGCGAAGGTGGTGGTGCCTGGGGGCAGAGAAGCCCACGCGCCGCGACAGCAAAGGCGGTGGCGCCTGGGGGGCAGGGGAGCCCGCGCACCGTGACAGCAAAGGCAGCAGCGCCTGGGGGGGGGTGGCCCGCACGCCGCCGCGACAGCAAAGGCGGCGGCCCCTCATGGCAGCAAAGGCTGTAGAGGGTCCCCACTCGCGGCAGAAGAGGGGTGAGCGAGCCCCGCCTTGCTCGCTCCGCCAGAGGGAGCGTGGGAGCCCCGGCTCGCTCGCAGCAGTGGAGGGGGTAAAGGTGGCTAGTTCACTCATGCGAAGGTGGCGAAGCCGGGCTGGTTGCCAATCCAGCGGTGGCCCGCCCCCTGCTCGTCAGTGGCTCCAGCTCACCACCCACCTGGCAGCGTCTCTGCGGCAGCTCTCTCCCTGGCCGGCTCTCACTTCCGGGTTGGCATTTCACTGGGATTTGTCCATAAATAAGCCGCACCTGAATATAAGCCGCACTACTGGGGTAGGCTGGATTCTTCAATGAAAAAGGTGCGGCTTATATTTGCGAAATTACTGTAACTCTCCCTGGAAGGGCAGGACTTGCATATACTACTAAGCATTAGACAAATCCAGTAATAGCTACAGTGAAGAACCAGAGGTGGCAGAGCAAAAGTTCACAACCAGCTCTCAGCAGTCCAATATTTATAATTGGCCACAAACTTCTCTTGGACAAAGCCTGTGTTACAAGGGCCTTAAGAAACAAACCCAAGAGCATCTTACATTCTTGGCTTCATTGCTTTGTTTCATACCTCCTAAGGCAAACAGGAGTCAGCACAAACATGCAGAAGATAAAAGACAAGGTGTCCTAGGGTGACTATATGATGCTTGTATCCTCAGTCATCTGTTCTGTTTATGCTGAATATTAAGATCTGCACCTTTAAGACTGGTTCCACGAGTGCATGGGGAGAAAAGAAGTGTGCAGTGTTTTCAGAAAAACCCCCCGCATTTCTTCTCACAGACTGTGCTGTCTGCAGCACAGACAGTGAGAGAGAGCTCTCCTTTGCTTTTTAGTTATTTTTTTTTTAGCTAGCTGAGGCAGAGAAGTTCCCAGACTGTGGCTTTTCTTTTTCTTTGATATGATCGGCACTGCTCTGGACTAAAAACCCACAAAAACACTTGTGAGCTCACACTTGTGGCCCACCAGGGTCTGGGAGGTGGCATTTGCCAGCACTGGAGATAAGAGACTGAGTAAGCTGAGCTATACTCCAACATGAACTTTCTGAATTTGCCATATTTTCAGAACAGCGAGAGGTTTTCTTGATTAATATTATCCATTTTTTTTATACCTGTGAATACTTTCTTGTTTTTTTCCACTTTTCTCAGAGGAAATCTTTTCCCAAACCAGTAGGGGAAGGGGCCACTTGAATCTGTGGTTTAGAGAGACCCCTTTGAAATTTGCCCTAAACCAGGACACCACGGAAAGCTTTATAAAGAGTAGAAGAATCAGGTTCTTAAAAGATGTCTTTTAAATGCTTGTTTGAACATCTCATAGCAATAGTTGACTTTTAAACCTGTAAACTTCTTATGATCCTTGTGCTCTGCCAATTCAGAGTCTGAACCAAAAGAATCCCAACAGATTTAGTTCAGTTTTAAACTGCCCTCTGATTTTTGCATTTTACTGATTGAAGGCAATCATCTGCTGCCCTGCTGTTTGGCAGTGATACACATTTTTATGTCCCAGTCACACTGACACAAGGGAGGCTTCGATGTGTGACTTTGATTTACAGCTCTTACCTCTAATATACGGTAAGATGCAGCTGATCCTGGGTAATCCCCATCACACTGACTCAGCTCACTGTCTTTCTGTGCAGCCAACTCCTCTGTGCAGCCCTCAGGTGGGCTTTTTATTAGGTTTAACTGACTCTCTGTCCTGGATTCCAAAGAGCCATATCCATTTCCACAGCTTCCCAACATTTCATTGTTGGATTCTTCTGTGTTACTTAATCCATGCACAGAATCTCCATTTTGGCTTGAGTTCCTGTTAGGTGCCAGCTCTGGAAATTCAGTGAACAGCCAGTGCCTGTCCTTGAAGAAGCCATTTTCATGGGTTTTATAGAAGTCATCCCAGTATTTCTTAGCATTCACCTCATATTCCTCTGTGAACACAAGCAAAAACATCACCAAGCATCAAATCAGAAGGTCTCAGGGTTTAATCAATTCAGAGAGTGAGAGATCACTGCAGATATCTATGCACCAACCTGCCACAATAAATGAGATTATTGACTGAAAATCATCTTAATTTAAATTTGCAATCCCACATAAACATTCAGTGTTTAAACATTCAGAATTTAAAAACGGAAAAGAGAGAAGAGAAAACTCTGTCTCCTGGTAAGATTAAAGGAAGCTTGCAACAAAAAAAGTCTCTTTGAAGGAGACTGGAATGAAGAAATCTGGTTTTACTTCCATCTCTAACACTAACTTGCTCAGTTCACTGGGACAATTAGTTTGGATCCTGGTGACATTAAGTGTCAAGCACAACACTTAAGGAATTTTGTGAGAGCCACCTGAAGCTGAAAGCTCCTGTCCAACACACTGCTCCCACTTTCAGGTGGAGAAACAGAAAAATTAGTCAACTCTTCAGGCCAGGCTGGAAGCTCAGTTAGAATTTATGCAATCCTCCAGGTACCAGGACAGCATGTTTTCCACGTTTTGCTGCAGTCTAGTCCAGGTAACTTTTGCTTTTCATAGTTCTGTGTGTGTCAGAACATCACACATTTATGAACTAAAACAAAAGAGGGGAGTCAACAGTAACTACTGCATTAAAGTACCAGCAGAGAGCTAAGGTGGACAGGCTAAAGATAAACAGAATTAATTTGAGCAGCAGCACTTTCACATCAAATGGGTCACTCCAGGAACAAGATGAGTATTACATCTAGGGAGCCGGAATAGCTCTTACAAAGCCATGATCAAGTGAAATTTGAGTCACCTGCAAACTTACTTCCACATGCTTTCAAAGATTTCATATCAAGTACAGCCTAGGGGAACTATTTCTTTCATGGGAAGCTACAAAACCAAGCGACTATGACTTCAATAATGTGATGAGTTCTCTGTCCTGGGAATCAACATCTTATTATAGCATCCTATGCTTGGAATCACCTAGAGACATTAACATCCAAGGCCAGAAACCTCAATTGCATTCCAATAACAAGTAATTCCTCAACCATCTTCACACAGCAACAAGTACATTACTGAACAAAAATGATTGGAGGGCATTATTAGCTGAACTGCTATTTATTAGTCTTCCTGAACAACACAAAACTGTTTCAAAGCGAGACACTACAGTGAACCCAGAGCACCTGGAAAAATATGTAGCCTCAGCCAAATATAGACAAAAATGGCTTCAACAAAGAAGCACTAATCAATTACGTGTCTTTTTTTAGCAGGATCTATCCCCAGAGCACCTAGTGCTATATATAAAAATACTCTTTCTACCTCAACTACAAGGATTTTTCCCTTTTAAGAGGCCTGTTTCTTAAATCCCAAGCTGAAGAAAACTTTAACGTCTGATATCAGACACAAGCAGTAAGCTTCTGCCATGATCTCACTATAGGTCACAGTCAGCAGGGCCAGATCTGGTCACTATTGGCATGGAAGAAGTCAATGACTGCTGATGCTGGAAGAAGTGCTATTGATCCAAACCCTGGCATGCTCTGTTCTGGACTTTCTCCCACGTACTAGCAGGAACATGCAAGGCTTCTGGGGCTGAAACACTCTTTTACCTAACAAAAAACACAAATTCTTGCTCATCTCCAACAATCCCATGACTGCCTGACTGCAGTGGAATGCTTACCTGAGATGCTGGGACAAAATTTCAGCTGACCCAGCCATTTTGGATTGCCCACATTTCTGCCACATTATACTGGTGAACAAAATATTTTGCTCTTCCTTTGTTACACTAGCATGAAATTCTGTTGGATGCTTTTTAAGAACTGTTATACTTCAAACCACATGTGGGGAAGCTTTGTTTAAAGCTTATTTACCTTGGAGCCCGGTGTTTTCAAACTGCTGAATAAAGGATCAGTAACAATATAGATACAAAAAAATCAAGGATCAGCTGACAAAGATCATACAAGAAACAGATTTAAGCAAAAATATGACCATGGTAATTTTTCAGAAAGACTTCAAGCCAGAAAAGTTCACATCATACTTGTTTCAGGCCCTTTTTGGGGTATTAGCTCACAGTGCATCAATGTGCAAACCAGATTACTCCACAGACTTTCCTGATAAGGACTCCTGACTTTCTGCTTACCTTCGTAAGCACATCCCCAAAGCCAAGCCCATACTCACCCCTTCACTCTGCAAAAGAAGAGCAAACAAAAGTAACCATGCACCACGACTGAAAGAGAATCAGGGACCTCCTGAATTGCAAGGAGGCTAATTATGTAGCCTCACAAGGAAACCAAGAAACTTGGGACTTCTTTCTTTTCCCAGCCAGAAGACATCTTCCACATACTCACAGAGCTTCCCTCCTTCTTCAGAACAAATATGACATCCCCAAGAAGTCCACAGAATAACACAGCCATAATGACCAGTACCCTGCCTTTGTTCTCCTCCTTGGACATCCTGATTCTCAAACTACCAGACCCTTCAGGCACATTTGCCTGGGCTGCTTTCCCTACTTTCCAGCCATCCCATTGTCTCTACATGCTTCCCAGTGAATAGCAACCATCAACATTTGACTGGCCTCCATTGTTCAGTCTGGGAAATACATCATAGAGCTCTGACAAACTGCTCCAACAGCAAATTGCTTCACAATTTCCTAGTTGTATATAGGTTCTCAAAGCAGAAGAGACAGCATCCTTTAATGCTAACCAGATTTTAAAATGAACTCAACACAATGGGCATCACAATGGAAAACTGCTGGATACTTCTAGGAGTCCAAGAAATTAGGAGGGTTACTCTTTGGTGTAATTTAATTTGCTATTGTGAACACAACTGGAAGCTATATGAAAGTGTCTCAATAGTTCCAGTAGTGCTCAGCATCGTCTTATGGGTGACACACTTGATTTAATTTGAACAAAAGCAGCACATCCACCCTAGAGCTCGGCAGGCTATAACAAGATCATCATGGGACAAGTTTCTTATCACACCAAAGAACCATTTCACCATCATTTGAGGAACTGGATGATCTCTACCAGGTGTAGAGGAAATGCATTATTAACCATCTCAGAATGGGCTCCAACCATGACTTAACCACAGAACTGAGCAACTTGAGCTTGATTCAGAGACAAGTAAGCTTTGCATTTTGGATTGATAAATATCCTTTATATCAAATAAAATAAAAGCTCTGGAATCCCTTTACTGCAATCTGAGGATAAACAACCCAGATAAAATATTTTTCTTTCTCTGATGATATTGTTCTCCTGCAGTTTGTTCACTCTGTAGAGACAGATATGGACAGTACTTTATCAGACCCTTTAAAGAGAAAATCAGCTTGGACCAGGGCTGACTCCACAGCAAGCCAGCAAAAAGAGACTGGATACTAGCAGTTAAGCTTTAGAGAGCAAAAAATAAGCAGAGGCAACAACTCTACACTCAAAGAGGTTTGTTGACAGTGAACAATAACAAGTATTTAACATACACAACATGACAAAGAAGCTCAACCTAATCTGATTCCTCCCAAGCACAAAGAGTCACTAGAGAAGGTGGAAGAGTCACAGAGAGGTAAATTAAAAACAGAAGGGTTCCTAATCCTCAATTTCCCATTATCAAACACATGTTAATGCCTTCTGAGTGACCAGGAGAGGGGGAAGGGAGGAATTGGTGGTGTTCTGATGAGGCTCTGGCTAGACTGTTCAGATCCTGGCACAAAGCCAAGACTCACATGAGGACACTGTCCAAAAGTACCTTGTTTATGTTGTGGCAATAGCTGTGAGCTGTTCTCTTCAACTTTACTCCTGGCACTGGCTTCCTGCTCTTCTGACCATTCCACATGATCCCTGTTGTGAAAAATAAGATGAACTAAAGCTAAGCATGGTAGGACAAAGACAGAGAGAAAAAGAAAGGTTTGGGGAGCCCTCCAAATGGACAGGGGTGCAGGTGTGATCCCCAATGCCAGCCCAGCACCAGCACAATGGCCTAGTCAGCACATGCAGCTCCTAGTCCTGAAAGAATTCATAGGATTGCAAACAGAAGGGATCCTAAATCTGTCCCCTTTTGGATGCTCAATCAAATTTAAAGGGAATAGATCCTTGCTAAAACCATGAGGGCATTCAGCACAAAACCACATTGTCTTTCTCAAGTTAAAACAAAAAAGGCTGTTCGGCGGTAACTGTTAAAATAAATCAAATTATGAGAAAAATATGCAGGAAGCTTTAAAGCATTAAGAATTATTAATAACTTCAAAGCATACACACAGCTATGCAGTCATTAAAGTGATTAACTTGGCCTTTTTTCCTTAAAACAAGTAAATGAAAATCAGAATACAAAGCCCGAGAAGCAGTTCTTGTCTCAAAAGGAATTAGTCTTTTAACTCACAAAACAAAGGCTTAAATGTTATGTCTGTGAAAGGACAGACTACTAAGAATTTCTACAGGAAAACTAAGGCTACGCTTCTGTAACACACCTCTTGTATAGAATAGTCCCAGAAGGAATGACAGGCTGACACATATAAAATATTACTTAATTACAAATTAAACACACTTAATTCTTGACAAGGTATAGCAGCCAGACACCAAAAGTGGATCTATTTACCTCAAAAATGTAAAACACCATCAGTTTCCAGCAAACTAAGAGTATTTGGATGTTTAACTGACTTAAAACCAACTTCTGTATCCAAATAAAGAGCTCCTGTTCCAAGCACACATCTGGCACACCTTCACCTCACTATGGGACTGGCAGGTTATGGATTTCTGACAGCAGGTAATTTACTTTTATTAACCACAGCAATAAAACAATTGCTACAACCACAGGAGTCTGAGACTGCTTCAGGAAGGGTTGAGAATGGCTCAATACTCCAGGTCGATCAATCCTGAAGGCTCAGGACCCAGGAGGGATCAGTCCCGAAGGCTCAGGGCGCCCGGGGACCAGCACTCCCGAGCACGGGCGGCATTGCGCGGGCATGTTGGTCCTCGTCCGACCTGCAGCCGCTCTCCGACCGCCAGCCCTACATCCACCGCTCCCTCATTCCGCTCTGCGCCTTTACGGTGTTTCTCTCTCTCGAGGCGTGTCCGGAGCGGAGCGCAGTCACCGCGGTCAGGGCCCCTCGAGGCGGAGCGAGCAGGCTGGGGCTGGCCCCTTATACAGCACTTGGCCACACACACCGCGATTCGGAAAGGCGACGGCGAACCCGCCCCGGCCGCCCCGGCCACCCCCACCCCACCGCCGGGCGCGGGGCGGCACCACAGGACAGCAGAACGCCGGGCGGCTCACGGGGGTCTGAAGCGGGAATCGGCGGCAGCCCTCACGCACCAGGCGTTGTGCTGGAAAAGCCGGGCTGGGTCGGTGAGGAGCCGCCGCCCGAAAGGCCGCCGCTCCCGCGCCTCGCTGGGCGCCGCCATGACGGGCTAGTCGGCACCGGAAGCGGAAGCGGCACCGCGCAGGCCGACCCTGGACTGAGGGCGGCGGTCACGTGAGATGGGTGGTCAGCTGGGGCCGCGGCAAAGTGTGGGGAAACGGTCCGGGGAGGTCTTTAGCGGACTTCATCCCGCATTTCACGGAGTCCCAGAACGGGACAGGCTGGAAGGGACCGCAGGGATTCGTCTGGTCCAGCCTTCTTGCTCCAGTAGGGTCATTCCAAAGTACACGGCACAGAATCTCAGAATGGTTTGAGTGGCAAAGGACCTTAAAGACCACAAAGGGTGTTCCACGCCCTGCCATGGGCATGGACACCTTCCGCTAAGCCAGGTTGCTCCAAGCGTCTAGCCTCGCTTTGGACGCTTTCAGGAATCCAGGGGCAGCCACAGCTGCTTTGGGCAACCCGTGCCAGGGCCTCCCCACCTTCATGGGAAGGAATTTCTTCCCAATACCTCATCTAACCCTGTTTTTTCAAACCGAACCCATTCCCCCTTGTCCTCTTACAACGAGGCGTAATGGGTTCAGATTCAGAGGATTTGAATGGATTGTCCAGGACTGCCTCCAGACAATTCTGGAGTATCTCCAGCAATGAAAGCTCAACACTTGTGGGCAATCTGTTCCAGAGCTTGGTCACTACACAATGAAGTTCATCCTCATGTTCAGGTGGAACTTCCTGGGCATCAATTTGTGCCTGGTGCCTCTTGTCCTGTTGCTCAGCACCAGCAATAGAGTCCAACTCCTTCTTCTCAGCACCCCTTTAGATACTTATTTGTTTGGTCTTCTGGGAAGTGGGAGGGAAGATGAAGGAAGAAGGAGGAAAGTTGAAGCCACCAGGATGATCAAAATGATAGAACGCCTCTTGTACAAGGAAAGGATCAGAGAATTGGAATTGTTCAGCCTGCAATGAGAAGCTCTGGGGTGACTTAATTGTGGCCCTTTCTAATATCTGAGAGAGGTCTGCAAAAAAGATGGAGAGAGACCATGTACAAGTACCTGGAGTGACAGCACAAGGGGGAATGGCTTCCCAGTAGCAGGGGGCAGGGTTAGATGGGATATTGTAAGAAATTCTTCCCTGTGAGGGTGGGGAGGCCCTGGCAGAGGGTTCCCAAAGCAGCTGTGGCTGGCTCTGGATCCCTGGAAGTGTCCAAGGCCAGGCTGGATGGGACTTTGAGCACCCTGGGACAGTGAAGGTACCCCTGCCCATGGCAGGGATGAGACTGGATGGTCTTTAAAGTCCCCTACAAAACATTCTGGGGTTCTGTAATTTTATTCACAGCATGCAAAGGGAGGCACAGGGTGACCCTCTCTTTCCAAATTTTGTGGACCTTCTTTCTGCAACACTTGAGGGAGCCTCCATCCATCTACACTGGCTGGTGTGGTCCCTGAGCTCCTGCGGGTGGCAACCAGAGGACAAAAGAGGGCGACATTGGCTTGTGAAACAGCCCAGCCCCACTCAGCACCAGCTGCTGCACCCACGGCTTTGGAGGGACCTGGTACCTGGGAGGTTTAAACTGCACTGTGACATGCCCGTGGTGGCACTTCCTGCAGTGCCTTTGCAGAGCAGATGGCAGCCGTGCAGATGCTTCTGGATGTGCAACCACATACAAAGCTTTTCTGGAAATCTCATCTTAGGGCCCTTCTGTTTTGTGTATGTTGTTGTATAAGGCACAAATAGATAGGGGAACTTCCCTCTCTATCCCACAGAGGCAACTTATCTGATAATCTGAAACAATTCTCCCAGGGCAGTTGCCAACTTCACCCATTTCCCAAATACTTTGAGGTGGAGGATTCCTCTGGTAATCGAAGCTGCCTGAGTAATTTTTCCTACAGGCTGAAGAGGAGGAGAGTGGTCAGGGCTGTGATTGAGCCTTGTCCTTCTTTCACAGAGCTCAAAGGGAGCAGAGATCCCAGCAATCCTAGATATCCAGATCTGCACAATTTATGCTATGGAGATCCATGCCCATTTTTGGCAGTGCTGGTTAGGTATCTAGGGAGGACAATTCCCTGCAGTTTATCATTAGCCAGAAAAGGTAAGGTTAAGTCTTTCTGTGTCCTATCTGGTAAGAGAAGAACTTGACCTCTGCCCTTGTGGCCAGGAATATCTGAAATAAACTGGAAAAAGGGAAAAAGTGAGTATCTGGACTAAACCCAGAGGCAGAAATCCCCATCATAGCATGATGCCTCCTGTGGTACCTGGGGGTAGAAAAAAAAGGTATTAGACCCTGCTGAGACAGAGGAGAGTGATTCTACTGCCATCAATCCCTCACGACCAGAGACTTGCTTCCATGTTTATCCCATGTGGGTGGGAACCACTGCGGTATTCTAAGGGAATCAACTGCCTCATGTTAACATCCTTGTCATCTGACAAGTACCAGTACAGGCATGCAGAAGGCTTTTAACCAATCTGTTTGTTTCCAAAGATTTCTAGGTTTCCTCCAAGGAAAAAGACCTTAGATACCTAGCCTTACCTTCCAGCTTTCTTTGCTGGTCAGGTGAGCCCTGCTGGCTGTGGAGCCCAGGATGGAGTTGACGTCCTGGGTGTCACTTTTGTGCCCTAGGGAAGCACCAAGGCAATGTTTGAGTGGAGCAGGGAGTGTTGCCAGCAGCTGAGACAAGATCTCCAGGGAGATTTCAGGCTTTTGGAGTGGTGGCAAAAGGGCAGCTGGAGAGACTCCGTCCATAGAATTCAGACTTGACATGTCCCATGGCTCTGAGGCCAAGTGAGTCTCCTCCGTGGCCAGGTCAAAGCCCAGATTATCCCCAATGGTTGTGCCCTCTCTAACAAGAAGGTGTTGGAAACCTCCCCTGCCTGCTGGGAGTCAGCACAGATAGACTCGCCAAAAGGAGGTCATTATTATTATTATTATTATTACTCCCTCCCCACCAGCAGGGTTGGATGCTGAGACCAAGAAGGATTAAACTAACTTTCTGTGGCTGCTCATCACCCATACCTCCTTCAGTGCTCCACCAAGTGTACAGACACAGCATTTGTTCTGTGCCCCACTGAGGGGTGGCACTGCTGAGACACACCGAGTCCACACTGTGCCTCTCTGCCATGTAATGCAAAGCCAAAATTCAACACAAGATTAAGGGGAGTGCAGAAATAGAATCTAAGCTGTGCTGAGTGCATGGCATGTCCCATGCCAGTGACCTAAAGAGAGTTGCAGAGACCCAGCAGCCTCCCTGTGCTCCTGTCACTGGGCTGCTGAAGGAGAAGCCAGGTAGGAGCAGAGAGCAAGGAGGGGAATACCAGTCTCCTCCTGTGGTGTGTCCTGGGCTTCCTGCAGCTGCTTGCTGGCTAAGGGCATAGCAGGAATCTACATTGTGGATGTTACCATGTCCCCAGGGCTATGAGGGAAGGTGGAGTTAGTCAGTGGACAGATATCATAGAGTCATGGAATGGTTGATGGTTGGGTTTGGAAGGGCTTGGAAGTCCATTTCATTCTACATCTGCCTTGGGCAGGGACATCTTTCACTGGACCAGGTTGCTCCAAGCCCTGCCCAAACTGGCCTTAAACCCTTCCAGGGATGGGGCAGCCACAGCTTTTCTGGGCACCCAGGGCCTCCCCACCTTCACAGGGAAGAATTTCTTCCCAATATCCCATCTAACCCTTCCCTCTGATAGTGGGAAGCCATTCTCCCTTGTCCTGTGACTCCAGGCCTTTGTAGAAGAGTCTCTCTCCATCTTTTTTCCTATCAGTTCCTTCAGGTACTGCAAGGCCACAATTAGGCCAGTTCGAAGCTTTGTTTCTCCAGGCTGAATAATCCCAATTCTCTCAGCAAGTATGTTTGAGGAAGGGAACAACAACCTAAATTATTCTGTGATTTTGTGTCCAGGGGAATGCAGCATTTTGGCTTTTGAATTACATCTCTTTCTTTTCTTCTTATCCAAATCTTTCTGCCCAGCAGATGCTCCAGATCCTGAGCTATCCCAAAGTGCTGATGTACTCACCATCCACAGCCATGTCCTTCAGTACCTCCTGGAGATTCGTTCTGGAAAGTAAGTTTCCATTGAGAGTGTTGGCACTTCACTGACTTGCTTCCCTAGAATGAGGGGGGAGATGTGTTTCATTTCAGAAAATTCCCTGGAGACCTAGAAAACTCCATTCTGGGTTGTGAATCAGACAAAATACACCTTTTGTCATCTTCTGGCTGCATTGGAAGTGCTTTGCTTATTTTTGGGGTATATTAACAGAAAACAGTTTATAGAAGGAGTTGATGGGGTCCAAGGAAAGAGAGTGCTTCAGCGTGGCCAGGAATTAAAGTAGCAGTAAAAAGAATCTTGGCCTTAAGTGTTGCTGTAGGAGCTGTGTCAGTGGGATGGACTTCAGGGTGTCCCCACTTCCTGGAAACTTCCGTGGGGCAAATGTCCCTGTCCAACGTGGAGATGATAACTCTGCAGCTCAGGAGGTGGAAAACTTGGGCCGAGCACATACAGACATCACCATCTAGTGGTGCCAGGCTCCAGCAGCCTCCACGCAGCCCGGAATGGGCATGTTCTGCAGGGCTGGAGCTTCTATCACTCCTAAATGGCTTCTCCCAGGAAGCTGCGAGAAACCATGAAGTCCATGCTCTGCCTCAGGAGGAACCTTTGGCTCTTACCTCTCCTCTACTCTGGCTGGCACAGTGACACTGCCTTGATTTTGGGGGGAAAAAGCCACTCCAGATTCCCTACAGCTGCTCCTTGTGGTCATGGGCTTGATCTTGCAAATAGCCATGCCCCCTGGCATCAAGGGGCAGTGAACTGGGATAAACTGGGATCTTGCCTTATCCCACAGCTCCGTGGGAAATGGAAGTCTCCTCCCAGCATGGCATATGTGGAATCATTGGGGTTTCTCCAGTGGAAGCAGCCCCAGGCAGCCTGGAAGGGGCTCATCCTGCTTCTTCACGTTGCATCCAAGCGCTGACTTTGCCTCTGCCTTTCCCTTAGCCCACCACCAGACAAAATGCTCCTCCTGGGGCCAAACCAAGCTGGGCCCACCTCAACTCAAGCCCAGATTCCACCTGGGTGGTGCAATCACCCACTGAGCCCCTGCCTGGCACAGGTGGGGACACCAAACACTGCCCAAGGTGCCTGCATACAGTGTGGGTTGGGAGCACTTGGTACCCTGGGGTGTGTTTGTGGTGTCAGAGACTCAAGCAAGCAGGATATGGTATGCTGAGGTTCACTCCACTTGCAAGGGTGTGAGGTGCTGCCAGTACCATAGTCTGCAGCAGGCTTTGGCCCACCCTGTGCCCCCACAACTGGTTATTGACCCTGAGGAGGGAACCAGTAACAGAGCAGCGACCCCTCTGGGGGGCCCACAACCCTGCTTGCCCTGGTTCTGTCATCCCTCAACCTCCCTCTCATCTCAAACCAGCTCCCCTAGTTGTGCTGGGGTGTTGGGGGCTGCCCCCAGAGCATAAACCTGGGCGCAGACTGGAGAATGATAGTAGTCTGAGTGTGGTGGGGTTCTTTTTCTTTTGTTTTGTTACTATTTTTATTTTTGCGATGTGAATCACTGACACTCTGGTGCTGCCCATCTATCCCTGGCCCTCCTTCAGGCCTCAGCCCCAGATCCCAGCACCAACCTCTGTCCTGCTCCCATACTGCTGGGAACAAGGTCACTGTTGCTTTTCAGGGCAATTAAGGAGAATTGAGCCATTGTGCTCTGGCAGGGTAGGGACCAGGCAACAGCATTGTTACAGCCCAGCACTGCCCCTGGGTCAGCTCTTTGTATTCCTCCACGGGTCACACACAGCTCCAGGCAGCAGGACGTAGCCTGATCCCTGCTTGCTCTTCTGGGACGCTGAGCCACACAGAAGTCCAGGGGTGGTGCAGTTATACATTCCAAAAAACACAGAAAAGGGAGAGAGGTGGCCATGCTCAAGGGATATCAGGTGTCATGACCCTCCTGAAGCAGCTGCTTGCACATCCATGTGTGCTGTGGCATGGACACAGTGGAGATGGACAGGAGGAGCTCAGCACCATCCCAGGGGCTGAGCCAGGCTGCAGCTGGTACCAGCACAGCTGATGCTACACAGAGTTGGCAGGTGGTACAGACTGAATGCATTGGAGGGAGTGAGGGAGAGCACTGTTATGTGGGATACGGCTTTTTACCACTCTGGGTCACAGCAGCACCAGTGACATACAACTGCAAGAAAGGAGCTGCTGGGCTGCTCAAACAGTGTCCTGAACCCCTAAAGCCAGTGATGGCTCCTGCCTGCTGGCAGCTGCCCTGTCCCAAAGGAGAAGGTTCCTGTGCCCACAGGGACTGAGGCCAGTGCAGAAGGGGATTTCAAGTGGGCAGAGCTTCACCAGCACAGGCTGTGGAGGAAAGCACAGCTCAGCATGTGGTTCAGGAAGCTGCTCCTGAAATGCCCTTGGCCCAATGAGCACTAAAGAGTTCACAGACTGACAGAGATCATCCCATTTCTCTGTGTTCAGTGTATGGAGGGGCTGCTGGCTTTGCGAGCAACCCGCTGAGGTAAAGACCGAGGTTTGCCATGGAAAGTACATCCCTGCAGTTACAGTGGGGTGACAGACAAGAGGGGTTGGAGGCAATCAGGGACTTGTTAAATTACATGCAGTCATTCACACAGGCAGACACAAACAAGCTCTTCTGTAAACTGGGTTCCAGGAGATCCCACGGATCGTCAGCTGATCCCTTGGCCAGTGCTGGATGTGGCATCCTCACATGTTCCCACGGTATGTGATGTTGGTGAAGGTAGATGTGGCCTCTTTATATAAAGGGTTATGGGTCTGGAGGAAGAAGGAGGATAAAATAGAGCGTCATCACTTTGTGCTTGGCATCAGCATTTGTTCTACTTAACATCTTGGGTAGCATGGAATGGTGGATCCCTGTCTCCATCAAAGGATTTGCATGAACAGTTTAATGGCTCCCCATAAGGTTTCAGGGAGAAAATAAGGAAAAGCTGCTGTGGAGGAAAGGAAAAGCAGCAGGAGCTCAGGAGGAGAGGGACTTCTTGAAAGACCTCCCCACGCCTAGCCATGCCATGCCATGCCATGCCATGCCATGCCATGCCATGCCATGCCATGCCTTCACTTAGTGGGGGGTTAGGAGATGGAGGAGAGGTAGGGAAGAGATACTACTGGTCTCCCAGCCCCCTCCCTTGTGCTCTGGGTTCCTCAGTGCTTTCCAGCATCCTGTGGCAGGAAGGACCTTCTGCCTCACTCATGGGATGGAAACACTGACATGAGCAGTGAGTAAGGGGGTCATGCTGACAACTGCTTTAGATATGCTGGAGGTGGGAAAATCCTCTAGGACATCTCCTATCACCTGTGCACAGCCCCCGGGAACATTGTGGTCTCAGGGAAGGGCTGTCTTGGCTGGCAGTGTCACCTTAAGTCCTGCCTGGGACAGTGAGAGAGGAATGGGACAAGCTGGCCCTTAAGGACCGTGGCATGAGACTACAGACAGCAGCTGGGCTCTCATGCTAGGAGCACTGGGATCTGGATCCCTCAAACCAGGCATGTGGGTTTTTGGGGCTCCTGCTCAGCATAGCCAATCCACTGCTCCTTACCGTGTCCCACTTGGCCCTGGCCTTCTCCTCCTCAAAACGGGCGAACTCACGGCGGTCATGGATAGTGATGAGGAGCTTCCAGATGAGCAGGGCAGCGAGGCCGATGAGCAGGATGGCACCTGTCACTGAGAGCAGCACCACCAGGACATCTGGCCCTTTTGGACAGTCTGAAACAGAGAGGAGGGCAGGGCTGTGGGCGGGGGGTGGGGCTCAGCTTCCCCAGGGCAACTTAAAGCAGCTCTGGGGCTACCTGGCCATGGGTACATGGAGCTCCTTTGGTATCAGGAGGGCATCATCCTCCTCTGCCAGCAAGCAGGAGCCTCCACCCTGAGCATAGCAGGCTCTGGAAGGAAGATCCTGTCCATGGGACATCTGTGCCAAAATACTTGAGCACTGGTATGTAGGGTGGGGGTCTGAACCTGAGCCTGGAGCCAGATAAGGGGCATCACAGGCCTCACCCGCATTGGGGGATGACAGCAGAGACCAAATAATTGTGCTTGTGAAAGTTTGCCCCAAACAACCAGCCCAATGACACCCCACCCCTGCCTCTGGCTGTGTGTCAACACCAAGTTGCCAGATGGGGACAGTGAGATCCAGTGTGAGCCTCCACAGCTCCTGCTCCCCCTGCACACTGCACAGAATCATGTGGCCACCCCAGCCCTTGCCTGCTTCTCCTCTCCTGTCTGGCTGTGGGGCTGGGGAGTACCCTTTGCCCATGGCAGAAAGCTGGAGTGAGAGCTGATGGCTGGCTTTGCGGCCCTGCTTCTGAAAGACCTGCAGCCACACAGCCCCAGGCTCAGCAGAGGTCAGTGGAGACCCTGGGGCTGCTGATGGGAGCCTCCTCTTATCTGCTTCCCAAGAAAAAATCACCCCCATAAAGTCAGACACAGGATCAGGGCAGTGGGAAGGTTGAATCCCCATCCTTGGCCTCAGTGAGGGGGATGAAATAACTTAGGAAACGTGATACCTGAAAGGCAGGAAATCATGGCCCCAGTGACACTGAGCAGGGAACAAAGAAGTTCTTTAATCCCTCTCAGCCCCCAGCCATGCTGCCTCATGAGGGTGGCTGGAGTGGGAGGTACAAAGGGCACTCAACATCCCTCTTTTCCACACAGAAACCCAGCACAGCACATTCTGCAGCCCCCAGCCTAAGCGTGGCAGCTGGGTCTTACCAGGCTCCTCGATGACGTAGAGGATTGACTTGCCACTGGAGTCCTCGTAATACTGGAACCTCATCACACAGTCATTCTCGTCCTTATAGGTGCAGTTCATGGCATCCTTGCCCCTGTCACCTGCCAGAGGAAGAGGTTCAGAGCCCCCAAGCTGAAGGGTGCACACACAGAGGGAAAGTGTGTGGCATACGCAGCCCCCTGGATTTCCACATATTAAGGCAGGGGTTGGGTCTCCTCTTACTCAGTTCCTGCACTGTCTCAATCTCGTCACGGCACATGCGGCTGCAGGATTGCTGCTCCACCAGCTTTCCCCGCTCAAACTTCTTGCACTCCACACAATCCCTGTGGAAGAGGAGGGAGGTGCCATGAGCTTCTCCATTCTCTCCTTGCGGAATTGTCACACCTTTCAGTCTCAGGCTGTGGAAATCACAGCAGTCCCAACCCTACCAAGCTGCAGATAGTTAGAGTTCCTGCCACCAGTTCTGTCAGCTCCACAATGGGATATAACCCTTCCCAGCTCTCTGACAGATCCCCAGTGGAATATGACCTATCCCAGCTCTCTTCCAGCCCACAGTGTGGTATGACCTGTCCCAGCCCTCTGCTCTCTCTCACTTTTTGATGGTGCAGGCATCTGGGCAGGTGGGACACTTCTCGCAGGTGTCTCCGTAGGAGCTGGGCTGGGTGCACTCGCAGCGGCCGCACACGCAGGAGCCATGGCCACTGCACACCAGCCCATTGCTGGACATGCAGGTGTCGGTGCGTGTGGTGCAGTTGCAGTAGTCGCCTGTCCAGTCTGAGTTGCACAGACAGTCCCCACAGCTGCACTGCCCGTGGCCTGGGGACAACCAAAAGACATCAGAATTCTAAGTGTCTCCACATAGCCTGTTAGCAATTTCCTATATGGGTGCCTATGACCCAGAGTGGCAGCTCACCCTCTGTGGGTGGGTATGGCAAAGCAGGTCAGCCAACTAGGACAACTCCTTTGCACTGTCCTTGGGGTGGGACACACCAAACCCAGACCTTCATCATGTCCCCAACACTCCTCTCATCTCACCCAAGCAAGAACAAACTCCATTTCAGGCTGAGCTGCCCCAGCTCCAGCAGCAGCAATTGGAGATGCACCATCAGACCTGTCTCCGAGCAAGTCAAGTTCTGGCTATGGCTTTCAATTTAAGATTGAGTCAGGACATCTGATCAAAGCCGCCATGTCTCACTCTTTCTCAGGTCTGGACCAGACAGGGAAAGCTGACTGCTCGGAAAAGCCCAACACATACTCACCAAGACTGGTTTAATCAGACAGACGGAAAGGCATGCTCAAATCCTGCCAAACCCTGGAGCTATTTGGAGTGCAGTTTGATTCCAGCTCAAATATGAGACACAGTAAGTGGTAGTAATACTGTGGAGCTGCACGTGCTGACCTGTCCTAAGCCCTGAGCACAGTAGGACTTGCTGGGAGTGCTGCTCCAGGTGGGGAATCAGCTGGGCACAGTCCTGGCCATGCCCTTGGAGGCACCGGCATGTGAAATAAATGTGTAACCCCACTAATGAGGAACTAGGGCTGAGTCACAGGAAAATAGTGCCACGCTGGGTGACAAGGCGTGAAAACAGACTGGTAGGCTGGGGAGAAGTGGATCAACAGGGTCAGAGAGTTCAGGTTAATTAACAGCCCACCCTGGCCAGGGGCAATTCTTCATCATTTCCCTTAACCCATCCTGGGTACCCGCAGCCCTTGTTCAAACAGGAACAGGCCCCTTGAGGACACTGACTACTCAGTGTGGGGAAAACCCAGCATTTCCACCTCCGTTATCAGCAGGCTGTTAAGATAAAAGATCAATCTGAGCAGCACAGAGGCAGTGTGAGCCATGAAGTTGGCCTGAGGGACAGATGGGGTCCCAAAAACTCAATCTGGGGACATCAAGGAGCGAGAATTGAGTGTCATCTGGTCCCAGGTTTCACCTCACCCAGGCAGGGCTCCAGCAGAGTGGAATCAGCTTTGGCCATGGATGTTTTTCTGGGGATTTTGGGGTATCAGCAGGAAAGAGATGGCTTTTTTTGGCACTCTGTTAGCAGCCATCTATCCTGTGCTTACAGAGGGAAGCTGGGGTTATGAATGGGGGTGGTTACCCTTCTCCCATTCCCCTCTTGAATCAGTTTTGGAGTACTCTGCTCCTGGAGAGGATGTGCTACAGTTTCATGCCCTGTTCCTAGGCACTGTCACCTCTCTCACATCTCTTAAATACAGGAGATGGGCAGAGCACTGTGATTCACTCAGACCTTCAGTGTTTACTGGGGGTGTGGGTGGAAGGAACCTTAAATGAAAGTTCCTGGTGGGTAAGAGACCCTGGCGTATCAGGACATTTGGAACTGCTGTTGGGATGGAGGTTCTGGAGGAAGGCTTCTTCCCTGGAAGAAGACCCAGAGAACCCAAGGACCCGGTCCTCTCTTCTCAGTAGTGAGAGCAGCAGGATTGGAGAGGGGGAGTCTGAGAGCATGTGGAAGAGATAATTATTCAAGAGGGGTGATGCTGTAAGGCCAACAAGGAAAGATTTACTTCCCCAACACTTTTGCCAATAGGAAGTCTTCCAGAACTAGTGGAGGATAAAACCTAGCTCTCCCCACTCCTCCCTCTCTACCCTGGGGTTCCCTCCTGCAGAGCAGTATTTCCGATGTGTTTGAGCTGTGGTTCAAGCAAGGTCCCTGCCCTGTGCACCACAGAGCTGCATTGCTTGGTCCCCACCAGGCCTCCTTTTTAAACCCCTAGCCCATCCCTGCTCCCAGCTCTCAGGTACAGGAAGTGGTATCAGTGGTGAAAAAGGGAGTAATTCTATGACTTCACTTCAGACAAGAGCTGGTCCAGGGGATATCCACGACTGAACAAGCCAGAGGTGGGAACAACTGATGGGACAAGCCCCAAATCTCCCTTGCCCATGACCTCAGGCAGCCTAAATAGCCTCAAGCTGCCTCCCTGCCAAGCCCACAACTCACCTGAGCACATCTGGCCCTTGAAGCGAACACAGGAAAAGTCGTCGCACTCACAGTACTTGCCAGTCACCTTCCCAAAGTCGCTGCTGTGGCACACGCACTGCCCGCAGATGCACTCGCCGCGCTGGCTGCACAGGGGCTGGCCTGGCTGGGGGCTGCAGTTGTCCTGCTGTGAGGGGTTGTACTCCTCCTCTGAGCACTCACAGTGTGAGCCCAGGCGCCCAGGGTTGCAGCGGCACACGCCGCATTCCAGTGTGCCATTGCCATGGCTGCAGGATGGGCTGTTGGCCTCGGCATGGCTCTCACAGGAGCACTCGCAGTTGAAGTTCACCACCACTGTCAGGCTGTCCTTGAAGCCCACAGGTTTGATGGTGAAGGATTTCTGCTGCTCCTGGGGGCAGCCCCGCACTTTGGCCTCGATGCTGAAGCTCACCTGGAGGGCAGAGGTGTGCATCTGGATGTCAGTACCTATTCCAGTCCATGCCCCAGCTTCGAGAACTCAGAAATGGGACCCGCCAAGTCTCTTTGGGCTCATCAAAGCTTATCAAAGCTATCCCAGCACAATGTGGGCCAGAGAATGTGCCTCCCACATGCAAATTGTAGATTCAATATTAGGAAAAATTTCTTCACTGAGAGGTTTGTCAGGCACTGGCACAGGCTATCCAAGGAATAAGTAGAATCACTGTCCCTGGAAGTGTTCAGAAAACCTGCAGATATGGTACTTGGGGCTTAGTGGTGGACCTGTCAGAGATCAGTTAGTGGCTGGACTTGATGGTCTTAGAGGGCTTTTTCAACCCAAATGATTCCAGGTTACCATGCCCTGTGGGTAGCAGCCCAGGCTGAGCTAGGGAGATCACAAGAGTTTGCATCCAGAAGATTCAAAAAAGCATTTTCCTCTTTGCACCCACCCTGCTGGACCTCTCTCTCTCTAGTTCTGAGATTCCAGGGTCCATGTCACCTGCGAGGTTGTGGGACAAGCAGATGGTGTTGGTGCAGAGCAGCAGATGACCTGGCAGTGCTGCTACATAGAGGGGAGAAAAGCCAAGCCCATGAGAAGGATCCTCACCGTGTCCCCAATCTTGAGCCCCATGCAAGACTTGAGTCCAGGGATGACCTCATCGTTGAGACAGGTGGCATTGAAGGCCAGGGACAGCTCTTCAGGGAGGTCACGCACCTCCAGTTCCACTTTGGAGCGGATTTTCTAGGGGAGGAGAAAGAACTGATGAAGACACAGCACAGGCTGGGCAGAGCTCAGCCCTGGGAGGGTCCTCCCCTGCTCCCAACACCACAGTGATGCTCTCACACATGTGAGAAAAGAGCCAAGTGCCCCAAGTCTTTCTCAAGACTCAGCTCTGTCATTCTCTACAGGGAAAAGTCTTCAAGACAGGAAGGGACAGGCAGTGAACACAGTGATCTCCCACCCCCAGGGTGCCTACATACATGGATGGAGGCAGATGCCACAGCTGGTCCAAGGAAGATGCTTGGGGCTAGGGGAGCTGACAAATCTGTGGGGGCTGTTGGCAGTGTGAAGCAGTGGCTGTTTTGTTAGGGAGATGGTATGTGTGGTGGAGCCATCACACTACACACTCACCCCATAGGAGTCCACTATGAGCTGCAGGACATTGCTGGAGTCTCTAGACAAGGTGCCCACGGTTGTGCCTGGGATCAGCTCACTGTAGTTCTGAAGGAATATCATAAACAGGGTCTCTTTGTGATGAGTAAATGTGCCACGGCAGGGCCAAACCCCATTCATAGGAGCTTTGATAGGACAGGAGACCACCAAGCCATGTCCAGCCACCCATGGCCCACCAGCCCCTCAGGAAGGTGGCTTTTTAAAGCAGCTGGTACCTGGTAGAGGCCAACAACTGTATCTGTCACAGCAAAGATCAAGTTGATATTCTTCTGTGAGAGTTTCTCAGTCATCAGGCCCAGAGAGGGATAGTCCTGGGGAAGAGGAGAGGTACAGCCTAGGAACATGTACACCCCCCACCCCTCCCCACCTTGGTCCCCATTGTGCTCTCCAACCATGGCTGAAACACTTCCCATCCCATGAGGACCCAGGAGGAGCTCTGAGCTCTACAACCCTACAAAGCCTGGGTCAGGCTTTACCAGTGTGGTGGTGGCAGAGTAGAAGTTATCCTTGTCGATGTGGCACTGGGCATCATTGGGCTCCACGATGCCAGCCAGCCGCCCGTCCAGCGCGATGTGGGTCTTCGCATCCGTGGTGAAGACGAGCAGGTGGGAAGCATCATTCCTCCAGCCAATTTTTTCCTTCAGTGAAAGGCAGCTCCCAGTCATGTGTCGGCACATGCTGAGGGCAGTCCTGTGTGCCAGCAACCCACTGCTGCCCTTGTGCCAGGAGGTCACAGCTTGGCCTTAGAGACCAACCTTTGCACAGGGAACCAAGGCAATTAGTCTCCCAGGAAAGTGCTATGGGAGTGTGGAGTCTGGAAAGTGGGCATGGGCTACTTGTAGATGAAAGATGGGTTTTAATTGGTTAGAGTATTAATCAAGGTAGCTAATGACTCAGGGATGCAACACCTCCAGCAAAAGCGAGATGAAGGCACAGGAGGTGTTGTCCCTTCTGGACTGGTCTGGACTGCAGGGCTGACATGGGATTGTTCCTGAGCATCTGCTCTGCTCCTGTCTCCTATCATGATCCTGTGAGAGTCCTGCTCTTCGTTTTGCTATTGGGCTAGAAATGTCTCACTTGAATGCTCACCCTCTCCAGAAATCAGTCACTCAACAGCTCAACAAGACTTATGATCGTGTCCTGGAGGGATTGGCTGGTCCCAGCCAACCCACCTGGCCCAGCCTGGTGACCCTGTCCTGACCCCAGCCAGGCCTTCCTGCCCCTTACATCACACACGGTGGCCTGGATGATGGCATCGAAGCCACCCTCAGGTGCGTCGCGGTTCCGGGAGACGCTCTGCTTCCGCACCTCTTCATTGAAGCGAGTCACCTCATCCGTGAGCGACAGGACGTGTTTGTACCCAAACATGGGCAGGCAGGTTTCCCCGATCCTGCAGGAGGAGAGCACTCAGGGCACAAGGCTCACCAGGCTCTTCCAGCTCCCATCCCTGTTCTACAGCCATCCCATGGTGCTGCCCAGGATGTGCTGGAGGGACCCAACCTCCCAAGAGCCTGAGGCTGGTGAAGAACCTTTCAAATAAACTTAATGTATTAGGGATGCCGGGCTCAAGTAAGCTCACAACCTCAGTCCTGCTGGGATTTTTAGAAGTAATTTTCTTCCAGCCTCAACAATTCTTTTGAAAAAATGATGCAATTTTTTTCCCTTAAGAGTTTTCCAGTGATAATGATATTTCTAGTTTAGACTTGCTCCTCCTCCCAGTGCCAGCAGAACACAGATTGCACCCAGGTGCACCACTTTCTCCACTCCCCTCCTTTCCTCCTGGGCTCAACTTCACTCCTGAATTCTCTGCTTACCTCCCTCCTAGTAGCACAGGGGAACAGGGAATGGGGAATGAATTCAGTTCCTAATACCTCTGCCATTCCTACCTCCTCACACTCTTTCCCTGCTCCAGTCTGTTGTCCTTCACATGGCAGACAACCTTTCAAGAACCTCTAAAACACAGGTCTTTTCTATGGGCTGCAATTCTTCACCAACTGATATGGATTTTCAGCCACATTGTGGAGGTGTCCCATCAACTTCTGGCCCTTACAGGAATCCCCCAGCCTGGACTTACTCATAGCAAGGGTTCTTGACGGCTTCTGGAGGAGATATGTACATGTAGGGGGAAATGGGCTTGTCCACAAAGGCCCCAAAGCCGATGCGTAGGTTGCTGGTGAGCTTACGCATCTCACTAGCCAGTTTTGTGCCCAGGTTCTGGATGTTCCTCAGATCATCCTTCATTGAGTTGGACAGGTCCATCAGGTAGTAGATGTCCACGGGGTAATCTTCCACTTGACGCACTTGGACATGAAAGACCTGAGAGTCATCTGCAAAGTGACAGGGCAGTGGAGTGAGAGCTCATCTCCTGGAAAGGGGAGAGGGGCTCAGCACAGGGTTTGGGGAAGGGGTCAGCAGGAACCAAAGGGGATGGTTAAAGCTTCCAGGAGTGGGGGAACATCACCCTTAGCCAGAGGGGCAAAGCTCTTAGTTAGGTGCTTGCACAGGAGATGTGCTGTGCACCCCTTGAAAGTGTCCAAGGCCAGGTTGGATTCAACTCGGAGCAATGCGGTCTAGTGGAAAGCATCCCTTCCCATGGCAGGGAGTGGAACAGCATCATCTTCAAGGTCCCTTCCAACCCCAAACCCACTCTGGAATTCTACAGCAGATGGAGGTTATGGCTCCTGTCCTCCTAACCTCTCAGTGGCAGGACTTGAGCCAAACTTCCTGTCCAGGGCTGACCACCCAAGATGGATGGAGTGAGGTAAACCCCCTGTGTGTGGGCAGCAGGTCTTAAAGGGATCACAAGAGAGGCTGAAGGGCTGCTTTGCACTTTTCTGAGCATCCAAGGACTCTGACAATTTTCTCTGCCTTTCCTCATCCCTGTTCCTTTCCTCTCCTTTTGGAGAAATTCTGAGAAAATTTTGGTGAAACATTTTCCATTGAAACAAAAACCTCCTTAGAAAGAACCTTCTGGGAAACCCAGTTTTGATGACTTTTGCACTTGAAAAAAAATAGCTGAAAACACTTAAGGTTGACCTTTTCTTTCTGCCATTTTAAGAGACACAGGTCCTTTCTTCTGATCTTTGAAATGGTTTCTTTGAAACGTAAGCCAGGGCACAGCTGCAGCCTTGTTAGAACACCTCAAATGTTGAGGAAAAAAGGCCTTAACTGAGCTTAAATAATTATTGTTTTCACATTTCTGTCTAAATCTCATGCCACGTTCTTTCAGGATGAATAAAGTTTCAGAATTTATGACAGCCTGGAAAGCTCCCCTTCTAGCTGTGCTGGGACCACATTATGGAGACACAAGTCCGATTTTTGTGCTTAGAGAGCAGCTATTTGTCCTCATTGAACTGAAACCATGAGGATTCTGAGCTTGTGAGACATGAGCTGTGACCTGTCCTTCTTGTATCCTTTGTGATTTGGTCTTGGTTCTTGAGTCAAGGGAGATGATTTACACCAAACCTTCTTGGTTCGGCAGAGATGGTATAAAGCTGGGGGTCTCTCCTCTTTATTCCAAGGAACAGGGATTTACAGCACTCAGAGCAGCACACTCACCTGCCTCCTGACAACCACCTTTAGACCTAGAGAGAACAAGGGCCATGTGGTAGCTCCATGTCCCCATTGTGTGGAGATTCCTCTGCCTGCTGTCCTTCCAGTGGGGCAAGACTCCTCCTGGCCATGCCCAGGGATGTGCACAGAGGCCGCGTGCCTGATAGTTCTGCCTCCTGCCTGACATCCTTGAAACTCCTGGATGCTGGCAAAGGACCAGAGCAGTTAATTGGCTCCAGCCTACCTGGCTGAGTAGAGCCTGGGAAATTACAGGAATCTGGTGGCAGCCCAACCCTGCCAGCTGCTCCATAGCTTGTTAGATATGAGCTGACTTTCACCCAGGCATTCTGAGCACAGCAGCAGTGCCTCAGGTCTGAATGGCTTTATAAAATACCCCATGCATTGTTGAAGACAGACCCTTTCCTGCCCTCAAATACTTCAGGACTGAGGAAAGAGAATGAACACAGCTATCAGACAGCTCAACTGCCCAACAGACATGTTCTGGAGGATTCTGTGCTGCCACCAGCCTGGCCTTGACCTTGAAGGACATGAGACTACCTTGGCCAATGAGGCAGTGATGGCTCACTCAGTGCCTGAGCCCTTTGGGTTATTTCCACTGCATTCTCCCCTTCCTACAGCAGTCTGGAGGTTCGTACCTGGCCGTAGGTTCAGCTGTATTCTCTGGGGGCTCATCTGGGTGGTGGTGGACCCCCCCGAGCCCTTGTTGCTGAGGGGCTGGTCCTCCAGGATGGTGACACTGCTTCTGGGGGACTCAATGTGGTCCTGCCTGCAGCCGTTGTGCAGGAGGTTGCCATGTAGGTCACAGCGAGGGGTCGACTGTGCCCAGACCTGTGGGGGAGGGACATGGTTAGGAGCCTCCCAGGACTATGCTGGGAGAGGAGAAAGGCTATCATCTTTTCCCTGGAGAGCCCCTGCTTTATCATACCTAACTCCAGACCAGGATCAAAGGCTTCTTGAGGCATACGGTCTCTGCCTGAGGAAGGCAGCAGACAGAGGGGATTTGGAATCGGCAAATCCTGCTGTGTTCAGACCAGGAGCCACAATAACACATCCCTGCCAACTTCCTCCTGACTCCTGAGCTTTAGGTTTGGGTTTTGGCAGAGCTAAAAGGAAATCCTGTCTCTCTGGGATGGCTGGAGGAGGGCACAGCAGGATGTGAACGTGACAAGCTGGGTAGAGGCAGTGTGGGACTTTTAAAATTATTTATTACTTTGACAAAACACAAATCTCCTTCCCCGCCCCCCCACCATTTTTCCAACATGGGCCCTTAGAAATCCTGCCATGAGCAAGAAGAGTGTCTAGTGTGGGTGAGCTCATTGCACAGAGCAGTGCTCAGTTCCTGTCTGGAAGTGGATCAGGCATATCTCCAGCTCTCCAGCTTCCTAATGGATGGAGCCAACTGGGAAAAGGACTACCAAAAAAGGAGTGAAAGAGTGCAAAGGAACTGGGGCTGCGGGAAAAGAGCCTGTCAGGGGCAGGAAGCAGAAAATGTGGAGTCATGATGAGGTCCAGTCCTGTCCCTCCTTTCTTAGAAATCTCATGGCTCCTCATCCTTATCACAGAACATTCAGGAGGGTTCCTATTCCATTGGTTGCCTATGAAGACAAATATGGGAATAATTTCTCTCCCAGCCCAACACTGCTGTGATCTGCTGCCTCATGCTCCTGCTCAGGCAGCACCTGCCTTCCCTTTCAAAGGGATTCTTTATCTCCCTCCTACAGCCCAAATCTTTCTACATTGGAGTCCTCCAACAGAGGACCACCACAGCCTCTTCCTGCAGCAAAGGGAGGTGGCAGAGGTCCTGGTGGGGCCCGGTTCAGTGCCTTCCCTGCTCCTGGGATGATGGAATCCAGTGCTGAGCCTTCCAGTGCTGGAGAGGTTTCCATGCAGGATATCAACTGCCCTGGGTTCAGGCTGGTTGAAACCAGGGATGAATTTATGTTTTATGCAAATGAGTAGAAAGACACAAATACTGTCAGGAGGCCCTGGCTGGCCCACAGCCCTCTGGAAACAGTGGCCAAAAAATACATCAGCAGGCGTGTTCCTACCCTGCCCCTGCCTGGATGGTGTGCTGACAGAGAGAAGGACGAGTCATCCCTCCAATTTAGCTCCCTCACACCCACCCACCCACAAGCTCAGTCCACAGGGCTCCCTGATGTGGGAGGGGGTGGCTGGTTCACTCCAGATCCCATCAATCATCATGTACATTCCTGTCCCAGTCAGGGAAATCACTGGAAAAATATGTGGGTGAAAAGCATGCTGGGCAGGTGGCTTTTAGCCATGGTGCTTGGTGATACCTGGAGATCCTAGGGAGTTCCCAGAACCTCAGAGGCCTTATGGCACCTTATGGGATTAGCTGCATCATTCCTGCTGTGAGATTTCCATGGAGAAACTGTTTAACCCTGCATCTTTCCCCTTTCTTTGGAGCACTAATATAGTGGCTGACTCAAGAGTAACAGAAATGCCCTTGACAACAAAAACTACCACAAAAATGGGACAAGGCTACAAGGCCCTGGCAGGCCCAAGTCTGTTTTTGACCTCAGGCTCTGCCACCTAGGGCACAGCTCTAGTTAGGAGTGACCTAGAGGCAGTCCAAGCTTGCTGGTGACAAACTCACAGCACAGGGATTTCATCCACGAGAAACCATTCCCTGTCAGCACAGAGCTGATGGCATCAGCTCCCTACATGGAGATGTGGGGAGACAAGTACTCCCTTTCTACTCCAACCATCCCACGGCCCTTCCCAGAGAAGGGAAGCTTTCCCTGTCCTCTGTGCCACTGCAGAGTGGACATCTGCTGATGCTCCCTTCAGAATGGGAAACCTGATTGTTTTATGCTAATCATTGCCTCCAGAGCTGATTAGTGAGGGCAGGGTCAGGCAGGGCAGTTTCATGCCTGAGCTCCCAGGGTGGGAGCCTGCGGGAACTTGCATATTCCCCAGGGCATCTCTGTTTTCATCTTGGACACAACTACATGCAGCATCAGTTTCTCTGCAGGAGAGCTCTTGGGAGTCCTCAGAGCACAGATACCTCCACAAATTAATCTAAAACTTCCAGCAGCTTCTCTAAAATCCAAATCTGGTCCAGTCTGGACTCCAAGAGACCTACAGTGGGTGATATTTTGGGTGAATGAGACCCTGAAGGATCTGTCACAATAATCTCTAAAAGGATTACAGCATGGCTGGCTTTTTTCAAAAAAGCAGATGAGAACATCTATTTATTGGTAAGAGTGGTCAAGGTTTCTGAAAAATAAATAAAACTCAACTCTGTTCTGCATCAATACCCAGGAGGGTCAGTGATCACAAGAAACCACAATGAAATCCTTCTCCAATCCAAAACCAGGACAGAGCAAGAATAATTCATCACCCCAGGCTCCTTGGGAAGGCAGTGTGAGTGGAAAAGGCCTGTAGTAAGAGCAGAAGGAGCACAAATATGGGGGCTGTCCCTTTAAAAACAGGAGGGGTTGCAGTATCAGAGACCTCTCCCACTCCAGGGAAATTAAACAAACCCACAGAAAAAACCCTCATTTGCTAAATTAAGACACTGTGGTCCAGATGTTGGAGGCAGAGTTGCTGAGCAGAGCGCACAGCCTGGCTCTCTGGGGGCTGGGTCTGACAGCAGGACGGCTCCCTTGCTCTTGTCGTGTCTGCCAGGGAGCACAGCTCAGAGCAGCACTGGAAATATTTCCTTTTTTGGAAACCTTTGTTGATCTGGAGGAAAAAAAAACCCATCACAGCTTCCACTGCACTGTCAAGCCACCAGTGCAGCCCAGGATCAGCGGCTGGGAAGGAGGAGCTCAGCCCTACCAGAGAGGGGATGGAGAGGGAAGCCAGGCCCCTTATCAAGTTTCAGACATTCCTTGCAGGAGATAAGATGGGCACAAACATCTTTATTCACACCACATGCCAAGAGTCAGATCTGATGGGCAAAGCGAGCCAGAGACCTCCCCTCTGGATATGCATTGATCCCAAAACATTAGACCATTGCTAGTGTGATCCAGCAGCATTTTTCAGCTTGAATCACTTTTCCCAGGTCTTTTCCAAGTCCCAGTAGGCACTATGGGCTCAGTTGCAGCTGACAGAACTGAGTCTTCAAGGATAGAGAAGGAGAAAGCAAGGAAAGCCTTGAAGAAGGTTTCATCACCTCTCTCCATCCCCATCACCTCCCTTGGCTCTACCCTGAGGCTCCTCTGCCATCCTCTTAGGAAACTCCCTCCTCCTACCCAATGAATTAACCCCAGGGCAGCATTTTTGAAGGGGAATGTGGCAGATCTATTTGGCTCTCAGGGACCCAAACAGGATGATTTGAGAGCCACAGCTCAGCACTCACATCCACTTTAGCTCAGTAACCAAAACCAGGCACCTTATTTCTAATGAAAAAGGACTTTAAAACCCAGCCCCTAACTTCTAATGAGTATTTTCTATTCCTCTATTAGGCCTTCCAGGCCCACTTCCCTTTTCAGCCCTTCCAGGATTTAGGCTCCTTCAACCAGAACTTTTCAACAGGTTTCCAAGAAGCAAACCTAATGTAAACTAAGTTTTTAAATGCACATTATTTGAAAGATAAGGTGAATTCCAAGTGGAAATACCACAATTTCCCAGCCAGCTCAGTGTAGTTTCCAACAATGCAGATAAGGGGCATATTTTCAGAGCAGGGCAGAAGCAGTGCCCACTGACCAAGTGCCTTGAGCCAAGGTCCAAGCCAGGTGCCACCAAGGAATCTGCTTAGATATGGTGGGAACAGATGTAGACTGAGCTTGTGGCTATAACCTAGACTCATCTCAAAGGTTCTTCCCTTCCTTTACATCCCCTGCCCTTCTCAGTGATGTATTTCAGCCCTGCTCAGCCCCAGGTCTTACCTCATCAGAGCACCAGGCACAGAGGGGACTGACAGCCAGGCACTGCTTGCAGGAGTTCACCCCACGGGTGGTGCAGATGTTGCCTCCTGAAACAGCAAAATAGAGCAATTACAGCCCACAGAACCCAAACTCACATGTGTGCTCAGCCACCAGCTTCTGAGCAGCCAGAGCCCCACCAGGGCCCTTTTATATCCCTTTTTCCACCTGCAAACCCTGGATCTTGCCTCCTTGCTCTCCCCAGCCTGGTATGAGCTGGGCTTCATCTTGCCCAAAGCTCAGCATCATTCCCTACCTGCCAGTTCCTCAAAGGGTCCTCTCACTCCTGCAGCATCACACGGGTGTTGGAGTGAAGCCCCCGGGCAGGGAGTTAATCTATCCTTGTGCCTCCCTGTAGACACTTTGGGGCAACAGGAATGGAAAGGGTGAGTTCCCAGCGGTGCAGGGTGGTACCCACAGCCCTGCCAGAGATTGGCTGCCTCTTCCCACCGCCTTGACCTGGGGTGGTTGCTGCCACCTTGAGCAGACACTAAACTCAGTCTTGGCTTAGCTTCAAATCCAGGAAAAGGAGGGGAGTGAAAAGGCGGAAGTCCAGAAATGTGCGAGTGGTGGTTGATACCTATGTCCCAGGCAAAGGTTGGGCTCTGTCAGTGGCTGTGGGGACTCTGGGAGACACATGCTGCTACCAGTCCTGAAGATCAGAGGTGGTGAGCCCCTGGCGGGGGAATTCAAGGGCCACAAAATGCCCGTGGAGCCCAGGGGAAGGAGAAACTCCTCTGACACAGACAAGAGTGGGTGGCCCTGTGGTTTCTGCTGCCAACGGCCAATCTGACAAGTGGCTGGGAAATTGCTGCTGTGGTGTCACCCCTGACTTTTCCTCCCTTCTGGGCACAAGCATCTCAGCAGTTTTTGGATTCCCCAGGCAGAGAAAAATGCAGCCAAGTGCCCACTTGGCTGGGGCACACTGCAGCGTGGGGGATGCCAGTGAGGAGCAGTGGGCACTAGAGCCTCCTCTCTGCCCTGTGTGCCCCCATGGTTGCCCAGGGCTGTCCCAGCAGTGCCCCACAACTGCAGGCAATGCAAGACAAAGGAGAAAGAGGAAATGGTGAAACAAATCATCCAATCTTTGAGCAGAACCACAACCATGCACTCCTGCACCGTGCACTCCTGCCTGCTGGCATGCAGCCAGGGAGTGTACACTCATGTTCACACCTGTGTGTGTGTGTTTTCATATATGTCCAATCGAGGGTGGTGTCATAGGCTGTGACTGTCCCAGGGCTCAGCAGCTGCTTGAGAATGCACCCCAGGATGTCCCCATTGCACTCTGACACCTCAGTTGCCACTTGTCCCAGACTAAACTAAAGGCTGAGCCCAAGAACCCTGCTTAGCAACAGCTTTGGGATGGCACCCATGCCCAGAGCTCTCACCAAACCCTGAAATACACGGCTCCATGTGAGGATGGGACAGATTTTAAATGTTAGACAGGTTGGTCTCCAGTGCTTTCTGCACCTCAGCAATGTGCCAGCAGCAATACTGATCCTTGGGTAGACAGGGATAGGAACAGGGAAGGCAAAGGGCTCTCTGAAAACAGCAATGACAACAACACCCACCACGTCTCCCACTGGCTCCATGTGAAATCCCTCCTGCCCTGCCAAGCGTGGGTGGCTGCAGCCAGAGCACGTGCCATGGATTTGTGCTGTGCTGTGCAGCTAGGAGCCAGCTCAGCCCTCTGGGAAGCAGGGAGGACTGTCCAGACACCCCTCAGGGGACAACCCTGGCAGCTCCAGGTGCTCTGGATTAAAGGCTCAGAGATGCCAATGCCAGGGCCAGTTGCCTGAACATGGAAAACAGCTTCCAAATTTGCAGGTTCCTGGGGAGCCCTGGTGCCTTGATACCATGCTTGACGGCCCTTCGCTCAGGGATGGGGAGAAGTGCCAAGTGCCCACCTGCCACATGTTAGTAGTATCCCTGCTTTCCACTCTCACATCCATCATGTAGTGGCCATGTCCAGCTACTCACGAATGTGGTTGCTTAGCTCTGCTCGGGTAGAGTTACAGTACTGAGTGCCACCAGCAAGAGTCCTCGTCCAGGCTCCTGTTTAATGCCAGTGTGGAGTTTTGTCCCTTCATGGTGGGTTTTATCCGGTTTAGTCATCTATTCCCCAGCACCCACTTTGCTGGGGAAGGGCAGAGCTGACAAGGACTCCATGAGAGCTCTGGGACATGAGACTCACCAGTCCAAATCCTGCCTCAAACAGGTTTTCCCTATGACTTGACCCAGCCTCTCAGCCACTCCCTGCTTCAGTTTCCCCCGTGCAGTGTTAACCCTGGTCTCAATGAGACCAGCCAGATTCCACTGAAACTCCATGTGGAGGATTCCAGGGTCATGTCTGCTGGCAGAGCCCCCCTCCTCATGCCATGAAATCTGATCTTGGGGCTAAGGAGCCCCAGGATCCTCTCAGCTCATCTGCTCCTCACCAATTGGTACAAATTACCTCCTGCCTGTGTGCAGCCTGTGGATCCTGGTGGTTTCCTTTCCTCTCCTTCTGCTGCAACCCCAAAGGGGTCCTTTATCTGGCGTCCCCTCTCTTTGCTAGGGATGTAAATCCAGTCTTCTGGTGGATTTTGGAATGAAGGCCACAGGCTCAGGCAGAGCACTGTCATGGCTGGGGAGCTGCACATGGACTCAGGTGGGGCTACAACTGGGAAGTCTCTGTTGGAGGGATGCTGCCATTCCCAAAGCTGCCTTGGGGTCTGATATCACATTGTGCCATCATGCCATTGCTGGTGGCATTGCCTGGGGAGTCCCTGGAGGTCTGTATATCTGCCCGTAGACTCACACAGCCTTGTGATCCCTGTGGTGTCCATCACGTCATGACTAAGACACTTCCCTGGGGATGGAGGACCCTTCCCTTCCCTGGAAGCAATCTCCAGCACTGTACAGGGCCATTCTTGGCTGCACTTCCACGGGGATGGATGGAGCAGGGCCTAGGCAGCTATGCCCCTCCAAACATGAGGCTGGTCCTGCTGTGAGCAGGCAACTGCACACCCCCACCACAGGGAAATATTGCTTTTTTTGGCATTACCAGCACTGGTTGCATGGCTGGATGCAGGGATGCAGTGTAGGGAGGATTTTTGTGGGACCTTGTGAGGGCGTCAGAACAAAAGCACAGATGGGTGGAAGTGGAGGATGTGGAGGAGGTGGAGGATATGAAAGATGGGGAGGATGCTGCATCTGGAGTCCCCTCAAGATTTTGGCCCTGTGAGTGCCTGGCAGTCCTTCCCAGACTAGGATACTGCCTGGGTGTGAGAAGGTACTGTCCTGGTACAGCCATACTGACAAATTCTTTTTTTTTAGTGAGGATTTTTTTTTCCATCTTTGGAGCTTTTTTTCCTAGCCATAAAAACTAATAAACCCAAATATAAAACCTTCATTTTTAAACTATGATAGCAGCTGCTCCTACACAATGAGCTGATCCTAAAGACTCCAGCTTTTGAAAAAACGCAGTCCTGAAATACAGGGAAATGGGAGATAAACTGTGCAGAATGATAGGAACCACCCACCTGGGGTTGGGCAGAACTGTGGCCCTGAGAGAGGTGAAAGCATGGAATCCCAGACTAGTTTGGATTGGAAGTGACCTTAAAGCCCATCTAAGTCCACCCCCTGCCATGGGCAGGAACACCTTCCACTAGACCAGGTTGCTCCAAGCCCTGTCCAGACTGGGATTGAATTTAGGGAAGTGATGCACTTGAAACACCCCCTATGTCTGTGGCTCAGCATCACCCTGTCCTGACGGGAGAAAATTACTCAGTCCTAGTCTGCATTCCGAATAACCTCTGTGTGGTGCAGGAGCAGCCACACACTTTGTTTTCCCCCTCTGCCAACTTGAGCAAGAACAAGCACAGAGAAAACTTGACAAAGACATTTGAGGAAACTTGATAAAGGTACAAACCACATCCTCTCCAGCCTTTCCGCTTGACTAAGTGATAAGGATCTGAGCTTTCTTGGCTGATCCCCACCCTACCATTCTGGGGGTTTTTCTTCTCTCCAGCCTCTCCCTCCCTGCCAGCATCTTCATGGTAGTGAAGATGCTCCCAAACAGCACCGGCACCAGAGATATCACGTGCACAGACCCAAATTGCAGGTCTAAGAACTCAGACTCTTGCAGGGGTTATCCTATGTCCCGTACTGATGACAGCTCTATCCAGTAGCAGATCGGAGCCTCAGGCTGTTCCTGGGAATTCACCAAAGTCTGGAATTCTTTAGACAGAACAATGTTGCCCCAAACCTCAAGTCTGGCTTTGAAAACAATGTGACTGATTTATAAATCACCATATTGCTGTTTGAAGATTTCCTTTGAGCTCTAGGAACACATCTAGGGAGCAGATAATGCTTTTCCAGAAAACTTTTAAAACTTTTTAAAAATACAAACTACATTTATCCCAAGATCATCTGATGACAGAAATCAGATTTCTTAAAGAAAAGCATCAAAATAACGTGAGAAAAATAACACAGTACAGCAATGCTGACACAAATGTTCCCCTGCCCACAGCCCTTAAAATGTAAAGACACAGGGAGGGATTACTTGATATGATTTCTCCCAGTGAATTTTCTGTTTATAAAGGATGAAGTCCAAGTCACACCCCAGTCTTTCCATTACAAACCAGTAGCCAGTGCCAAACACAGAGTAGGTAGATGATATAAACTCACATCCAGTAAGAATAACCCACCAAAGTATGTCTTGAGACATCCTTGATACATTTACAGCCTATATGAGAACTTCCCGGCCCAGACCCAGCTGAAGCCCAGTCAGCCTGAGCAGCGCTTGGTATGTGGGAATGCACTGCAGCTCAGGCTGCCAGCTCCCCCTCCGAGTGATTTTCCCATGAAATCACAGACCCTGGGAATGCAGAAAGTCCTTGGGATTTGTAGAAGCAACAGGCAACATCTTCTCTAAATGGCTGTAATCAGTGACAAAAGCGACAGAGTAAACCTACCCCAGCTGCTAGCAGTGCAGAGCAGGAGGATCCTGAGTGTCACAGAGAGTTGTCCCATCTTCTCTGAGCTCCGGGCTGGGGGGACTGCTTGGACCAGCCCCACCACGAGTGATGGGCAGCAGCTCTGGAGTAGCTGGAGGTTTTTAGCGGCTGAGGAGATGAATCATGGGGCTGGGTGAATGATATACATGGCGAGTGGGGCGGCCGGAGGAAACTGCAGCCTCGTCACTTCGGAGTCCAGAGTGTCCCCGCCCGCTCTGCCGTCAGCTGCTTACGAGGTTTTCACTCTCTCGGCTTAAACTAGGACCTAATAAACCCTGGCAGCGAGTCTTCCGTCGGCACTGGTGACCTGCAGCCCCGGGCTCGTAACAGGCTCCTTCCCATTAGGCTCTTCCGTCTGGCTTTAATTCCTTACAAAATGTTGCTCACTCCTTCCTTTTATTAACTCTTGAAAGGCAGCTGGTTTTAAACCCCGTCTAAACTAGTGGAGTTCAAGGATTTAAAATTAAATAGAGCAAATACACACTAATACAAAAGTGTGGGTTCTCAGTTCCCTCACTAGAGAGGGAATATCCCTTCTAAAGCAGAGCTGGGAGCTAAGGAAGACCCAGCCAGGAACCAGACCAGTGGAACCAGCAGTTTGGATATAAACCTGGACATCGCAGAGGGAAGGATGCTCAGCTTGGGTCACATAATTTGGGCCTGATTTTCCTCTCACTTGAATTGTTTTTTCTCTCCTGTGTCCTCAGGAACTGATCCTGTGCTGAGCAAATCCAGGGATTGGGATCTGCATAGGGACTATGCTCACTGAAATGTCAGAATTGCTTGTGGGTGTCTCTTGAAGGGGTTTCATAAACAAACCTCTTGCTCCCCTGCAATAGCAGGGTCTTAATCAGAGCTGGGGAAACAGGTGCATGGAATACACCTTAGGAGCAAAAGGAGAGAAAGGCTGGAGTGATTTCCTTGGGATGCTCTCTCCCACTGGGTGACCGGGGTTGGCAACAGTAATGACACAAGCCTGGGTCAAGACAACCTAGCACACAGAAATACCAAGCTGTGGAATACAAATTTTTGTGGGTGCCAAGAGCTGCAGCCACATCCTGGAGGCTACAGACAATGTGCACAGACCTGTACAAGAGCCACAGCCCCATGCTGGGAGATGGGGATTACAACATTTGTCCCAGAGCTGGCAACTGTTACAAGAGGTGACAGTTTTTGTGAAGATGAGGTAGAAATACAGACTCTGCCTCAGGACCTGGGGGCTTTCCTTGGCTTTAAAAGAAGTTTTGGTGCCTCTTTGCTTTCTCCACACAGCCCCACCAACCTTGAGGATGCTGCTGTCCTCCTCAGTGGGGATCACTGTCCATCTGGGATCCAATTCCCTTCCCAGGGCTTGATATTAGGATTTGGCAAAGGGAACTAGGAAAAGCCCATCAACCCTGATGCAGTATCAAAAAGGGCTGTACCTTGACTGAGACATCAAAACAAACCCAAGCCTATTTCTGGGAAGCTCCGGTCTTGACCTGCTCAGATCCTGGAGCCATGTGTCACTGCAAATCCCACTAGCCAGTTTTAGGGCATCCAAATTCCTTATTTTCCTGCCTGGACATGCTGCCTATATGGCCTTTCCCATCATGTGGGGCTTTCTGCCTGCACAATTGCCTGACACCATGTGTTAGGCTGTGTCATCCTGTGACTGTGTCTGAGTTTTTCATGGAAATGAAGATTAGTCTTAACTGTCTAGAGAGGTCTATGGCATCCTGTTTGACTCTGCACACCTCCAGACCCAACCTGCCATCCATCTCCCAGGCTCTCTTCACCAGGGATTCATCCCGCTCAGCTCCTGGCTGCCCAAACTGGCAAGTGCTGCTGCTGTCAAAGGACATGCAGCTCTGTGTGGCCAGGAATCTCCTTCCCAGTGTGGGCTGTGATACTCTCAGCATGGTGCAAAAAGACTAAAGAAAAAGGAAAAAGTTGCAAAATTAAGTATTTGACTTGCCTTCACCTTCCTGGGCTGGTCCTGCCTGAGGACAAGCATGGAATTAACTCAATCCAGCGTTTGGGTGGAATTTCCCTGTAAACTGCAAGAAGATGCTGCTTGTCCTGAAAACATTGCTGGGATGTGAATGTTCCCTTCCTGGAAGTGTTCAATGCCAGTTTAGACAGGTCTAGCAAAAGGTATCCTTGCCCATGACAGGGGGTTAGAATGACCTGAGGTCCCTTCCAACTGAAATCATTCCAAGGTTCCACAATGTTACCTCCAGGCACTGCATAATAGGCAGTGAAATACTATAGATTTTGGGGCCTGTGGTGGGATGAAGGCAGGTGCCAGTCAGGGAGTGTTTGGGAGCCCTGGCTGACCCATCATGACAGGCTGTAACCCACGAGCAATGGGTGCAGCCCAGATCCATGCTGGGGTGTGCTGGAAAAGGAGATGCTGGAACTGGAGCCACCAGAGGGAGCAGAAACTCCTTCAATCTGGGAGCATGGAGGGAGAGGATCTCCTGCCCAGGCTGGGGCACTGGGGATGCTGAATTCCCGTGGGAATTTTCCTGGCCCTCAGGCCAAACACAAGCAGATGCTCTTTGGACCAGGTTTTCTCTTCCTTACTGCATAACTTTTGATGCAATGCCCTAGCAGAGTGGGCAGAACCCAGAGAGAAATGCCAAATGCAGAACAAGGAGGAAAATGCAACAAGTAAACCTTGAACTGAACAGTTCTGAGCCCCTAAAGTCACAGCAGCAGAGCAGAGGGTCCCTGCTGTGTGAAAGGAAGATCATGGCACTGTCCCTACCAAGCTGCCCATACCCTCTGCCAGCCACATGCTCCTGACTTTGGCTACTACTCATCAATCCTCATTTTTGTTTTATTAAAATCCCTTCGAGGGCTGGGCAAAGGAAACAAGGCAATATGTACATGGATAAACCAGGGTTCTCACACTATGCTTTAGGAGTGATCTGCTACTCTGGGCCATTCAGATACATTTCCAGGCAAATGCCAATGGGCAAAGCCAGGAAGCTGGGACATGGCAATCCTGTGGGCACAACCCTGGGTTGAGCAGGAGCAGGAGTAAGCCTGGCAAGCAGCTGGACATCTCACTCACGGTGTCACTTTGGGAGCTTATGCAGACACAGAGAGGGGAGTGATGGTGAAACTTCCCCTGGGAATGCCTTGGTGGGGCTGAGGGGCCTGTGATGCTCCAGCCCTGAAAGCCCCTCCAAGCCCTGCTGTGGGACCCAGAGCTGGGCACAGGACAGAGATCAGCATGAAGTGCTGCAGAGCTCCACTCTGGAGGAAGCTAAAGTGGGAAGGGGAGGAAGGGGAGACCATGTGCCCTGAGGAAGAAGCACCCAGCCAGAGGAACAGGATGCAGAGAGGGGCTGGATCCAGCGCTTCTCTGGAGGAACAGGACAGGCATCACGAAGCAGAGCTGGGGGTGGACTGGCTGGATTGGGCTACGCTGCTTGGAGAAGGAGTGGGTGGCACGAAGCAGCAAGCAGAGATTGGTGACAGCAGTGCTGACCTGAGGCTTATAGGAGCCTTTGGGGGAACAGGGACCTGCCAGCAGTCTGGGATGCAGTGCTGATGTGCAAGCACTGATCATGCAGGATGCTTTTGGGAGCAGGTGGGAAGGCTGGAGGGAGGGATGAGTTAGGTACCACTCTGCAGGACCTTAGGGGTCAGCCCCCACCTGGGAATGGCAGAGGGGTGGGTGCAGGCACCTGTGGCAAGGCAGAGATGGGGTGTGCATCATGGGGAAGGGGTGGGCAGCAGGGTGAACGTGGAGGGGGAGGAAGGCGGGCCTGGGGGGAGGCTGGAAGGGGGTGGAGTTGCTGTTTTTTCTTTTACCACGGTGAAGACTTTTAGCTTGTAACTTGCATTTGTGGAGCTCCCAGCCGGCAGACACGAGCTCTCCCTCCTGCAAGAGAAATCCTGGGATCCAGCAGCACCACTCTGCTGTTTTGGGGGCAGGTTGGGAGGGCAGGGGGCATGGGGTGATCCTGGCTGCCATCCTCTCCCCCAAGTCCCTTTCTCCTCTTATCTCTCTCTCCTTTTGCTTTTTTGGGGGCTTGTGCTAACACTCTGCCAGGAGTGATCTGGGATCTAGCCATCTGTCTGCTGCACGGACTGGCTTCCCACCTGCTCACAGCCTGGAGGAAGTTCCCTCTCCATCCCAGGCGCTGAGAGAGGAAAGGCAGGAGGTGGCTTGGATCTGCAGAGGCCTGGCCTGTTAAGGTTGGACAGGGGGACAACAAGCTTCCCTTTTACCTTTCCCAAGGATTTGGGGTCACACACAGGCCATGAATGGATCCATTTTCAACCAGACTCTCCTGGAGCAGGCAGCTGACTCCAACAGGACTCAGAGCTTGGGAATGCTTATGGCCTGCTGCAATGGGACCAGCACAGTGCTGGCGACTGATGGCGGCTCCTTGGTCCTGGCACCCGACGAGAGGAGCCTTTTCATCACGAGGGTGGTGCAGATTGCTGTCCTCTGCGTTCTCTCATTGACTGTGATGTTTGGCATCTTCTTTTTGGGCTGCAACTTGCTTATCAAGTCAGAGAGTATGATTAACTTCCTGGTGAAGGACCGAAGACCTTCCAAGGACGTGGGTGCTGCAATCATGGGACTTTACTGAAGCCACCGGGCTCCTGTAGGCAAGTGGACTGTCTGGACCTGGTGTTGAGATGTGTTTGGGGCAACTGGGGGGAGTAGGAGTGGGGGAGGGGTCTTTTAGTCTGTCTGTGTCCACGGGAAAGCAAACCTGCTCTTCCTAGCCAACAAACTGTGGTGACAAATGGGAAACCACCCCAGAGCTGTGTGAAGAGCAATAAATGACAAGCATTGTGTTGCATGCAGAAACAGCTTAAGTTTTGCATGAAACTTGCAGAAACAGTGATAATGTGGAGATCTGGACTCTTTACTGCTGTTACCTTGGATACGGCTACCTGGGATTTAGGGCTAAAAAAAAAAGGCAAATAAGTCGTTACAAAAATGCAAATTGGTGGGAGAGCAAAATACAGGGCACAGACCTCGTCTTTGAGAGGGTTAGGAGAAGGAAAATGCCATATGGGTCATAAAACAGAGTCTGCATGCTAAAAAATGTCAGTCTGTTGTGTTTTGGACCTTGAGCATGCATCTTCTGGTAGTTCTGTAATAAGGAAAGCATGTTCTTTCTTATTTTCCTGAGCTATCCTGTTAAATAAACTGGTACTTTCTTCTTTTACACTGTGGTGGAGGAAGAAAAGGACATAGGTAAATGTAAACCCCTCCCCACCGCTAAAACAAAAGCATGCTTGTTTTTGTATACACCAGCCTCTTTTTCCAAGTGCTACATTGTTACAGTCCTTGAGGTTTTGTAATTTTTGAAACTGGTGAACATTCAGGGGGAAAAAAACCAAACCTGTTTCAACAGCACTTTGTGTTGTCTTTATTATTTCTGTGTGTGTAGTTCAGGAATTCCAATCCTAGTTCCAGGTATAATCATCTCACCTTGGAGTGAAGTGTAATTGGAGGTATTTCTTTAAAGCAGGAACCACCATAATTTTTCACAGGCAAGTATCACATTCCACTAGCAAATAAATTCATCAAGAATTGTGTATTCCAGGCTCGTGTTGAATACCTGCACAGCGCTGAAACAGAGACTCATAAAGATGCTCTGAGTGTCTCTTGCAAAGCAAGATTTCATCCTTTGACTTAAAACCTCTATCTCCTTTGATCTTGATGAGCTGTCAAAGCTGAATTATATGAAAGGAGGAAGACTCCTGACCTTTGTTCTGTGGTGGAATTACAGCTCTGGCTGTGGGTGTGAGGTAGAAATAATTTGTGTATTGTTGCACCAACAATATTTCTTGCTGGGTTCACTTCTGTAGTAGGAAAGCAATCCTGGATACTGGAGGAGCTGATGAACTGAGCTACTTGGATGTAAATCTAGAGGAACAGATTCTGCCTTTCCCAGAGGAAAAAGCATAATTAGAGAATTTTTTGTAATTAATCATTATTTGCTGAACACCTTCTCGAGGTTCCCACACAATGCAGAGCAGGACCTGTGCAGTGCTGTCTCCAGTTGCTCCCACTGTCTCAGCCTTAGGAGCACACTGACAATGTGACGGCAGGGGCAGAATTTGCAACTCAAAACTCTGAAATGTCCTGTTGATGCCAGTGGAATGGCTGGACAGGCAGCTCTGTTTTTTATGAGCAGTTGCAAGTGCGTAGACCTGGGCCACCTTCTCAGTGCAGAGGGTCTGTTGCCCTGCTGCTATATGTAAAGTGGCCTCATACAGCAGCCTGAAAGGGGATTTTGGTCCCTGCTGCGAAAGGTGTTGTGGCCATTGATCTGGAACAGGATGCCTTGGATGCAAACTGGCACAGGTTGCCCAGAAAAGCTGTGACTGCCCCATCCCTGGAAGTGTCTAAGACCAGGTTGGATGGGACTTGGAGCAACCTGATATAGTGGAAGGTGTCCTTGCCCATGGCAGGGGGTGGGACTGGATGAGCTTTAAGATCCCTCCCAATCCAAACCATTCTGGGATTCCGTGAGGCCATGATCTTTTAGCATATGAGTGCAAACCACCCCCATTGGAGGAGCACAGTCTGATCAGATGTGAGGGTGAGACATAAAAAACCCCAAAGTAGGGCAACAACCCAAGCTCTGCAAACACTTGGGCCATATTTGCATTTGTAATCTAAAGGCGTATTTGCATCTCCAGGCTGCAGTGCTGTCACAAGGTAACCCAGATGCACTCACCGAACTCCCATCCCATCTTGCTTTCAGCTGGCATTTGGTTCCTCTTGCCAGTCCATCCACCAGCTGGCCCCAATGCAAAGGACAACTCACAGATGATGGAGGGAACCTTCCAATGCTAGTAAGGAGAGCAAGGCAGAGAGAGATCTGCTAACACAATGAAAGGATCAAATTTACTTTTGCCCTGCAGCAATACCATGGGTGAAGCAGCTGGTCACACATCTCAGCTATCTCCACCTCAGCCAGGGCTGTGACAGCTGGAGTGTGTAGTGAGGGTCCTGCCATGTGTCCTTAGAGGCCACATCCAGGAACGGCGCATGGGGATCTTCAACCCTCTGTGCTGTGGTGTTCCAGAGGTAAGGAGAGAGCCATCATCCACAGAAGGCTCATGTAACATGTGAGCTGGAGAAGCAATGAAGCATCCCAGAAAGCAGAGCTGGGCACTTGCTGAGGCAGGTGAAGCTTGCTCAGGTCTCAGCTGGGAGAGGGAACATTTTCCACATGGATCTTTGGGACAAGAGCCCAGCTTTACATTGGCTTCATCATGCTGAGGCTCTTTCCTGGCATCAGGGATATGTCTGCATAACCCAATTGTGTGGACCAAGAGGAGGATCCTCAGATCATCAGTTGGTGGCACCATCCATATTTGCCATATTATAGCACATGTCCCCGTATGCTTCTGCCTTCCTTGTCCAGGGGTTAAGACACTTAAAACACCTACACACATCTTTATCCCATTAGATTCCCAATAAAAGGCTGGTTACCCCACTGAGGAGGAATCATTTGTGGAAAAGAAGGCTGGCATCATGAAGGAACACCTCAGATCAGAATTATGAGTCTAATGACCATGTTGAGGTGAAGTCATGGTTGCTTAAGGGAAGGTACGGAGGGTACCTTGATGCTGCCCAGACATCAGGGGAAGAGCTGTGATCTCAGATCCTGAAAAGCCAGCTGTCCTGCCCCAGAGTGCATGAGTTCTGCAGCTGATGGATGAGGTTGCTACTGAAGCGCTTGTTGAGGAAAGCAGACCATAATGGCTCTTTCTGCTGCCTTTCCCCACAAGCTGTGGTTTTTCATTTTACTCTTACTCATTTAGCGTAATCTCACAAGTGGGTACCAGCTCCCAAGAAAATTCAAACCTTTTTTTAAAACAGTTATTCATTACTAGATTTTATTATTTTTTTTAATTGCTGCTTGTAGCACAGTAATTTCCAAAGTGCCACTGGGGTGCCAGTAGCTGTTCAAGAATAACTAAGAGATGCTGCTGGAGGAATAGGGGAAGGGATGGATCATCACATCAGTGGCAAATTGAGGACCAGCCTTTGAGTCTCATCTAAAATCTCCTCCTGCAGTGGAGCACAAGCCCGTTACACTGATCTGAGTCATTGGACCATCTAGTCTGCATCCCTCCTCTGAAAACATCCATGATTTTAGGCAATACATGGTGTTGGAGGTCCATCCCAACCTTAATGATTCTTTGACTCTATGACTCTGTGGTGAGTCAAGTTGTCCTGCCCACCAAGAGCAACCTGCCCTGGACCTTCACTATCCTCCTCCAGGCGCAGCTCCCTGTCTCCCAGCTGGTTCCCACTTGCTGTGATTCTGCTCCAGATGGAATTTCTCCTTTCTAGACAGGCAACAGGGAGACAGCAGATAAAGTCAAGTGAGAGCATTTCCCCTTGCTGAACTGCCTGCAAAGGGAAATCCTGTGCTTCATGGAATCACTGGCTGTACAATTTCAGAAATAAAGAGGTGGCTTGACCCAGCTGGAAAACGCTGGTCATACAGATGTCCCTGTGGTGGGGAAAATGCTTAAGTCCCAGATGATACCCACCTCTTTCCCCTGCCTTGACAGCCTGGACTGAGGGAATGGAAGAGTTAAACATGATGAGACAGACAGACAGACTGTGGGGGGAAGAAGGAGCCCAACCTGAGCTAGGCACCAAATGTACCGGAACACCTGCAGCAAACATACACGGTATTTAATAATTCCTGAGAATCTCCATGGTAATAAAGCACAGAGTCAAGTTGTTATGGTAACAGTTTGGGTGTTTTTGAGGCAGGGAGGTATTACTTGGGTTGTAACCTCAATCCAAACGAAACTGATTTTCTGAAAGCCCAGAAAATAAAAAAGAAGTAAAATTAAATCAAATTAGATAAGTAGCATTTTCTGTCCCTTTTCTGGCAGTCCTGGGTTTATTCTGTAGATAGATGGAGGGAAGCAGGTTGTTCCAGACATGCTGCCCTGGAAAGCATGAGGAATAGCTGGAGTGGAGCTTTACAGATTTAAATTGGTTGCTGGAGGGGGTGAGGGGCTGAACCCCTCTCATGGCTTGGTCTGGGATGATGCTCTGCCACCACCTTGGTTCCTTGCCACACTTCTGGCTTAGGTCCAGGTATGTCCCCAGCTGGCTAAAGGGAAGGACACTCTTATCTTTGCAGGTGTGCACACACAAGGGAGCAGTGATGGACAATCCCTGATCCTAGCTGGGCCCACAGCAGGGTGCTGTTTTCCCAGGTAAGAGTCTGCCCACGTCCCAAAGGATGGATGTCCCAGAGCTGGTCTCCAAGACAAGACAGGCATTTGGGGGCTCGGAAGGGGTAACACACCACCTTTCTAAATCCCCATGACAGAACTATGAAGAGAACACATATTTCCTGGGCTCTGGCAAGGTCTCTAAGCTGCTGTACTCCCCAAAGAGACATCTATCAAGCAAGATGGAAATTTCTGGTGTCTCCCTCCTGCTCTCCCAGCTGTGGGCAAAAAGGCACTCCGACCTCCACTCACAAGCCAACCCCTCCAGCAAGTATATGAGGTCTGTCCAGCAGAAGCTCATATGGAATTTTAATTCAGTACTGGTTAGAGCATCAGCTTTGTGACCCTGTGTTCTCTGGAGGAAACTGAGGCAGGGCATGTTGGGCTCATTTAGCAGAGACATGGCGTGAAATATGCAGTGCCATTACTCGGGAACATGGCTCTACAAATCCACTACCCTCAGCATGAGTCTCTTGTATCAGCTGTGCAAGGGCCATTAGCCTCCAGATAAAAGCCTCTGTAGTCCATTGGCACTGTGTTCACTCTCAGGTGTGCAGAGCACCTGGTACCCACCAAAAACTCGGGGCAAAGAAAGCTGCTTACTTGCAAATAAATGTGATTTTACCAAAACAGAACTGTTTTGGGATTGCATGGGCATTTAAAGTCATCCTTGGAATAAAACAGATCTCACAGCCCCATCTGTGCCAGGAAGATGGAGAATACCAGGAACATTTCTGGGCATGGGAACTTGGCTGATGATACTGTTAATGCGTGAGAATGGTTCTGGTGTGGTTCAGACCTGTGCCAAAAAGCTGGCCTGAACAGTCCCTGGGCAGCGGCAAAATGACAGAGGTAAAAGACCACAGAGGACTCAGGGACATTGCTCTGGGCTTTGTTGTCTGCACACTGGGGGTGTCTCATTAGGTTTTGCAAGTGTAGATGCCTTTAAAGCAGTTGTTTGGCTTCCTGAATCCAACGGAGTGTTCTTGAGTATGAATGAGGGATTGGAAACCTCATTTAATTTGAATTAGGAGAACATGTCTTTGTAAAGCAGTGAACACAGGGAACAACAAAACCTCAACAGCCTTGAAAACTGCCTGATCCAACTGTTGGATACACCTTTGCCTTCACACCAGTTCTCCCATTAAGACGACTTAGTCAAGCATTTCCCCATCAGTTTGGCCAAATTTGTGCTCCTCTGGTTTTAGAGACAATCAATTTCTTGGACTTGTTTGTTCCATGAGCATGTGGTTATGGAAACTTGAGTTAAGAGAAAATCAGAACATTGCCAGCGATGAGAATGGTTTGACACATCCCTGAAATTGTCACTGTCAATGTGCTGGGAAGTGGTGGAGGCAGTGGCAACTCTCAGAGACATAAACATGTATCTAAAGTGACTGCCTCTGATCTGAAAGATGCTGCTCATCTACATGTATTTCAGATTGTAAGTGAAACACAAGTCTTGCTTCAGAGAGGCCTTTTCAGTTTTGTTTCCTGCCAGAAGCTCACCAATGGGGATATTTTCATAGCAGTAATTTAAAGCAGGTTAATCAACAACAAAGCAAAAATGTCTTTCTGAGACATAGGTCTACATGGCAATCTTGGCTGTAGGTCACAGGAGCCTTCAAGATGAAGGCAGTAGTTTTGTCCCTCTGTATTAGCCCATGCTATTCAGCTGGGAATGAGAATGACAAAGTGTTCTCTGCTGGGGTGCAATCAGGGACCAGCTATTAAATCAAATTAATATCCTCTTTTTGAATTTATAAGACCTGTCTGAACATATCTTCTTAGAGGAATGGGGCTCTCCTGCCCCAGTGACAACCTTTGAAGACACCACCTCTGCAGCTGGATTTACTCTCCTAGTAGGGAGCTGTGAGACCAGAGGACTCAGAACCTGATCCAGCCTCAGCTGGATCTGCCTTCTCCTTCCATGTGGGCTCATTGGCTGTTTATGAATTTCAACAGCACCAGCTGTACCAGCTGTACAGAGAACACCACTACTTCTGTTTTTTGGGGTAACTCCAGAGGGAAAGGAGACAAGATCAGCCTTCCTGTGAGGCTCCACTTCTTCTGAAAGGATCAATACTGAGAGGACATGAGTTACCACCTCCATCTAACTGTGTGTGGAAAACTGGAAATTATGGGCAAGACAATAAGCACGAAAAGGAGAAGAAAAATAAACAAGGAGACACATCTAACCTCTGTGGCATCAGGTAACTAGAGTGGCCTTTCTGGAAAAGGAACTGGAATTGCATAGTCAAACAACTCTGATTTTCCATGAAAGAGACAGTTTTGTTGTCTTGGTGTGTGTTGATTTTGGAGGCTAGTACACGTGGGTGTGAGGGTGGACTCAGGTGCTTGTGCATTGTCCAGGAAAACAAGGTGTGCATGAAGCAAGCTTGGGGCCCTGTTCCTTTTCCATGGCAGCTGCCTGGCTGGTGCTGGATGCTGGCTCTCTTCTCTGGCATGGCTTGAGCTGTCACACATGCAGATTTAAATCCAGAGTCATCTTTTTTGGCAAGCACCACAAGCGTTCCCATATTACAGGTTTCCAAGCAGCTGCAAGTGCTCCCCTCCTGCTTGCATCCCCAAATGCAGGTTTAATAGGACAAGACAGATGAAGAAGCACTCAAAATGTAATTAGACTTTAATTAGCTAAGTTCTTTCTCTCGGATAATTGAAAATTGGACTAATTGGTTGCAATAAATTCCCAGAGCAGCCATTCATCCAGCTTGGTGTGTGCTCTTCCAGCTGCCATGAGGACCAGCCTGGAAGTAGAGTGCTGCTCCCCACAGCTCTACCATGCTCTTCAGGGCCCAGCTCCTCTGCTCCAGGGAGGTGTTAAAGCCCCCAAACCCCTCAGGCTGAAGCCAGGCAAGTTACTGACCGATGGACACATCAAGGCTCATCCTGCCTCATCCCACTTTTAAGAAACCAGGGAGCTAATGGGCCACTAAATCTCACCCCCCTGTCAGGACATGCCAACAGTCCTGTGAGACAGGGCATACGCTGGGACATCTGCAGCAAACCAGAGGGTCACAGCTGGAAAGGGATTCAATTTCCACTTGTCCCCATCATGAGCACAGTATGCAGGCAGCTGACCAACCTCAAAGTCTGGTTGTGAGCAGTCAGTGTTGAACCAGCTGCTCATCTCATCTTCCTGTGCTGCTTACTGTGCTGGGGGGTGTTTTGGAAGCTCTGGTTCAAGGTCAGAGCTGCCCTGGACTGATAGAAACCTCTAGGCTGCAAGTTGGAGGTGGCAGTGAGTCTAGATCAGCCTTGGGAATGATTTCTTGCAGCAATCCACAGATTTAGCATACAACAACAGAATTGTTCAGGCTGGAAAGAGCTCTAAGTCCAACCATCTACCAGCACCACTAAACCATGTCCTCAAGTGCCTCATCCACATGTTTTTTGAATATTTCCAGGCATAGCGACTCCACCGCTGCCTTGGGTAACCTGTTTCAGTGCTTGGCAACTGTTTCCATAGAGAATTTTTCCCTAGTCTCCAGTATTTTCCCTAATTTTCCCTGATCTCCCTGCCACAACCTGAGCCTTTGGGCTCTGCTGGAGCTCCCGTTCAAATGAATGAAACTAAAGGTCTCTACCATAAATGTTGATTAGAGAAAGTGAAGCACTTTCTGGCTGAGGAGCTTCAGGAAATAGGTTGCTTTGCCCAGGTGCACACAATTTTTCTAGCAAGTCCCTTTGAGACTCCACATTCCTGTTTTGTGCAGCAAAGACTTGGTGGCAATTCCCAGGGGCCAGAAATGGTTCAGGGAGAAAAAACGTCATTACGTTCTTTTCATTGCAGTGTTTGCAGGATCATGCCTAGAAAAACGCTGGACTTGCTCTGCATCCTTGGCTCAAGTTTCCCTTCCCCCTTCCCTCTTGGCAGCATGCTGTGTGCCAGGTGGCTGCATTTCATTACTGACTTTATAAAGTTCCTGGGGAAATAAGGCATAAGGAGATGAAAAATCTTTACAGAAATATGATGATCCCTGGGCTGGACAAAGGTACAGAAGGAAGGCACTGATCACATTTGTATTCCTGTAGGTCACTGCACTTTTTTTCACACTTCCTTCTGCCTGGGCTGCACCACTAGAGGTATTTCTTTTAATTTGGGTTTAAAACTGTTTCTAGTTTTATGTGCTCCCCACATGACTGGGAAGGAAAATGAAAGAAGGCAGCTCTGCCATGGCAGGGAGTCCTAGATATTTTTATTTTCAAGTCAAGACCTGACATCTGATTTTTTCTTTGGGTTACAAAGCAATTTCAACGCACTTCCCTGCACTGACACAATTCAGAGACGTAGAGGTGGTTCTGCCCACTCCATCCTCCTATGTTTGATATGCTGATTTCAAAGCACTTTGCTCCGGAGCTGAATTCTCCAGCATGGCTTAATGACCCACAACACAAATTGTTTTTATCAAAAATAATGTGGCAGCAGGACTTCCTGGATCCTTGATGCCAACCTGGCAAGCCCACAAAAAGGGGAGCAATGCTATGACCCAGATTAGGGAACCTGGAAAAAACCCAGCAAAATAAACTAACATGAAACATCATTTCCATGTTGCTTAGGTAATTTCCTGGTTCACTGAGAAGCCCTCAGGCATCACTACTGGCACAAGAAACAGGAACCTCTGGCTGCTTAGGAATTTGCCATGTGCCCAGTTAATTTAAATCCTGCCTGCTGTGGGGAAGAGGAGGGAAAGGCTACAGCTTTGTGAAAGGTATTTCTTAAGCTCCCCAAGAAAAAGCTTTAGAATAGTTCTCCTTGAGATTGGATGCACTAAAACCCCACGACTATTCCTGTGCCTAGCTTGCTGTTCCTCACCCACAATTCATTGAGCTGATAACCATGGCAGATTTGCAGAGTTCTGCCTTTGCTCCTAGTGAACCCCATTCCAGGGCTAATTCAGGGGCATTTCACGGTATTTCTCTGTTTCTCTGGGCTCCTTTTAAACTCTCATTCTGTCTCTCGTCTTGCATTTCTTACACCTCTCCTCCCAGTGTAGGGGTGTGCAAACATATTACACAATCTGGAGCAAATGAACCCACTGTGGTCCCTTCCAACCTTACACAGTCTGTGATTTTGTGATTTTGTCATACTGTTCTCCTTTGCCCAAATCATCAAACGGTCCTTGTGCAGAAACCCCTTGAATTCTGGCAGTTCCTCCTTTGCTTTTCTTTTCTGGGCATGATGAGGTACTACTGGGAAGCACAGGCAGGTTGGCACAAATCTGCCATCTTCAAGTTGAAAATGCCTTGCCCAAAGCCCCTTCCATGAGACCTGTTACTCCCTTACTCAAAGCTAAGTCTTTAGTGTAGCTCAGCTCACTGCATTGTATCTGGGAAATCTCACTCCCACTTTGAATTTGGATGACAATGCAGAGATGGTGGGAGGATGTGGCATTGGTTTCCTGCTGATGGGTTATTTTGGAGCTTGGGAAATAAACAAAAAGAGACAAAACATTAAATTCTCGTGATAAAACTTGTCTTGTTTTGCCATAGTCTAGCTGCCACACAGTATTGCCCTTTCTCAGGCTTTTTCTCCCTTCTTTTAGTCGCCATTCATTGCACTGTGACAAGGCAATAACTTTCTATTACAGAATTTTCCCTTGTCACTTTGTTTATGTCAAAATGTTCTTCTCCTCCCAACCTCATGATTTTTTTTCCCCGTTTTCCTTCAAATTTGCTCCCTTTGTCTCTTCCTGTGAATCTAGACAACTTCAAGGGAATGATTCCACATAAAAATATCCCAGAGGAACTAATTCTAAGTATTTTTTGTCATAGATTGTTTTATGTGGATCTCCTGCAAGTTATTATAAACTCAATAGAAAAAATTACGTGTCTCATTCCCTGAGGAATAATTTCAGCCAGGTAATGAATTGCCTGGGAAATGACTATGGAAGGCACCGAAGACCACCAACAGAACAGCCTCCACTTCTGTGCTACTAATGCACCTCCTGAAATGTGTCAAAATTCTGCCAGCCCTTGTTGTGTCTGCTCTGGGGATGCTGCCTCTGGGGACGTGACTGGGAAAATGAGAAGGTGGTGTGGAAAGAGTGCCCAGAGCAGGGCTGGAGGGAAACATCTCCCGAAGGCCAGGAAGCTCTGACAGAGCTGCTGGACTCACACATGGAGCTCTTTACACTGTGCTGGGGTGAAAGAGGCCCTCACCACTTCAGGCTGTGTCTGCAGAACCCACCAGGCTCTGAGTGTGCCAAAGTTCCTGGGGCAAAGATCTGCTCAGCTGCATCATTCCCTGCACTGACTGTGGGCTCAGCCAACTGGAATTCCAGTCATCGCCTCGAGTGCCTCTGAACTGGGCACTGCTGAGGCAACACAAATGCTGCAGTCAGCTCTGGGCACCTTGGGTGTGTTTTGGGAAGGGAACTGAGCTGGGGAAGCCCCAGAAGTGGCTGATGGAGCTGGGGTGGAGGAGGTGGGGGCATGGGTGCTCAGCCTGGACAAAAGGAGGCTGAGAGGGTCCTTCTGGCTCTCCACAACTCTGTGACAGGAGGGTGCAGCCAGGTGCGGATCAGGCTCTCTTCTCAGGGAACAAAGGACAGGACAAGTGGAAGCAGCTTCCAGTTGCACCAGGGATGTTTTGGTTGGATATTAGGGAAAATTTATTCACCAAAAGGGCTGTCCATCCCTGGCACAATCTGCCCAGGACAGTGGTGGAATCACTGTCCCTGAAGTATTCATAAAATATGTAGATGGGCACTAGGGACTATGGTTTAGGGGTGGTTCTGGTAGTGCTGGGTTAATGGTGGAACTCACTGGTCTTAGAGGGCCTTTCAACCTGAACAATTCTGTGAATCATGATCCCACCCTGGTGCAGGCAGTGGGTTTCTTCCTCCCATCCCCTCTCCTGTGTCCATTAGTGAGGCAGATCAGGGAGCTGATCTGGCTGAATAGGGAGGGTTTTTTTTGTGCTCAGCTCTCTGCATCTGCTCCTTGGCCTGACTCACAGAGAGGATCCACTGGTTGCCAGTTCCATCATAGGAGAGACAATTGGGAATAGGTGATCCTCCTCTGGCAGTGCTCAGCATCTCCCTACCCATAGCACCCAGATCATGGTCAAACCTTCAAACAAACCAGCTTTCCACCATGAGGGTTGGTAAGGCAGAGGAGGAGCCCTGCAGCTGCAGGTGCTGGACGCAGAACAGCAAAGATCTCAGAAGCACAGAATTAGCTGAGTTGGAAGGGACCCACAAGGATCATGGAGTCCAACTCCTGCCAGAGGCTACTACAGCAGTGACTGCAACCCAGGGTGGCTTGGGGTGCATGAGGCACATGCATCCTGTGTCCTGTCCCATTGATGAAGCCAGTGGTCCCAGTACACCGAACAGCGCTGTGCTCTGTGAGACCTGCTCCTGCTGCATGCTGATTTGGGAAGGTGGCTACAACTCTGTGACAGATGGCCAAGAAAGCAAATGCTGCTTTTTTATGTCACCTCCATGTTTCCTCCTCTGCTGTCTCCTGCACTGGAGGCGGTGTTTGGAGATGGGATGTGCTGCCACCACATGCCACAGCTGAGGAGACAGCAGAAGGTGGAGCAAGGTGTTGGCCACCTCACAAACATTTCTTCCCCAGCTTTCTGATGCTTTTTGACCTTCATCAAAGCCTTCTCCTACAGAAACTCAAGCCAAAGTGGGCTTGGAAGTGGGCTGACGCTTGAGTGGAAAGTTTGCTCTTGCAGAGCTCCCTGGTTGTGAGCCCTGTTCAAAACCTCCTGCAGTGCTGCTGGCCCAGGTTGGGGTTTTGTTTGCCCCAAAGAGCCAGATAAGCCAGGAAAACTTGGCCTGGGGATCCTCCTGCCAGCTGGTGACCAATCCTGGCTCTTCTTCTGTGGGCTCAATGCCAGCTGCATGTAGAGGACCTTGAGCAAGCCAGAGCTTTGATAAAAGTCTTTCTGAAACAAAGCTGGGTTGGACAGAACCTAGAGCAACCTGGTTTTGTGGAAGGTGACTCTGCCCATGGCAGGGGCTGGAACTGTATGGTTTTTCAGGTCTCTTCCTACACAAACCATCCCTTGATTCCATGAAACTCCTTGATTCCATGAAACTCTCCTCCCCCTTTGCACTCAGGGTCTTTGGGCAAGAGACCTCTCTCCTCCCCTCCTGGGGCACAAACATCATGGCAATGTTGTGGAGGGCTGGACTAATGAGAGAGGGAGCCCTAGATCCCTGACATGCAGTGAGAATTCAGCAGGAAGAGCACACTCAGCAAGAAAAGGGGAGCACAGGGAAGCTGGTGACTGTGAACTGCTATCCCTTGGGTTGTACCTTGGAAGAAGCAGGAATAGCCTACACGGGGACACAGGAATGAATCCACCAGCCTGTGTGGGTGGCTGCTGCTGCCCCACGCTTGGGCTCTGTTGCTTGGCAGGAGGAGACACTTCTGCCATCATCTCAGGTGCCAGGATCCAGATCCTCTCTCAGCCTGCCTTATGCAGAAGGAGTGATGGCCACTGCTGTTTGCACAGACTGTGTCTGTCTCCTATTCTGCGACGTTGCACTTGGCAATTCTCCCTCTCTCCCTCTGTCTACTAGGAGAGCTCACAGTCCTCTGCCTTAGCAGTGGGTAGACAGACAAGGGTTGGACAGATATAAGGTCTCAAAAGCTCTCCTGTCTCTCCTTGCCTGTAATGGATGGAACCTCCCTGAGTTCAAGGATCCCTGAATTCAGATCCCTGAATTCAAGGACATGGCATTGACCAGTGGGGATCACTGGTGTTTGAGGCACTTTTCCTAAGATAAGAGAAACTGAATTGTGAGAGGTTGGTGAAAAATCAGTGGTGACAGAGGTGACAGAGTTATGAACTGGTCTCATTTCCATTGTGAGCTGGGAGCCCTCATGGGCTTAGGGAGCCCCAAAGGGCTCAGCACAGCAGCTTCCAGGTTCACAGCCCCGAGGAGCAGGAGAACACAGGTGAAGGGCTTTGGACAGGTGTGCTAGGCTCTGCTCACTGCCTCCTTAAAGCCCTCCAGGAGTAACTCATGCCCCGTTTAGAGACAGTTTGGGAGAATAAAACAATAGGGACAGTGGTGGGCAGATAGGGAGTTGTACAGTCAGTACAGATGTAATGACAGGAAAATTCTGTGGAGAAGCAGCATAAAGCTCAGGGAGGCAGAGACGAGCTGCTCTGCACCCACACACCCAGGCCCAGCCTGAAGCAGGAGCATTGAAATGGAAATTACTTTCTATTTACAGTTCCAACATCCTCCCTGCTCTGCCCAGGAGCCAGACTGGGACCTTTCCTGCCTGTCTTGGCTACTCTGTGGAGGGAGCAGAATGATGCTAGCACTCTGTGTCACAAACAGGTGTGTGTGGGGGGAACAGGGATGCTCTTGAGGCTTTGGGAAGCAGGCCCAGTTCCCTTATCCTCTCTGGACAGCAGAGATCTGTAACAGTGAGCAGGGTGCTCATGGTTAAACATACACTCTGCCCTCACCATCTCCCTGGGTCACTCCACAGTCATGCAGGGGCTCAGGAACAAGGCAAGGTGGGACACAGCTTCCCTCAAGTGGCAGAAGAGGCCAAGAGGTATTTCAGGCCTCCCTAGAAGAGCCTGATCATTATTCTGCAGCATTATTCTGCTGTGCAGGAACACATGTGGGAGTGCATAAAAGCAATGACAGCCCACGTCCATGCTTCTTATACCCACAGAAGTAGCACTGGCATAAGAAAGGAAATTTGTTCCTGTGCTGTGCCCACCTGGCCTCAGGGGAATGACTCTATGCTGTAAGAGCCAGGCCCCAGCATTTGCAGCAGGTGCCAAGGAGCAGCAGCTGAGGCTGAGCTGTGCCTGGAGCCAAAACCCTCCCTCAAGCTGCTCAGTGGTTGAGAGTGGCTCAGAGGCCTACCACTGTCCAGTGGGCCCTGGAGCTCAGCCTGGAGCATGGAGCAATATCTGGGATGACTGGGATGTGCCCCTGGGTGAGCAGAGCAGAAGTGTGAGGACACAGAGCCTGGGGACAGCACCCAGATCTTCATCTTTCTCCACACTGCCACACACAAAGGGCCCCAGGCCTAGAAGAGGTAAATGCCACTTGTGTTTCACACTTCAAGAACTAGAAAGGTGGAACTGGAAAGAGATAATGAATCAGTAGGTGTGACAGGGATATATGTCAGTATTTTTGCACCCTTCAGTATCCATGTTTGTTTGTGGAACCAAACTCCATGTGGGGTGAGGGGCCCTCTTTATAATCTCCTCACAAGCACTTTTCAGTAAAACAGTCCCTCATCTGCTATTCCTGCTGAAGGAACTTGTACAAGCAGAGATGGGCTATCCATCTCTGCCTTGTTACTCATGTGTTTCAAGAAGCAGCAGTGCCACAGGCAGTGCCAAGCCCCAAACCCTTGAGTTGAACCCAGTCTGCCTGCTCTCACCCCAATGTACTGCTCAGCCCTGTCGTGAGGAAGAAGAAGCAAATTCCACACTTGTCTGCTGTGATAATTGATAAAAGAGTCATGTTAATCATAAAAATATTGAGGTTTGTATAAACCAGAATACTAAGGTCTGAAGTGACACTTCATAGAGGAAAAATGTGATTAAATCATTCTGTCTTAATTCCCCCTGTTATGAATATTATGTTTCTAAATAATTTGTATCTACTACCAGTTTGTAAAATCTGACTTTCCAATAGTCTGATAGATTTTGCAAAATCAGACTTCCTGCCTTTGTTTTATCAATGACTGCCTATCTACAAAGACCAGAACTTCCCAATTCCTGCCGGTTTTCTCTATCAAGACCAGATGCTTATCTATGAGACTTACTCCCACAGACTTTTACATGGATATTTATTTTAGCCACCACCTCTTGCCTGGCAAAATTATGATCACAAGAAAACAAAAATGATTAATTACCACAAGACACCACACTATAAGAAGAAGCTGCAAACCAAGATTCGACCAAGCATGGAGTGGGCAGTGACCCCTCATGCCTCCTCAGTGCTGCTTTACTCTGTCTGTATAAAATAAAACAATCTAAATTTTACTAAAAATTGAGAATTTTGTTTCTCATTTATAACATCTGCTCACCTTGGTTGGCACAGGGCAGGCATTTTAGGACAAGATTTCCTTGAATAACTCTCCTTATCTGCGAAACTCAAAATTTGCTGCCAACAGTCATGAGTCTTCTCCTTCCTCCCTCTTTTCTGTTTTCTGGATAGCTTTCTTTATTAAGATGAATGAGTGGTAATATCACATTGTGCATTAAACACTGTTCCTTGAAGTCTGTCAAACAAAGAACATGAGGGAACTCTGAGATTCCAGCTGTTGCTAGTTCATTCACATTTGAGCAGGTCAGCTTCTAAAGAATTTTCTCAGAATAATTCTTACAGATTCCCTACAGAGCCTATAACATTAAATTTTGTGAGAAAGCACTATCACAGAATCACACAATCACAGAATGGTTTGGATTGGAAGAGATTTTATAGATCATCCCCTTTCACCCCTAGCAATGGTCAAGGACACCTTCCACTATCCCAAGTGGTCTCCAAGCCTCATCCAACCTGGCCTTGGATCTTGGATGTTCCAGGGATTCAGGGGCAGCCACAGCTTCTCTGGGCAATCTGTGCCAGGGCCTCACCACTCTTCTAGTACAGAATTTCTTCCAAATAGCCAATCTGTGGCTCCAGACCCTTGTCCAAAGTCCCTCTCCAGTACTCCTGGAGCCCCTCTGAGTATTGAAGGAGGGGATCTAAGTATTGAGTATGGAAGGGGCTCTAAGGCTTCTCCAGAGCAGACTGAATTACCCCAACTCTCTCAGCCTGCAAGCTGTGAGCCCCAGACCCAGAGAATTCCTGGAGGGTCTGCTGTTGATACCTTTTGTGTGCAGGGGAGCAAGCTGATTCTGGACTGGAAAAAGCTACGTGGGTGAGAGACCCCCAGCTCTGCATGATGCTGCTATGTTCCTCCTAGGTTCTTAGGTTCCAGCTGTTAGTGGGATTACCAATTTTTGACCATCTTTAAGATGATGCCAGTCTGATTTCCAGAGTAAAAGGTCCTGCTTTTCTGTTCCTGTACTTGGCACTTACTTCAGTGTGCTGGGTTTCCCAGGCAGACAATTTCTGAAAAAAAGGTCCGGTGTTTTATCTGACATATTTTCCTGTTGCTTGAAAATCTCCAGGAGTCCTCGGAGCAGTGATACAAACCTATTTCTTCTGCATCAAAGGTATTCTACAGTCTTGGAAAAGTGAAAAGAATGGCTCAATGGGTGGCTTCCACTGGGGAGTTAGTGTGGGCTTTCATCCAGCAGTCATATGCTCACAAAGCCAAAAGTTCCCTCTTTACCTCATGGAAACAGCCACAGAGCAGATCAGCAGAGTGTGAAACTTCCCAGCAGCCAAGTTTGCTGAAGCTCAGACAACCCTTTGGCTTCCAGAGGTTCTGGGAGTAGTGTGTGTGGATGAGTGTCCGCAGAGCACAGGAGTGATGGGAAGGGCCCCACTGTGGCACCAAGTGGGGGAGGAGACCCTGCTAAATGGCCCAGCCCCACCATTCCTGCACACCCAGCCCTAGCAGCCCCTCCTGGAGCAACAGGCTGACCCATATCCATGACTTTCATTTCCCATCACCTCCAACTGGTCTATTCTAAGAAAGTCTGCTAGGATTCATCCACCCAAAGCGTTACACTTCACAGCTTCCTTCCCACACAGAGCTTGGTTCCTTGCTCTGAATAAACATCACTTTCCTGCCTGCCTCCCCCTGTCCCCTAAGGAAGTGTGGCATGTCTAATCCAAACCTTGGGAGCTGTGTCCTGCTTCCCCCCATGTGCAGGAAAAAAGGATAGCGATAAAAAATACACCAGTCTCCTTGATTTTCAATTCCAGCCAGGGCAGGCAGAAGCAGGTACTCCTGGTACTCCCAAATGGCAACACCAAAAGTTTCAGTGCTCAGGGATCTGATCGCAGGCAGATTCCAGTCCACTTCTCAGTGAGCAAATGCCAGTTTTAAGGACAGCAGATGGTTTATGGTCCCTGAAGAATTCCCTTTCTTGTCACAGAAAGGACTGGCACTACTCAAAAGCTCCTGAGTAATATTCAGAGGATGGTTCCAGACTCTTTTTGGTGGTGCCTAGCACCAGGAAAAGAAGCAACAGTGATAAACTAAACCACAACAACTTCTGCCTCAACACGGGGAGTGGCAGAGCCCTGGAACCAGGAGGGTGTGGAGTCTCCCTCTTCGGAGACATTCCAGACCCATCTGGACAAGTTCCCATGTCACCTGCTCCAGGTGACCCTGCCTGGGCAAGGGGTTTGACTGGGTGATCTTCAGAGGTCTCTTCCAGCCCTAATGATTCCATGATGTGGGTTTTGTCCCAGTTGATGTGCATTTTGTCCTAGTCCTTCCTACAAAAGAAACAATTACAGGAATTTCACGAGTATAAGGCGCACCCTTTTGACTAAAATTTTGGTCTGAACCCGGAAGTGCACCTTATACTCTGGAGCACCTTATATATGGACAAAGTTCAGAAATTTGCCAACCCAGAAGTGTGAGCTGCAAGCCAAACCACGTGGGGCCGTGGGGCTCAGCGGGGGGTTGGTGGGGAGGGGCGCAGCTCATGCGGGGCCGTGGGGCTCGCGGGGCTCAGCACATGTCCTGGTTTGGAGGATAGGTGTCTGCTAAGAAAGGCAGGAGCCTCTCTTTGAAATGGAGAATGTAAACTCTCTCTCTCCAAATTAGTATAATTTTGAAATCAAGGGGCTCTCAGGCAAAGATGGGAATTAGGAATAACAGTTCTTTACTAGGGAAATTAAAATAGAAACAAAGAAATAAACTCCAAACCCTGACAAAGTCAGAGTACAACCTGACACCTCATCAGGCAGGGTGTTGGTAGCAGTTTGGTTAAATAGTGGCTGCAGTCTTCTTGCAGAGACAGATGTGATTTAGTTGAAGCAGTGGTCTTGTAGAAGGTGCAGCTTCCTTACAGAGGTCTAGTAGTCATGTGGAGAAATCTAATTTTTTTCTAGAGTCCTCTAGAGAAAGGGCTACTTGGTGTCCCAGAATTTCAGTTTTTATCTAGGTAAGAAAGGCTTGGCTCTCCCCCCTGGCTGGAGCAACTCTCAATGGGATGAAGTAATTTTATCAGTCATAGAGTGAGACTCAATAGGCCATTAGCAGAAGATAACTCCCTGGAGGAAGGATGTGGAGGTGCAAAGACAAAGAACAATGCCCTACTGGTTTCAATGGATGGCCCATTGGCAGAGTATCTCCCACTGAGATAAAGATCACTGCTCCACCTGATCACAACAGATAGTGATAGAATAGATACTTTGATCAAATCCTGTATTGTAACCCAAGACACTTTGTCAGTGTTTGGGGTTTGTTTCTTTGTAGTACTGTATTTGTATCTTAATTTTCCTAGTAAAGAACTGTTATTCCTAATTCCCATATCTTTGCCTGAGAGCCC
>VRYO01002482.1:16830682-16881120 GCA_009812075.1 Sialia sialis
GGGCTCTCAGGCAAAGATATGGGAATTAGGAATAACAGTTCTTTACTAGGAAAATTAAGATACAAATACAGTACTACAAAGAAACAAACCCCAAACACTGACAAAGTGTCTTGGGTTACAATACAGGATTTGATCAAAGTATCTATTCTATCACTATCTGTTGTGATCAGGTGGAGCAGTGATCTTTATCTCAGTGGGAGATACTCTGCCAATGGGCCATCCATTGAAACCAGTAGGGCATTGTTCTTTGTCTTTGCACCTCCACATCCTTCCTCCAGGGAGTTATCTTCTGCTAATGGCCTATTGAGTCTCACTCTATGACTGATAAAATTACTTCATCCCATTGAGAGTTGCTCCAGCCAGGGGGGAGAGCCAAGCCTTTCTTACCTAGATAAAAACTGAAATTCTGGGACACCAAGTAGCCCTTTCTCTAGAGGACTCTAGAAAAAAATTAGATTTCTCCACATGACTACTAGACCTCTGTAAGGAAGCTGCACCTTCTACAAGACCACTGCTTCAACTAAATCACATCTGTCTCTGCAAGAAGACTGCAGCCACTATTTAACCAAACTGCTACCAACACCCTGCCTGATGAGGTGTCAGGTTGTACTCTGACTTTGTCAGGGTTTGGAGTTTATTTCTTTGTTTCTATTTTAATTTCCCTAGTAAAGAACTGTTATTCCTAATTCCCATCTTTGCCTGAGAGCCCCTTGATTTCAAAATTATACTAATTTGGAGAGAGAGAGTTTACATTCTCCATTTCAAAGAGAGGCTCCTGCCTTTCTTAGCAGACACTTGTCCTCCAAACTAAGACACAAAGTCAGAGTACAACCTGACACCCTGTCAGGGTGACACCTGTCAGTCAGGATGTTGGTAGCAGTCCCATTAAATGGTGGCTACAGTCCTCCTGCAGTGACAGATGTGATTTAGTTGAAGCAGTGGTCTTGTAGAAAGGTGCAGCCTCCCTCCGAAGGTCCAGCGATGATATGGAAAAAAAGTCTGGTTTTCCTCTGGAATCCAGGAAAAGAGGGTGACTTGGTGTCCCAGAATTTCAGTTTTCATCTAAGTAGGAAAGGCCTGGGCTCTCCCCGCTGGCTGGAGCAACTCCCAACGGGATGAAGTAATTTTATCAGTCACACAGTGGGACTCAGTGGGCCATTAGCAGAAGATAATCCCCTGGAGGAAGGATGCGGGGTGCAAAGATAAAGAACAATGCCCTACTGATTTCAGTGGATGGCCTATTAGCAGAGTATCTCCCATGGAGCTCAGGATCACTGCCCCACCTGGTCACAACAGATGGTGATAGAATAGATACTTTGATCACATCATGTACTGTAACCCAAGACAGCATGGCTGGCGTGATTGTTACTAATTCATTACTTTGTTGCGTGCAGATGCTCGCTGCAAAATAAAGTGTGCCTTATACTCTGGTGAGCCTTATATATGGACAAAGTTTGGAAATTTGCCAACACCCGGAAGTGCGCCTTCTACTCCAGTGCGCATTATGCTCGTGAAATTACTGTAATTTGTGTGAAAGCTCCCTGTCAGCTCCATCACAGCATCAGTGTAAGAGACCCAGAGAACCTCCTAGGGCTTCTCAGAGGTTACCATAGCCAGAAGCTAAAGGCATGTTCAGAATCCTGCTTTTAGGACTCAGGGTAATGCTCAGGAATGAAGAAACCATACTGACCCTGAACATGGAACACCATCCAACTCTGGAAAGACACTTGAGTAAGCAAAGACTTTGTGACAGTGGTTCATCTGTGACATATGCACAAGTTTTTCAGGAAAGAGATCAAGAACTGTTTCTGTGACAACTGATAGGATGCGAAAATCCAGGGAAAAACAAAAAGAGATTTGGCCACTTGGGGAATGTACTTGTGGAAAGCCCAGCAACACCAACTACAGGAGATGCCAGACTAAGATGGATAAAAGGACTTAGTCTTAAGCTATGCTAGGGAAGGTTCAGGTTGGGCATGAGGATTTCTTCACTGAAAGGGTGGTCAGACTTGGCAGGGGCTGCCCAGGGAGGTGGTAAAGTCCCCATCCCTGGAAATGTCCAAGGAAGGACTGGACATGGCACTCAGTGCTCTGGGTTGGGTGACAAGGTGGGGATTGGGCACGGGTGGGCTCGATGGTCTTTGACATCTTTTCCAACTTGGATGATTCTGTGATATCACCATAACCAGAACCATTAAATAGTGAGACTCAATATTTCTATCCTGTTCCAATCTCTCACAGGGATAATTGGCAATACATGAAAGCTTCAACAAGCCCCATGTTGCAGCCTCACCAACGTAATCATCCAACACACTGTGTTCTCCCAGGGCTTCAGTCATAAAAAATTCAGAGAGAACTAATTTCACCATTTTATCTCTTGCAGAGATCAGCTCAATGTCAGGCTAACACAGGGCAGGTAGTGGCTCATATCTCTACAAATCTGGTATCTTTTTGTCATTTAAGCCCTGAAATTTTAACCCACTTTTGCCTGAGCAGGCTTCAGTGTCCCCAGGCTGATACCTGAATAACTAACTGCAACTCTTTCCTCGTTTTGCCCCTCAGCTTGGGCTCCAAATGACAGTCTGCTACTGTTGCATTTAAAAAAAACCAGCCACCATAGTCTAGTAGATGATCTGGCCCAGAGCTTTTGGCAGGTGGTCCTTGAGGCAGCTGTAATAACTTATTTAAATCTCATTTATTTTTATTTTAGAAGGCTTCCGAAAAACACAAAGGATTTCTTTCCTGCATCTCATTGGAATTGTGTGCACATTGCCATGGCAACCCATGCCTGAGATTTTTTTGGTCCAGGACCCATTTTACTGATTATTAAATATCTGTGCAATAAATACATAAACATAAACATATATATATATATATATATATATATATATGTAGCTTTGTTCTCCCATCTGTCTGTCCCATCTGTTTATTTCCCAGTGAAATACAACCAATTTGCTTGGCCACAGCTTTCTTCCTTTCCTCATGGAGCTGGCAAAAGGAAACAGATGCATTTACTGGTGGTCATGGAAGTAGTGGAGGGGAGGAAGAGGAAAGGAAGACATTGAGGTGGACACCTGACCATCACACACATAGAAAAGATGACAACACCTTGTAGTCTGAATTGCTGCCCATTCCCAGTTATCTCCCAGGTGGGAAGGGGAAGAGAAGCTCAAGAGGACTCTGGCCAACATATTCCCCATCTGCTGCTGGTGGAGCAGCAATGTACTGGCTGCAGCTCAACCACAGCAGCTTTGTTTCCTGCCACACGGTCACTGGGGAAGTGGAGACAAACTTGTGTCACTGATCAGCAATAAGAAACATTACAACTCAGCTGCTTCCACTGAAAGTGCATCTTCCATTCCCAAAGATAAAGACAAAAGTATCACTGTATCCCAGTACACAGTTCTATGGAATGGAAAAATACTAGTAACAAGATCTTTGTGCTGAACTGACTATGTTTCTCCCAATAGTCCCTCTGTGCCACACTGACTGTGCTCCTCCCGACAGTCCCCTTGGTGCTGAACTGACCCTATTCCTCCAACAGAGCTGTGTGCCAGACTGTTGCTCCCGACAGTTCCATGCCTTGATCAGAACTTGTGCTGACAGCTGTTTGACATCCCCCCTTGCAGGCACTAATTCCTCCAGGCAATGTTTGCCTTACCTGCCCACCCACACGGCTTTGCTAGGAGAGAGGATGTGTTCCCAGTCTCCCAGCATCCTCTCATTATTTAAGCTGTTAGTTATTAATTATAGTGCTGCATTTCAACTTGATACTTCCCAGGGGCCCATGCTATTAGACCAAAATCAGTTCCCAGTGGAGTATTTTTGGAGACTCTGCTAGAAGTGAGCCTGTGCCTGTATCAGCCAGGGTGAGACCTTCCTGACTGCTCTCAGGAGATGGTACCTGCACTTGCTGCTGTAAGACCCACACTTGCACTTTAACCAACAAGTAACATTTTTGCTCTCTAGATGGGAGTTATGTCTTCCTTAAGGACATGAATATAAGAATATATTACAGTAATTTCGCATGTATAAGGCACACCCTTTTGATTGAAATAGCGATCGGAACCTGGAAGTGAGCCTTATACACCAGTGCACTTTATATATGGCCAAAGTTCAGAAATTTGCCAACCCGGAAGTGCAAGCCGAGGCAAGCCGCAAAGCCATGGCAGCCATGGAGCCCCACCGACCCCACCCTCCCTCGCACTATCCGCCGTGTCCCCGCCCGGCCTGCGCCTCGGGCTGTGTGGTGCTGCGGGTATGCCAAGGCCCTGCGGCCCTGCCCGTTGCGGCTCCACCAGGCTCGCAGCCCCCAGTGCGGCACCGCGCTCACCCCATGCATATGGCGTGGCTGGGGGCAGTGGTGGCAATGACAGCAGCAGCAGTGGGGGGCCCAGGGATACCCCTTGGCCAGGCGCCACCGTCTTCCAGGGGAAGATGCTGCTGCCGGGGGTGGGTGGCTGGGCAGCCTTGGCGGCGGCGGCAGCACCCTGGCTACACTTGGCCGTGGGAGCCAGTCCCGTCGCAGGGCCGCTGCCGCCACCCGCCCCCCCAGCAGCCAGGGGGGAGCCGAGCGTGGACAGACTGCGGCACCGCAGCGCCTCCGCCCAGCCCCCCGCTGCCAGCCACTCTGCCCTGGGGAGCCGCTGCTCCGGGATCCCCAACAAGGCCATGCTGGATCTGGCAGCGGCCTCAGAGGAGCCTGGCTGGCTCCATCACCGCCGTGCATCGAGCCTGCTGAGGGGCCTGGGTGAGAGCACAGCATAGCGAGGAGGGGAGGAGGGAGGGAAGGGGGGTGGCCCTACCCGCGGCTGCCAGCCTCTCCGCCACACGTGTCAGCCAAACTCCTTTATGGCTCCATCCACCCTGAGTCTCGCTTGAGAGATTGCCCGCCTGATGGGATGCACATGCTGCCAGTGGCTCCTGCTCCCCTTCGCTGCATGCCTGCGGTGCCGCACTCAGCAGCCGCCTGCCAGGGCCCCATGGAAAGCCTGCCCACTGCGGGGCAGTGCCAACCGCTCTGCTGCCCGCATCCTCCTCTCTCCTCACCGTCAACGCTGGTCACGGAGCTCCGGGGCGTTGCTGCCAATCTTCAGGCAGAGAGCAAGCACAGCCGCTCTGGGCAGCTCCGCCGGGCTCCAGGCAGCCCCACGGTCACGGAGAGTGCGCAGTGATCCGCCCAAGATGGCAGCTCTTTGGCCCTGATGCCCCGGCAGGGTCCGCCGTCTCGCCTCCTGCGTTGCACGCCCCACCACCCCTGCCGCCCCCTCGCCTCTCCTGCACAGCGGCCCCAGCCCATGGCTCCCCTGTGCCCCACACTCACCGCACAGAGTGGCCCCACAGCCCCACTGGGCGTGCCTGCCCTACCCTGGTATCTCCACGGCAGTGGCCCCGCCGCCCGCTTGCCTCGGCTCCGTGACTCCACTGCTGCCGAAGAAGTGCGCCTTATATGCCAGTGCGCACATATATATATATGGACAAAGTACGGGAGCTTGTCGGCCACCCAGAAGAGCGCCTTATGCTCCGGTGCACCTTATAGGCTTGAAATTACTGTACTTTTAATGATATAATGCTATTAAAAAGTGTCCAAAGGAGGACTATGAAGATGGGGAAGGGTCTGGAGGGGCCACGCAAGGAGCAGCTGAGGTAATTTGGCTTGTTCAGCTGGAGAAGAGGAGACTGAGGGGAGAATCACTAGGGGCTGCAGCTCCTCTGCGGGGGCAGCTCTGATCTCTGCTCCCTGTGACAGGGACAGGACCCAGGGAATGGCTGGAGCTGTGTCAGGGGGTTTGGTTGGATGTCAGGGAAAGGTTCTTTCCCTAGAGGGTGCTGGGCACTGCCCAGTCTCCCCAGAGAATGGTCCCAGCCCCAAGGCTGCCAGAGCTCCAGGAGTGTTTGACAGCGTTGCCAGGGATGCACAGGGTGGGACTGCTGGTGTGCCTTTGCAGGGCCAGGAGTTGAACCCGATGAGCCTGTGTGTTGCTTTCAGCCCAGGATATTACAGGATTCTCTGAATCACACAACCATGACCACCAGGCCTGGGGGACCCACATTTTCCTCTCAGTGAGGAAGGTATTCCTGTGAAGTTGTCAAGCAAGTAGTCAGATCAACTGAGAGCAAACACCTAATAAATAGATATGATGATGATATTCTCTAACTTGTAGCAACATTATCCAGCCAAGTTATCCCTTTCCCTTATGCGACCACAGAAATCCTTGCTTCAAATGCAGAAACAAGTGAACAAGTATAGTGATCAAACCATCAACTTGCTCAGGGCAAGAGCGTGGGGGGAAAAAAAGGAGTACAGTAATTTCACGATTATAAGCCACACCTTTCTCATTGAAGAATCCAGCCTACCCCAGTAGTGCGGCTTATATTCAGGTGCAGCTTATCTATGGACAAATCCCAGTGAAATGCCAACCCAGAAGTGAGAGCCAGCCAGGGGGGTGTGCCTGGGGCTGCCTTTAAAGGCTTTGCTGGTCTATGAAAACTGTTGCAACTTGAACACCTGACACTAAACCCAGCTGGCAGCAATTCTGTTACACGATCCTCGCTTTAAAAAAAAAAAAAAAAAAAAAAAAAGTGTGGCTTATGTTCAGGAGCGGCTCATATATGGACAAATCCTGTGGTCTACCCAGCTACTGGGAGGTGTGGCTTATAATCAGGTGTGGCTTATAATTGTGAAATTACTGTACTTTTGGAGTTACAGGGGACTGTATTACAGGGAAAGGCTTGAGGATCTTGACAGAAGAGCACCCATATCCCTGGAGTGTGTTAAGTGAGACATTGCTTTGTGGGGATTTTTTTCAAGGAGAATCAGATGTGATGGGTCAGATATGCCAGAAGAAACTTAATGGTTGGATGAAGAGTGCTTCAGAGAGTACCTGCTGCTGGCACCACCTACCCATTGTGGTCACTCAAGGCCTGCTGAGCACCACAAAACACAGCCCAGCCCAGGGACAACAGCCAGGAGAGTCCAGCTGTGTCTCTGCCTCTGTCATTGGGCTGGAAGCATTTTACTCAACATCTACAGAGAAATCACTGTAAGAGAGTTCACAGCATGCTTAGCAGGATGTAACTCATCCTAAAAACAACAAAAAGCAGCAAAGAGGCAATAAATTAAAAAGAACTAAAGTAGAAACATGAACATTGTATTGCATTGAGCCATAACTATAGTTGAGAACAGCCTTTGCACCAGGAGATTAAGGGTGGCGATTCAGCTCCTCAATGCTTTGCCAAAATTGCACAAAAACACCTCAGTAATTATAATTTCATCTTTAATAGGCATTGTTTGAATTGTGTCTGCTTTGCCTGCTCTGGACTATCTGCAGGAATCACAAAAGTGCAGCAGGAGGGCTGAGGATGACTTTAGCTTCTTCCTTCAGCCACCTCAGTGACCCATCAGATCCTGCTCTGACCCCATCCTCCCAAGTCTGTGCAATGTAAAACAAACCCTGCAGTGCTGAAATAGTCACAGCCCCTAATTACAGCCCCAGAGGGGCTGTACAAAGAAACCCAGTACCTTCCCGCCCAGGACAATAAAGTTCCAGCAAAGCTGCTCAGAACATGATGCCAAGCATAGAACCACTGTGGTGCTTGTTGGTGAGGTGAGCAACTTGAGCTTCGGGTGGTTTCACTTAAAATCAACTCCTCTGACAAACCACTGGTTCTCAGAGAGCTTAAACCCTCAGAAAACCCTCAAAGAAACCACTTCAAGGTATCATTCACTGTCATCTGTGTCCAATAATTTAATTCTCATTGCATGATAATCTAATATCTAGCCAAAAAACCTGCCTGGTCTAGTGGAAGATGTCCTTGCCCATGCAGGAGGTTGGAACTAGATAGTTTTTAAATCCTAATCCAACCCATTAATCTATGATTCTATAAAGGATGCTGATGTGCTCACTTGTCTTTCAGTGTATGTGAACAGTCATTTATTAAACACCTCTTTGGGACTGGTAACCCCTGCCCCTTTAACCTTTTCTAACCTCACCTGAACACACTTGACTCTGCAGTTCTGTGGAGGGAGTGGTTCAGGTAGGAACCTCTCTAATTTGTCATATTTTAAGGCATGATACTCAAAAAAAGACAATCTTCAGCTGAGAACTCCCCAGGAATGAGCAAAGTGCATTAATTATCTCCATCTTGCATATGACACTAAGTGCTGTATCCTTGGAGGAGAAAGAGCAGACCAAGTGTTTCATGGTCCTTTTGAGCCTGAAAGAAAAGATGCGCAAGATTACCTAGGAATACTTTTAATTAACTGCTGCCTACTTACAGCAGCTGGCAAAACAGCCCTTTGCTCATCACCATTCAGACAATTAGCTCTGTCCTCCACTCGAGATGGTGGAGCAGCTCTGTATTTATTCATATTTTGGTTGAGTTCAAACTGAATCGCTTCTGTGATTTATTGTCTGCATAGAAAAATCTCTAAATCTCATTTCTTTCGCTGTTTCTAGCTCAGGGATCAAAGCACTGCCAAGGAGGCATTTTCCTCTGGAGAGGGTCAGGACTGAGTTTTCCACTTTGTTGGTACCTTTCTGCAGGAGCTGTCTGTAACAGAGAACCTGTCCTTAGAATCATAAAATGGTTTTGTTTAGAAGGATTTTGAAGATAATTTCATTTCCCTGCCACCTTCTACTAGACCAAATTGCTTCAATGCCTCACCCTCTGGAATGTCTGTCCATCACCACTGATGCTAGAATACTGAAGGCACTATGTAGATTTTCCTCTGGAGCATCTCAGCTGTGTGCCACACCCAGCTCATCCCATGTGTCTTCAGGACATGCACTACATCACTTTGGCCCCCTAAGACCCCCAGCAAGCGGGGGGTAGTCCTAGCTAGGGGACTCTGATGCAGGAGAATAGCTTGAGCAATTCCTGAGAGCACAGAAAGGAGCAGTTGTCATGGATACCAACATTCAACAGGAAGGTCCAATTCAGGTCTGCTTTGCCTGTCCTCCCTTAGTCTGTCATGTGGATCTGTGGAGTGCCCATTCCACACCATGGAGATAAAGAAAATGGAAAATTAAAATCGGCATAGGAGCAAAACTGCAATATTTAAAGGCAGTCCCCGGCCTTTCTACCTGGACAGCTATTCCCAACCACACAAAGCCAGGACATACTTTGGGGTATACAGTTGTTGGTGGTGCAAAGGAAGATAAGAGGAGGGGTACATGCAAGGAAACGTGTTTGGCATCTTGGGGAGATGTCAATACTGAATTTACTGAGGAGGTAAACCTTTCCTGGCTGGATTCAGGCCCCTTTAGAGCACTGGGCATCAGCTGTACTTGGTGCTTTCCCCCTGGCTGTGTAGGACTTACTCTGTGACCACCAGAAGTTTGAGAAGTTCCACCATGTTTTCATTTTCAGAGGTAAACCTCTCCCCAGCTCTACAGCTGTCAGGTCCGATTATTTCGTGCTGAAATGTTTTGTGTTTCCCATTTGAAATGAATACTTCTATTTATCCTGTACATTTTGTTTTGTTTTTTTTTGTTCTGACCAATCAAATTTTCCCATTGCCTTTTCCCCATTGAGTTCATCCAGTATTCTGGTTGGAGTCTAGGAATAAAATATAAAATAAATTCTGGACCAAATTACTTTTTTACTTTTTTTTTTTTTTTTTTTTTAATGCCATTTACTGTGGGATCTAGGAAAGACAAAACTTTGGTTCCTGAATTACTTCTGAAAAGGTTCTATTATATGCACAAAATTGCTCTAACAGAAGATCTTTTTGGATCCAGCAGGACTGAAATCTAACATAAATTAGAGTATTTTCAAGACGATTGCTTGCAAACATTAGCATCAATTAGTTATCACAGTCTGGTTAAGCAGTTAAGCAGCAGTGTGGGCAGATGATTACAAACAGTCATGTTGGTGCCACTTACTGTCTTATCACCCCACACTAAAAATTCCTTTGGTTTTCCATTATCTTGGTCTTTTTCTTAGATCCCAGTCCAGGGAAGCATCTAAACCTACACTGACACAAACAACCCCAGATGCTGAAAGTAAGGTGGGTGCTTAATAGGCTTTTGAATTAAACCCAAACAGGAGCAGCCTTTTTTTATCATGTTGATTAGGAATGGCAGCCCCAGGAAGGCAGGAGGTTTAAACTGCCACAGGGTGCAGGGAAGCACCAGGAACTCAGAAAACATGATGAACCAAAAGAGGATTTAACGAATCCTAGGACAAGGCATTCACAGACCTGTGTGTCAGACCTGGCCTTGTTTCAGCCATGCTGGACCCATCTCCAGGCCATCAGTCCTGCTCTGCTCAAACCTCTTCTGTGGCCCAATTCTTTGAACATTCCAGGAGAAGACTGACTTGGGTATTGTGAATTCCACTGCCAGGCTTTTTGCTCAGCCCTGAATTGCAGAGGTGAATCAGCTTGTATTGACAGCCACCCACTCCTTCCTCATCAACTTGGACTCAATGATCCTCGTGGGTCCTTTCCAACTCCAAACACTGTGGCATTTGTGGACTCCCAGTCCAGCCCGCCCAGCCGGGGACAGGCAAGGGCCACAGCCCCACCCCCAGCCCCTGTTACAGAACTGCTAATTACACTTGTCTCAAGATTAGTCAGAAGTAATCTGTTCCCTGCAAGCTGAGCTGAGTTTGGCAGTAGCTGCCACTGCCTCCCCATGCCAGGCTGTGCCAAGTCAGCCTCGTCACACTCTGCTGGGTCCCTGGCACCGACTAGGCCTCCTCAAGGCAGCAGAGAGGCATTAGCTGGCCTTCATTAGCATGGTGGTGGCTTGGGCTGCAGCCCTGCAGGGTCATTCCAAAAGGGGTTTTATAGAATCCCAGAATACCCTGAGTAAGAAGGGACCCACAGGATCAGCAAGTCCAACCCCTGGCACTGGGAGCGGTGTACAAATGTTCCTGGAGCTCTGGCAGTCTTGGGGCCAGGACCATTCCCTGGGGAGCCTGGGCAGTGCCCAGCACCCTCTACATTTTCAGCCCCCTTCAGGATTTTGCAGAGGGGAGAAGGTGGGAGTGAGTGAGGAAGTTGAGCACATCCAGACTCCACAGCAGAGAAGGAGCCCTAGTGCTACTCTGTCCCTGTGTCTCAGGAAATGCAGATTTCCTGTAGGGGCTTCATCTCCAGCCCAGCAGAGAAACTTAAGAAGGCAGACCCAGAACTGAGTCACCTCTTGCCCCATTTCCTTTCCTCAAGTCTCCACTTACTGATTCAGAGATCCTGGAAGCTGGCACTCCCTTTTTCTTCACCTTCAGCCTATTGATGCCAAAGTTGTGTTTAATCCCCTGCTGCAGTCCCACAGACTGAAAAGCAGTAAGGAGCAGCAGAACTGTGGAGCTTTATAGGGAACCACAGGCCCTCCTGCCCTCACACACCACATACTCATCCCCTACTCCACCTCCACTCCATAGAATTGCTCAGGTTGCAAAAGCCTTCCAGTATAAAGTCCAACCATTCCCCCAGTGCTGCCAAGCCCGCCAAAATCCATGTCCACAACTGCCACATCTGCAGGGGTTTTTAACAGTTCCAGGGATGTTGAATCTTCCACTTCCCTGGGCAGCCTGTGACAATGCCTGACCACCCTCTCAGTGAAGGAAGGCTGGTCAAGACTTGAAACACTTTGCTCATCTCTCTCCTCTCAGCTCCTAGCATTCTTGCCCAGGATGCTGTGGATGAATTGCACTGGTAGCCAGCCCAGACTTCTGTGAAATTTCTTGGGACAGCTTCATGCCCTGAAACTACTGAGTACAAGCCTGGAGCTAGGCCAATGCTCTGAGCTTCATTCTGTGCTAAAAACCAGAACAAGCCACTCCTCCTCCTGCATTTTAGATCCAGAATTTCTTTCTTATAAAAAGACTCAGTTTCTGTTAAAAGTGCCAGCCTCCTGCACAGTATTGCTGCCCTCTTCTGGGCTCTCTGGCCGCCAGTGGGCCCAGCAAAATTCCCGCTGCATACACCAATCCCTGAGATTAAGAAGGTGAAAATCCTTCCCAAAGCCCTGCATCCCCACATCACAAGACTCGGCTCTGAAAATGAAGATGTTTGAGGTTGTGCTTTCTTTTGCTCTGTCCTACGAACCGTGACCCTAGTAAATGGCTTTAGCTCTTCCCTGGGGCTGCTTTTTCAGCAGTGTGCAAAAAGTGGTATGGGAAGGAAACTTTTGCAAGACTGACTGGCAATGTTGCTTTTTCTCACCTGATTTAACCTGTATGGGTCTCCCACTAACTCCCAAATCCCACTGTGAGATCTGAGTTTTTCAGTGCCCCACACCTGCTTCACAGACCTGCTTCTTCCTTGAGGGCTGTTTGCCCTCCTGCCCCACTCTTTTCTCATGGGAGCAGAGCCCATCACAGCTGAGAGGTGCCAGGATCCACCTGCCTTGCCTTGCCCTGCCCAGTAGCAGGTGGGATCAGCCACCTCCATCCCAACAGGCATTTGGCAGTGGGTCCAGACTGACCTCCCTGTGGATGAAAACATGGCCTAGGACAGAGAGAGAGACACAAATGCTGAGGATACATTTGAGGAATTTCAAGGCATTGCAGAGAGCAGGCCTGGACCTGAGGGGAGAGGAGGGTTATGGGTTCACTGGGGCAATCTGGGAACCTGCATGGCATGTGAGTGGATGCAGCTCCACCTGGGACCATCCTACAGGCAGACATGAGGTTGTTTATGCACTTAGAGGAGAGAAAATGCCAGGAACTGTTTAAATAACTGGCAGGAAGTGACACTGTGGTAAGCAGAACTGTGGAGACCAGAGTTAGACTGGGACACCTCTGCTGATGTTGGATGTGACTGGGAAGACACATCCTCTGCCCAAGTCATTGGCAGAGTGGGCAGAGAGGGAAGAGTCCTGTCACCAGCACCTGGACACAGGCTGGATGTGGAGAGCTCCAGGAGAGAGGAGCTGTGGGTAAGGGAGGTCCAGAGAGCTCTGTGGGTCTCACCTCTTGGTGTTCCAGCTGGAGATGGGAAAGTGCTGGCATGCAGGCACAGTGGCTGGGAGGTCCCAAGGCAAGGACAGTGGATCCCAAGGGGCAAAGAAGAGGGCCAGTGCTCAGGCCCAGCACAGGGGGTGTTCACCTCACTCCAGTTCCTCTCCAAGGCTCCAGTCACTCTTCCAAGGACTCAGAGTAGATTATATCCACCTCCACACTGATCTTTTACCTGAACAACTCCAAGCACCAGAGTCAGCATCCCCAGGGTCCCCAACACTTTGAGTCCCTTGGGGGGTGGGTAGACATGTGGAGCACAGGGCATTCTGCCCTGTGGAGCATGCCATTACCATGGCAACAAGGATTCTGCTGCTTCTCCTTGTCGTCTCAGCGATACCTCACAGACTGGGCAGCCTCATCTTCCTGCCCACCTTGCTGACACTTACCAGGACTGGTCTGTGTGGGAAATACGGCCCCTGGAGGAATCTAGGAAGAGGAAATATAACTGGAATATCCTAGAAGGAGAGGATGTTTGGAGAGGTGATCAGAGGGATGAAGGAGCATGAGAGTGCTATTCAAGGTGGTTTTTTGTGGCAATCGTAGCAGAGCAAGAGGCAAGGAAAACCCAGAAACCCAGACTGAAAGTGAAGGACTTGCACTTCAACAGGAAAACTCTCGGTCTCCATCAATGGAGGGCACCTAGAACTGGCCTGTTGGGGTGGGGGGACAGACTGAAAAAATAAGACTATATTGAAGAAAATAGGGAATTGTGGGCTTGAGGGGAAATTATATTTACAAAAGTCTCAGGGGAAGACAAGACAGAAGTTGCTGAGCAAAGATCAAGGTGTGGCCACACACTAGGGAGAACTTCCTTCAGCTTGGGTCATCCTGAAAAGCACATCAACAGCATCCAATAGGAAGTTTGGATTAAATCCTGGGATACTCAAGGCAATCTCTTAGTTTCGATTGGAATCTCTTTTAAGAAGGGTGTGTTTTCTCATGTTGCAGTTTGTCCTGGAAATGAAGTTTAGATTCCTATGGTTGTATATTGAGATCTAAAAGTGAGCAGTTTGAATATACAGACAGGTGGAAACCTGGGAAGAGTAAAGCTAAACACTCCTTCTCACTTGTACCAGGGTTTCTGGAGGTGGGACGTAGGGGGAGGGAGAAGTGCTTTTAGGGTAAATATGTTCAGATTTTTTGCTGGCTTGTGAAAAAGATGTCTATGAGAAAACAGCACAAGGTAAAAAATAAAGAAGATAAATATGAAAACACCACCACTTCATTTAGGATTCAACAGAAACAAAGTGCACACAACAGCTCAGAAACAGCAGAAGGCACCAGTGATTATTCTTGGGGATAATCTTGCTAGGCTAAGACATCCCTCCCTCCCTGCCCTCCCTCCCTTCCTCTCTGTCCTCTCAGAATGATGAAATAATGAGAAAAGCCAAGAAAAACTTACACCTCCCAGCCCCATAGCTGGGAGGGGTGGGGAGCAGACACAGCAAGAGTAGCCTCACCCCTCATCCTGGCTGGAGCCAAAGGAAAGGGCAGGGCTAAGAAAGCGTGTTTGTTTCCAGGCTGTGCCTATGGAGAAAACTTCACCCTGGTGAACAATGGGATAATCAAATATTTCATGTTTCTCTGAGAAAAAAAAAGAAAAAAAAAAGAAAAAAAGAAAAAAAAGCACTATACCCTAGATCTGAGAGTTTTGTTTGTTTGTTTGTTTTCCCCTGACAGTTTCAGCATAAATAAACCAAGTCTGGTCTGAAATCAATTGGGATAAAACCAAGCAGGAGAAGGAATGAAGAATTCTTTGTGGTTTGTGGGGTGGGGCTGTGCATCCCTCCTGTGTGGCGTGGGCTGAACCATGGGGATCTCTCTGATCACCTTTCTAATGAACATGCTGGAACTTGATAGTACCTTTGAGATCTCTACTTCATCAAATCAGAGTGCAACTCATGTTCAGAAGTTATTACAAAGAAGGCAGCCAGCCAGGCCAGACTCTGAATGACTCAATGGATCTCATTTCCTAAGGGAACCAGGCTAAAAATACAAATTATCTGAGGCAGGTGCACCATTTCTGAAATTCCCTAGTTTTGCATGCATTTTAACTCATCAAGTCATTAAGGGATTTGTTTGTGAGTTCTCAGATGAGTTTAGCAGTCACTGAACATGTGAGGAGGGATACCCTTACTACATAGCAAAGAAATTCCTACTTGAAATACAGAATTCCCGCTCATGTGTGAAACTGAACTTAACTCATCCATAGGAAAATGTCAAGAATATGGATTCAATTTCTTACCACCTTATAGTGTTTGTTATTCCTGTGCTTTTCTTGCAAAGAGCACAACCAGTGGTAAGTACATGCAAAAACCACCCCGTGTCATCCTGAGTAGAAATTAACCTCCCTCCCTCCAAAGGAGGAATGTGAGTTACCCTCACATGATAACTCCATTTATAAATAAGAATTGATGCAGGAATAGTTTCTGTATCTCTCTATGGTTGGAAATGAGAGATCTGGGATTGGCGGGCATTTTGCATCATCCCTTAGCTTGTTTTACCCTGCAAAGGGCTAAGGGTTGCTAATAAAGGCAGGAGCTGGCCTGATACTACTCAGGATTAACTCTGGTGATGCCAGACCATTCTCTGAGACCTGAGAAGGGCTTTCAATGCTCAGCAGAGTCCAGCTCTTCCATGGGCTGTTCCACATTTGTGAGCAATGCAGAGGGAGAAGCAGCATAAAAGTAGGGACAGGAATGGGGGGACCAGCTGGGGAGCAAAAAGAACAGTGTGAAAGAGCAGGCTGGGGGTAAAGAGAAGCACAGCTACTCTGTATTTTGGATATTAAAATATCTGTGAGAGTGGTCTGGGTAGTCTGGGGGAGCAGAAGGTTGAGGAGGCAGCAGACTTAGCCTGAAGGCACCTGGAGAGGCTTGGCAGGATTTGCAGGATGATGATGTCCATATGGCAGGTGACACAGGCACATAAAGGTGGGAGGAAAATAGTGGTGGCCTCTGCCAGAGGGAAGTGAGATAGCAGGAAAAGGACAGCAGAGGGTAGCAAATGCCTGGATTCACATCCTGAGCTCTTGTGAGCTGAATGCTCAGCAGTGTGTGCAGCCTAATGCAGATGCACAGTGCACATCTGGGCAAGTTTTGTTTAAAGATAAAAGAGTAAGGCATTTTGATGAGATAGGTATGTTCTCACCACAAAGGCTTGTTCTGGAAGACATTTTCTTTAGAAATTTCCTGCCAAGATATCCCCAGGTGACCTCACTACAGCCAGGGAGAAGGCAAGGCAGAATATGAGGCTTTGAGCAGAATCAGAGGATAAGTTTTTTGCCAAATGAAACTTCTCTGTGTGGGAATTTAACTTCCCAGGAACAGCAGCAACGTTGGTAGCTATTTGGGCAGCTTCTTCCTAACTTTTTAGGTCTGAGCTTTGCTGAGCTCTGCTGGGGTGTTGTGCCTGTGGATTGCAAAGATGGGGATTCTCACCCCTTGGTACCCTCCACATGCCACGCTGCTCTCACTCTTTTAGGGGGGAAGCAGGTTTCCTTGCAAACATATCTAGGTATATACCAAAAGCCAACAGGGCTTTGCACTCTTATTTTAGGACCTGAAGCTAGTCCTGGGCCTGAATCCCTCTCATAATCCTGCCCCTGCGTACCAGCCCAGCTGGTCCTGCTGAGGTTTCATCCCTGGCATGTCCAGGTTTCTGCTGCTCTTTGAGTGCTGCATGTTTCCTGTTTAATGCAGGGGGTGGAGAAGGGGAATGATTATAAATGCTCTAAGTGTCATTACCAGCCCAGGGCTGATCATTAGGCAGCCTCCTTCTCTCTGTCCCTGCAGATGTAGATTATCCATGTCAGGCTCAGTGATTGCCTTTACCCCTAAAGCAGCTGGGAGATGGCTTCAGCTGCTGGCTGGCTCATGTCATCACATCAAATAGGATCATTCATCTTCATGAGAGAGAGCTGGCTGAGCAGGGCTTTGTGTGCCAGGCTATTCCTTGCCCTCTGGCTGGAAGGAATTAGGATTTTTAGGTGGTGAAGGGCACAGAGCCCTGGCAAGGAACAATTGCAGGGGTCAGTCCTGGGCTGGTGGGACTGGGGGTTATCCCAGGGTAAAGTTAAGGATGGTCCCTGCTCTTCACTGAAAATCTTTTCAATCCTCACTGAGTTATTTTTATGACTGTAGGTGCCCCTGCCAAGCATGAAGGAAAGGAGCTTTCTCATTGAGGCCTATTAAGTTTGATAAAATCAGTTCTCAGGATCATGTCATCCACCAAAGAGGCTCTTGCAGTGACCGAAGAGCAGCATCTTCTGTGTTCATAAATGGCACTTCAGGTGATCCCTACTGCTTCTTTCTGTGATGAGTCTTGAGTACAGTAAGTGGTTACACATGGGACAGGAGCTTTTGGGAGCAAGCCTCTCACATGTATACAAGACTCTGCTTAAATTCACAGGGCCTGGCAGGTCAGGCACATAGAGCAGGAGAGAAATCACAAACCAGAGAGCAAATGGGAGACACAGTTTTGGGCTTGTAGTTTCAATATTCCCTTTCTAGGCTTGAGTATTACCATCCTGTCCTCCTGGCATGGAAATTCACAGCCAAACACAATTCCTTGGCCATGGGATACTGGAGAAGGGCAGCTTGAAACATGGCTGAATCTCTGACATGGCTGAGAGCACCTTTTCCTTTCCAGCTGGTTTCCCCTGTGCTGATGGCTGAAGAAATCATGATTCCTCTAATTTCAGCTGTAATTAGGGGTAATTTAGCCTCTCTCTGAAAGTAAGAGCAAGCAAAATGCAGTGCTTGGCAAACCAAGGGGGATGTTGGGTCTATGGAATGGGTTATCTTCTCAGGACTGGGAAGTGGATTTTCCATGTCTGCTCTACTTGAGGTGATTTGGATTAATACATCTGAGTCACTTTTCTCCATCTCAGTGCCTCTTTCTACAAGAGAAAAAGAGTCTGTCTTCTGCCAAAGTGTCATGTTTTGACACTGGCCAAACACCAGGCATCCACAAAAAAACATTCATTTTCCACTGCTACAACTGAGCAGAGGAGGGGGAGAAAAACCCCAAAGGTCTCATGAATTGAGGTAAGGAGAAAACACTTGAAGGGCAAAATAGGCTTAAACCTAAAGGTATAAAGTAAATTTATTATTAACAAAGTAGAGGAGGATAATGAGGAATAAAGTAAGCCTTTAAAACAACCTTTCTTCCCAGCTCTCCTTCCCACCAACAGCACAAGGAGACAAGGTGTGGAAATTTCGGTCAGTTCTTAACTCAAAATCTTTTTTCAGTTTTGCTTAGGGAGAGGAGTCTTCTGCTGTGCTCTGGGATCCCTCCCACAGCAGACAGTTCTCTGTGAACTTCTCCAATGTGATTCTAATTTTCATGAGGAGTAGCAGTCCTGCCCAACCTGCTACAACGTGAGACCCTCCCACAGGCAAAGCAGTCTTCCCAAAACTGTGGGTCCTTCTAGTCCATGGGGTGCAGTCTTTTTAAGGATAAGCTGTCCTAGTTTTGAGGCAAGAGCCCTCTTCCTTTATCTCTGGAAGCCAAGGCCCTCTTTCTCTGTTCAAGTCTCCCACTAGATGACAGCTTTTTAGCATCCACTCTCTCTGGCACTAGCACCTTTTCTCACAGGCTGTGAGTGTATCTCTGCATCCCCCCATAGACTTCATGAATTTCAGGGAGACTGTAGTATTATAGTTCTCACCACAGCTTGCAGAGAGATCTCGTCTCGGACACTTGGACCATCTCCTCCCTCTCTTCCTTTCACTGACTGTGTTGTCACTATGTTGTCTTCCACCACATGTCCTCACTTTCTCCTTCTTCTCTTACTAAGAAGGAAAAAACCCCTGCTGCTTATAAACACCACTGCCAACAAACTCCACCACTTCAAAGATTTCTACAGGATTCCACAGCACTGAGAATTGATCTTGTTCATGCTCCTGTCGGGGAACTGCTTGCCAGCCACAGGGCCCCTGCTGCCACTCAACACTTCTTTGCATGCGTGGTGCTGAACAGAAGGTGCTGCCAGTGCCTCTGCTGGCTAGATGCAGCCAGGCAGGCAAAGCTTGCTGCTGGCCATGCCTCACCACCCTTCAGAAGAGCTTTTCTATTTCGTTCCTAAATATGTCATCACAGAGGTGTTACCAACTTCTCTAATTGGACCAGCAGCATGTCCATCTTCAGAGACATTGGAAATTGGCTCTATCTGACACAGTAGAAGTTTCTAGTACCACTTCACAGAAGCCACCTCTGTGGCTTTCCCCCACCAAAAATACCCCCCCCCCAAATAAACAAACAAACAAACAAAAAAATTAAATAAAAAAACCCCCAAAAACCGAAAAGCAAAAAACCCAGGCTTAACCCAGGTGTGTTAAACCAACACACCAAAGCCAGGTACCAAATCATAGTCTTGGTGCTGGTACTCTATGCAGCAGTCCCTAGGGAGTCTGGAGGGGCAAAGACTTTGGCCCCAGCAGACCAGAGAGGTGCAGATGTCTGTGGCATCAATGCCATCAGTTCTCAGATCTTCCTCCATTCAAAAGAGGGACATAAAGATGCAGAATGATCTGGAGGGACCACATGAGGAGCAGCTGAGGGCACTTGTTCAGCTGGAGCAGAAGAAGCTGAGGCCAGAGCTCAGTGACCAGGGGCTGCAGCTCTGATTGCAGCTCCCTGTGTCAGGTACAGGACCCAGGGAATGGCTGGAGATGGGCCAGAAGAATTTGGGATGGAGATCAGGGCAAGGTTCTTCCCCCAGAGGGTGCTGGGCACTGCCCAGGCTCCCCAGGGAATGGTCCCAGCCCCAGAGCTCCAGGAGTGTTTGGACAGCACTGCCAGGGATACACAGGCTGGGATTGCTGGGGGGTCTGTGCAGGAACAGGTTCTGGATTGATTGAGTCTTTAGGTCCTTCCAGCTTGGTATATTCTATGATCCCATGATCTTCCCTCCCACACTACACCCATAAAGCAGTACCCAAAATCCTGTTTTCAGCCACAGCAGCAAGGTGACATAGCTGTCTCAAATACAAAAGAACAGATAGAAGGTACAGAGAACATGTTGCAGCCCAGGGCCATCAAGTTGGAGGTGTATGGGAGTCACAACATGAGGCAGCAGGATGATACAGCATAGAAAGGGCCATCAGACTCTGCTTTGCACAGGAGAGTGGATCTGGGAGCAGTTTGACCTCTGCCCATCCCAGCAGTGGCAGTGAAGCTTTCTTTGTTTCTTTCTTGGGAAAGAATCTGGCTGTCCAGCAAAGGGCACCTTCTCCTCTGCTGCTCGCTGCAGACACATCAGTCAGGAGCTAATGCTCTACTTTACCTCCCTTTGAAGGCATTTCCTCTACAAAGATTTTTCACATCTGGCAATATCCAACCTTTGCCAGCCTCCCCCATGCCCTCTCCCCGAACATGTTTCAGTCCTTGAGCTGCTCATGGCAAACCTTTAGGATTATTTTCTGGCTCCTCCGGGAACCTCTGGCTCTCCCTTTCCTGATCTTTTTAATCCATTCCTCAATAACACAGAGGTGCCAGGACAAGGGTGGTGACAAACAGCTTCCCTTGTCCTCAGGAAGCCAGTATTGGAGCTGGCTGTGGCAGTGCTCTGAGGGCTGTCCCAGGAACATGAGATGAGAGTTCAGAGGCTGTGCATCCAATGTCCCTCCATAGAGAGGTCACACATCCCCTGGGAAACAGCCTCCACCTGCCTGGCAGGGCCTCTTGGCAGTTCTGATTAAGGGGAGATATTGTGGGACTGCTGGGGACAGGGATCTAATAATTTCCTTACTGACACCTGCATTTATATGAGAAAATGTCGTGAAAACAGAGTGGGGGAGTCTGGAGAGCTCTGGACCAGCTGGTCCATGATTGCTTCCTGAGGGGAACTCACTCAGATATCGTTTGGTGTAATTCTAAGCATCCCAGATGTTGGAGTTTATAACTCTTCCACTCTTACATCCTGACACTTTTTCTGATTGCTCAGTCTGGATCATCCTACCACTGCTTTCATACAGGCAGCTCAGCCATGCTCCCTTTGAACTCTCTCCCACCACAAAATATTTCCTTTCCTTCCTTGGCAGTGACATCCCTTGATACTTTGAGATTGCAATTATCTCCCTGAAGCTGAGTCATCACAACTCCAACTGGATCTGCCTCCCTGGAGCCTTGACGTGGGTCCAACGCAGGGATTTTCCCTCCTCTTGATTAAGGTAGCTAGGAAGGTCTAATAAGAGCAGGACTGGCCCCTGATAAAAGTAAGGATTAACTGCTTGAAGTATCTCAAACCAGCGAAAACCAGCTTTGTAGTCTGGAGAAATGCTAAGGGTCTAAGGAGCATGCATGAAGAACAGAGGTAAAAAGTTCAATGCGAAGAAAAAGATCTTACTTCATCTGAAGTCTCCTGCCCACGGCCACCAGAAGCCACTGTGCAGAGACACAACCAAGAGAAGCCAAAGGCCAGGACTATAGAAATGATTCCCCAGAACTCATTATAATAAAACACACCTTTTCAAGGAAAGGTTATAAATATGTATAGGTTTTGTCACAATTTTCTTGAATATGTAGGATCTTTATATTTAAAGGCAAGATAAATCACCATGGTAGGTGTGCACGTTTGTGGTGAAGAGATCCCCTGTACACCCAGTGCTGAATCAAACATACCTACTTTACAAGCTAGTTATAGAGTCTTTATCCCATGTATCACTCTCATTTTTAAGCTCCATTCACTGTGTTGGTCACTTAAACTCTCACAGTCCTGCAGCAGCATTGATGGCTGTCCATCCTTGCTCCTAGGATGGAGGAGTTACATCACCTACAGCCATTCCTTCTCCATGAAACAACTGACTAAGACACTGTAGGCATAGAGGAAACCATTGTGCATTACAGTAATGGGATGATTCTAAGGCTGAATGGAAAATAGTCAGCCAATTTGGACCTTTAAAGTGTTTTAATGCTTCAAATGGGAAGGGAGAAATTTCTCAAATGCGGAAAAAAAAATCAGGCCAAACTGTTGAGTGATTCATGAAGTTCCATTTGTGTTGGACCATTTGCATCTAAATATTTATTGTATTTTATCAACATTAGTAATTACAACCAAAATACATTTTGAACCAGAAGACTGGCTTTTCACCTCAAAGCAGCCAAAATCAAAATCTAGGATGATAAAACCTTGCCAAATCTTTCTTTGAGGTGAGGCATATGTGGAGGAGCCATCAGCTGTTGAGGAAAGCTTCAGTTTATAGGGAGAAACATAATTCTTGGGAGGAACAGAAAAGAACAGACCTCAGAGCCGGTGATCTGCCATGGTTTACATTGATCCTGGCAGGAAGGGCTGTGGCCAGCTGCTGTGGCTGGGACACTTGGGGAGGATTTTGCTGCAGCTCTGAGATTATCACAGAGACATCCTTCAGCATCACAGGAAGAAGAATACTCCAGATAAAGAGAAAAAGATGGGGAAGAAAGATGTTGGGATCCATCCCCACAAGTCCTGAACCCTGTGTGAGTGCCATGGCATTTCCCTGGAATTTACTGGTTATGAGCTCCTGGCAGAAGTGCTGCTAATTTTCCTTGATCTTTCATTATTGACTAAATAAGTGTTTATTATGGATCCCCATGAAGGCATGATGAGCAAAACTGCTGTTTGGAAAAGCCAGATGGTATTGTTCAGTGAGTCAAAGCAGAAAAGAGAGGAAAAACAAACCCAGGTGCACCTTCTCAGACAGTGCAAGTGTCCCTGTCCATGGCAGGAGATTGGAACAAGATGAGCTTACCAGATGTCCATCCACACATCCAGGGTTGCCCCATCCCAGGTGCAGAATCTAGAACTATCTCTTGTTAAACTTCACATGGTTGATGAGTGCTTATTTCTCCAATTTGTTGAGGTCTCTCTGCAGGCCTTTCTGCCCTCGACAGAGTCAACAGCTCCTCACAACGTAGTTTCATCTCTCGTTTAGTATCTCTTCCAGTCTTACATCCCAGTCATTTATGAAGATGTTGAAGACCACAGGACTGAGGTTGAAGCCCTGCTGGACCCTACTAGTAACTGGTGCCAGTCTGATGTGACCCTAACCACTATCAGCCTTTGGGCCCGACGTGTGAGCCCCTTGCTCACCCACCACATGATATGCTTAAGAGCCTAGCACCAGCACATACCACTCGGAGTGACAATTTTTCACTTGGTATCACCTTTCACAGATGCTTTAAAGCACTTTCCTGCCACTGTGCAGCAGTTTCACAGTACAACAGAGTGAGACACCAGAAATCTCCCTCAGTTTTGTTTGAGGAGTTTTTATTTCAACCAGTGCAGCTTGTGAGCACCTGTCAGCCCAGTCACCAGGGGTGACAGGGAGCAGCTTAATTGTACACACGGTGTTTTTAGCTTGTAAACACCCAAAGAATGGCAAAACTGGCAACTGAGATGTTTCCAGTGGGATGGAGAGGCAAACTCCTCAGGGATATTTTCTCCCTGGAGAACAGTGGCAGAAAAAAAAAATCCCCTCCTTGGAGGATTTGTTTCCTAAAAAAAAGTTCCAATAACATTCAGCTCAGAGTTTGCACTGAAAATCTTATCTGCAACCTGCAGTTGGTGGTGGAGGAGCAGCAGGACACCTGAGCTATCTGCTGAGCTCTAATAACCAGCTGGTCTACAATGGCAGGAGTCAGTGGGGAAAAACCACATCTAATATCTTGGTTCTCATGTCTGTTGTTTGTGGGATGAAGTGGAGGAGCAATTCCACCCCCTCCATGAGGGCAGGTCCAAGTCACTGTCCTGGTTTAGCCCAGCAGAGCAGTTGTTGCTTGCCAAGGATCCTCAGGTTAATACTTCCTGTATCTCTGGCTGTGGTTGAGAAGCTGCTGGAAGGATAAAGAGATGCTGTGTGGCTTTGTGGAACGTCATTTTTCTGCTTTGGCCTTGGACAACACTGAGGGACAGCTAGTGAGGGTGATCTGGGGGTACCAGGGTGCTCTGTGCTCAGACTTGCTCCACAACAGCTGAAAATCCATAGGCAGTATCCCAGTCCCATTTCTGGCTCCAGAGCTGAGCAGAGACCAGGTCCCAGGCTGCTACTCTCAGCCTCTCAGCCAACTGCCCTCTCTCACACTTGGTCTGTGATTCATGAGCCCCTCCTGCTCTCCTCCTCCCTGCTGCTTTGTCACCACCATCAAACTATTTCCATGCATATTTGATTGATGTCAAAGGCAGGGTCAGGATCTTTCTGTTCCTGCTTTTCTCCGCTTCCAGCAAGAGAAGAAAGATTAATCCTGTCTGTCTATTATCCTGATGCCTGAAGGCCTATTTATACTGGGAGGAGGATGATGGCCTCATCCCTGAGTGTCTACATTGCTGTCAGAGATCCTCCTGCATCACCTTCCTCTAGCAAACACTGTGGACTCCTGCAGCAACACAAGTCCAGCTTGGCCCTGAGATGGAGCTCAGCCAAAAGCTCAGGTTCCCATATTGCAGTTGTAGTGCTGCCCAGCATAGGAACATCCTCATGGGTTACAATGGAACTTCTCACACTGCACATCATCAGTGGTCAAGTGCTAGGGTAAGGGCAGAAGCACCCTTGAGGTGTGTTCCTCGCCTCCAGCTGTTTGTGGCTTTGGGAGCTGGTAAAGCTGAGGTGGTTTCCCTGTGCACTGACCCTCTGAATTTCACTCCTATGTGGTTATCTGGTCTCCCTCATACTCCCACAGACGCAGCTGGATCTCTTTGAACAACCTCCTGGGGACACCAAGCGCCTTCCTTACCTCCCCAACATCAACACACTGCACGACACAGATTTTATTACATAAGGCTGAGCTCAGCCTCTGTGTGAGCCTTGGCTTTGGCCCCAGGGGCACCAGTTTCCTATTTGGGAATAGTCAGATTTTTCATCAGAAGCAACGAGCAAAATCCTGGTCCCTCCTGGCGTCTCTGCTCCCACCCCTTGCCAGCAGCCAAGCTGGATCCCTTTGCTGGACAGACAGCAGCAGGCTCTGGTCAATTAGCCTGTAAGGCAATAACAGCAGGCAGGATCTGGGTTGAGCAAGGATTTAGCCAAAATTAGCTTGGTTAACAAAATCTTTAATTCAGCCTTGCAGCAGATTCACTCCAGCTGCCATGGCTGGGGGCAGACAGCGCAGCGTAGAGCAGGAGAGCAGCTGGTTGAGCACCATGCTGGTTTTTGGGTCTGCCCGGCACTTTGAGAGGCTTTTGAGCTATGGTGGAGTGACTTTATGATGTTGAATTGTTGTCTGTTTAACCCAGAAATACACTTTGTACCTTTAAAACTAGATCTGAGAGCAAAGACGGGGAGAGGGAAAAGTGGTGGCATTTTTTGTGGCTGTATTCAAAAGCATAGGGATAAGAGCTTCAGCTCTCTCTCGGTGTGTGTTGTCTGCAGCATGGACAGGGAGCATGAGAGGGCTGTCTTTTGCTTTTGGTTAGCTTTTTAGCTAGATGAGGCAGAGAAATTCCCTGGACTGTGGCTTTTTTTTTTTCCGAGAGCTGTTCAAACCTGCTCTGAACTGAAAACCCAGAAAAACCACTGTGAGCTCACACCTCTGGTCCACCAGGGCACAGGACATGGCAGGAGGGACTGGTAAGAGACTGAAGCGAGAAATGCCCACAGAGGACCCTCTCTGAACTACAGAAGGACTTTCTGAATTTGACATCTCTTCAGAACAGCGAGAGGTTTTATTGCTTAATATTATTCATTTTTATGCTTGTGAATTGTTAGGAACAAGTTCCTAAGTTTGCCCAGTTTCCATGTTAATTGTTAATATTAAATTCTAAGCCTTACTGTGTTCTGATTCCTAATTAATGTTAATTATTAATGTTAAATTATTGGCTTCATTCTGTTTCAGTCCCCAATTGTCTCACCTACATGCCCTTTCCCTTCCGTTGGGTGATGCCTCTGCTGCTCCCCTGAAATGGTGCCTGCGAGGAGGACAACATCATTGATCCATATGGAAATGAAAGGGGTGCAAAGGACACCAGGACACTATTTGGAGTTAAAAACCCCTTGAAACAGCAAGCCCAAATGACATCTAGAACTGAGAATAGTGTCCCCAGGTTGGGAAAACAGTGTGCAGAACACAAATTTATCATCCTGAGCTGCTTTGATTCCAGTGCAACGACCACCAGCACCCTACCACCCTGGACTGTGAGCCAGAAATTGCCTTCCTTGGAATTCTCATGAGGACAGAAGGCCTAGCTCTGCCTAAGAAGACAAAGTTGTGCTCCTTCTCTGTGGCTCATCCATTGGGAGCAGCAGTAGCACATGTGACCCTTGGAGCTCCCTGCCCAAGCTGGTCTATCAATAAAGGCCTTACAAAGGAGCTGGTTTCCTGGCCTTATTTATTTCAGCTGTGAATGCTTTACTTGTTAAATAAACAGCTTTTTCCACTTTTCTTGAAGGAGAAAAGGTGGAGGGAAGGGCATCTGAATTTTGCCCTTTAGGGAATCATCCCTTTGGAAGTTCCTTTCCAAATTTGTCTCAAACCAGGACATGAGCAAAGGCACCTCTCCCTTCAGTGCTGTTGCCTGCTGCTAATGTTGTTTTGGGAAGAGGAGAGCCAAACCACGGATTAAGCCTTAAGCAGGGTGGAATAAGTGTTCCTGTGTAGGGAAACAGGGGACTGGAAAGCTCCGGGGCAGATAAGAGGGTAACTGGCAGGGCTGGGAGGTGATCCAACCTCCAAACAGCATGTCCTTAATGTAGAGGGAAAGGCAGGTTTTCAGAAGTGTTTGGTTGATTTTGGAGCTGACCTCCAGGAACTGGAGCCCTTCTCAGAGGCAAGTCCCAGAGCTTTGAAATCAGTTCCCACTGAAATTCACAGAATATTGGGAAATGAGCCAAGACAGCTGTTTGAAGTCAAGCACCTGCACATGTGACTCTTGTCTGTAGTAAGATATTTTGGTGCAATTACTTAAAAATAGCCCCTGCAAGCTCAACTCTCTGTCCACATACTGGGGGCTGATGTGTCATCCCACGGACCAGGGGAAGGCTCTGTGCCAGCACCCAAGGGTACAACATCCCAAACACTGCCCTGTGGCATAGGCATCCCAGTGTTCTTCCCACCACAGCTTCTGTATGGATTTTAAATGATTTTTTTCTGAAGTTACACCAGTCCCACTTAAGGACACAGGTAACATGACTGGAGCTCTGTCTTGAAGCAGCAGCTTCCTCTGGAAAAATGGTGATTAACTTGGGATAGTCCTGGAAAACTTAATCTTGGAAGCATCACACCTCTTACAGAACACCAGCATGGATGTGTACCCATGAATGCTGGGCATTTGCTGCTGCAGGATTCTATGAGAGAGGAATTCCTCGAGGAACAGGGGAGTCAAAAAAGGAACAGGAAGAAAAGAGGAGGAAGACAGAGAGAAGTTGTTGGATTTGATGACCTTACGGTTCTTTTCCAACCTAAATAATGCTATGATTTTGTAATTACACTTGTGGAATCAATTCCAATTTAAACCAATTTGTGAGCAGCTGGTGAATAATAGGTGATAGAGCAAAAATTAAGTAGGAGAAGTTATTGTAATTGAACATTTACAGTACAGTCAGGGAAGCACTCTCCTGATAGAGAAGAAGGCAAAGGTAAATTAAATCCTGCAGCAACCTGCTGCTACTGCTCACCTGTTGAAAAACACATGTGGTGTTTTGTAGCAGATTAAGATATTTTTTGTCTGCATTTTTTTTTCTGGGTGAGGAAAAAATCAAAGGATAAAAAATTCTCATGGGAGCATATGAGTCAACAAATGTTCATGCTTGGGTCTAAATCCCATCCCTGGAAGTGTCGAAATGCAGGTTGGATGGGACTTGGAGCAGCCTGGGAAAATGGAAGGTTTCCTGATCCATGGCAGGGGGCTGGAACTGGATGGGCTTTAAGGTCCTTTCCAACCTAAAGCATTCTGTGAATTGCTAATTCTAAATCATTTCCATCCCAGACAGGAGAGGGGCAGCAGCCTTGGGAATAGTATTCCTCTGGTTGTGAAGGGATGGCCCAGGGTTCCTGCTTCTTCTCCTTCCTGCACTACCATCTGCCTGAGCAGTCTGGTTCAGCATGTTTTAGAGATAAACTTCATCTGTAAGGAATGGAGAATGGGGAATTGGACATGAGCAGGGGTAGTAAGCTAATAAGTTCAGTAATTACTGGAGGAAGCTAAAGATAGCAGTAAAATGTCCTTAGGATCATGCTATGCGTGCTGAGTCTAGCTTTCCAGCTCCTATTTATCACCCAACTAAGAGGCATTTAAATGCTCTATCACACTCACCCATCTCTCTCTTCAGGACAAGAAACCCTCTACCCATGAAACTTAAATTCCCAAATGGCTTTAACAAGTTCTGCTTTTGAGCAATGACATGGCTTGATTTGCAGCTTCCTGCAATTTGTTGTATTTAACTTGCTGTTAAAGACTCTGCAGCATCACTGGCCTTCCCCTAGCTTAAGGGGAAAGCCGACACAAACCAGCCTGACAATAAACACTGTGCTGTCCCTGTGCACAGTGTCTGGCTGCAGCAGCAATTTCTCTCTGCTGTCAGCAAAGTTGTCTCCGTTGAGAGAGGGGATTGTCCTGCTGTGCCCTGGGTTGGGGCATCTCAAGTCTGGAGACAGTTTTGGACACCACAATGCAAAAAAGATAAAAAGTTATTAGACAGTATCCAAAAGAGGGACTTGAAGAAGGTGAAGGGTCTGGAGGGGCCATACCAGGAGTGGCCAAGGTTACTTGGTCTGTTCAGCTGGAGCAGAGGAAGCTGAGGGCAGAGCTCACCAGGGGCTGCAGCTCATCCCAGGGGCAGCTCCACTCTCTGCTCCCTGTGACCAAGGACAGGACCCAGGGAATGGCTGGATATCAGGGCAAGGTTCTTTCCCCAGAGAGCTGTGGGCACTGCCCAGGCTCCCCAGGGAATGGTCCTGGCCCCGAGGCTGCTAAAGCTCCAGGAGGGTTTGGACAGCGCTTCCAGGGATTGCTGGGGTGTCTGTGCCGGGCCAGGGGCGGGACTGGAAAATTTTTTGTGGGCCCTTCCAGCTCAGGGTAATCTGTGATTCTATTCTGTGGTTGCCTTGTTGCAGCTCTTACTGACAGAGCAACAAGATAATGTCTCTCCCCCTCTGTGCTCACAGCCTGCATCCCAAGATAGGCCCAAGTATTCTGGGAATGCAAGGCAATGAGGAAGGCTCAGTGTTTTGGCACAGCTGCCTGGTTTGAACAGAAGGATGAACACAGCACCTGTGGTTGCTCTGAGATGGAGCATCACATAGCTCTTCCCGCAGCCTGCAGGGTTGTTGAGGCAGCTTCAGCCTACAAGTACCAAACCACCTGTCCAAAAAGCCCTGCTTTTTTGCTGGTAGAGATGCTCTCAAATAACCTTGACTTTTCCAGGTGACACCATCCCATGGGACTGGGGTGGTAATGCTCCAGCTGCACTGCCTAGCCCAACTCAACGGACCAGGCTGGGCTTCCTTGGAGCCATCATCCTCAGGGAGCCACCAGTAAGAGCAAACCAAGTGGCCAAAAGTTATGCTGCTGATGTGGAGGCTCTTGCACTGCACAGGGCTGGATGTGGATGTGAGCATCTGATGCCCTTCCCAGCCATCGGAATGCTGAATTAATGTGATGCTTTTCATTTTACAGGTGTGCAGGCAGGGCTCTCCCAAGAGCTTCCTGCCAAGCAGAAGTGATTTCATTGAGATTGTCTTTGCATCTTAATGAAGATAGAAAACCTGATTATTCCATACAGAGTTAATTGACTACCCAGGATACAGCAGAAGCTGCATGAAACTGCAGCTGATCACAGTATTAAGGGGAAATCTCATCTGATCCCACTCCAGGTCTCCAGGTCTCCACAAGTCTCCTTGCTGACTCATTTTCAGCTCCTCTGAAATTTCCTTGTGAGGAAGGATGTTCTACATAGAGCACAGCTGGATCAGACAGCAATAAGTACTCCAGACATTCAGTTCCATCAATGGGTGCCCATCCTGCCTGTGTGATGAAATTACAGTGCAGTGAAAGCCTTCAGGACTGGGATTCTCCTTTATTTGTGCCTTTCTCTCCCCAAAACAGTGAGAGGAGCTGTGTGAGCTGCCTAAATGCACTAAGATGTGTCAATGTGTCCAGTGCTCTGAAAAACGAGTGCATGGCTCCTGTGCAGGAGCCCAGCTGTTGGTGCTTGGCTGCTGCAGGTCAGCAGCCAGCCCAGACTCTAATTTCTCATTTTGAGCTCGACACCAGCTTTGTGTGTCTCGGGCAGCCCTGGAGATAAAGGTGTCACAGTGCTGTTTTTCTGTGTATTCATCTCCCTGGAGCTGTTGCAGCCAGGAGAGCCTGGCAACACAAACACTTCCACGCAGGATGCAAGTTTAAGTCAGAAAAAATTCTCCTCCACCCCCCGAGGGTGCTAGGACACTGCCCAGGCTCCCCAGGGAATGATTACGGTCCCAAGGGCTCCCAGAACTTCAGGAGAGTTTGGACCCAGGGATGCACAGGGTGAGATTATTAAGATGTCTGTGTGGGGTCAAGCGTTGACTCGATGATCCTTGTGCGTTCCTTCCAACCCAGGATATTTCATGATTGTGTGACTTCTAGTGATGCTTCAGGATCATTCAGAAGTTGCAAATTCCTCCCCCTTGCCACATCCCTGCCGTTGCAGCAGGAGCTGCTGCAGAATGACACAGGACAGGGCAGAGCTGCCACTCTGTTAGGAAACTCTCTTTTCAACAAGAGGTGAAAAAGCATTGATGTGGCATGAAAATGCCCTAGAGAAGAGCATGGCATGCCTTTGGTCTCCCTCCAGCTTTTCCTCCATGAGTGAGAGGCTTCACCAGCAATTTTCCTTCAAGTGAAAAGAGCAGAAGGGAGTTTTCTAGATGAATTAAACCCCCTAATTTTGTAAGAATTTTAGTGGAGGTGAAAGAAATATAATATAGAAAAAAGGAATGGGGTCATACCTTCATGATTTTCCCAGCATTCAATACTTGCTGAGAAATTCCTTTCATGGAAAGCAACACAGTGAGAAGCCTCTTGCACATCAATTTCCTAATTTCTTCAAGGATTCATGTGAGCAAAGCTCACCTTGCCTCTCCCTTTTAGTTTTGAGTAAATGAGGAGAAAATCTCTCCAGCTCCAACGCATACATTCAGTCATTAATTTTCCATTTGGAGGCAATCAAGGTTCCCGCAGCTGCATGCCAAGCTTGGTGTCAACAGTGGTTTCCATCTTTTGCTTTCTTATTGGAGGGATGGAGAGAATCAAGGGATGAGGGTGCTTAAATCAAGTAATTCTTCACAGGGACATCAGCAACTCCACATGTTAAGTCCACTCTTGGGCAGTGAATGAATGAAGGAAGGGAAAGAGGATCTGGATATGGCCAGGAGCATCCAAGACTTTAAAACATCCTCAGGAGCCACGGGGGAAAGGCCGGTCCAGCTGAGCTGCAGGCAGAAGACACTGCAGTCTCTGTATTTCTCTCTTCCTATTCAATTTTAAACTTTTTTTTTTCTTTTTTTTTTTTTAATTGTTTTTCAGTGCTCTGAGGAGAGGTGCCAAGTTAGTAAGCTGCCTCCACTCATGCATTGCTGCTACCCAAAACAGATGCCTTGCTAATATGTCCCATCTTGACAGCTTGGGCTTAGAAATGTGAAACCAGCTCAGAGCTTCAAATTAACCCATCAGTCACAGTGCAGGTGGAACTGGAATGTGGAGGAATGTGGCAGGGATCCTCAGCTCTCACCCTGCCAAAGCCAGGAGAACACATGACCTGTAGACAGATGTGATGAATGCACAGCCTCCTCCCAGACCGCATCTGCTCCAGGACTTTTTAAAAATAAATCTTAACTGAAAACATTAAATACTAAGAGGAGTTTTGAGGTTTTAAAAATGCTCCTTAGAAATACTTTCATGATTTTGGTTCCAGGCCAAAACATCTCACATTTTCAACAACTGAAAGCTGAACACTTTGCTAGTAAAATACTGCCTGGGCTTTTGATAGTGGGAAAGAAAAACAAGAAAGAAATACTTTATTAAGGAAGAAAACAGCAATCAATCCCAAAAAGGAAAAAAAAAAAAAAAAGGACAGTTTTTTTGTGAGCCCTGGCTATTTTTTTCCTTTTATTGTAGGAAAAAGATGACAGGGAAAAGAGAAACACCATCAAGATGGCCATGGCATCAAAGGATATGATTGTACAATGTTATATTGTACATGAATATTATTGAACTGCTGAAAAAACTCCACTCCCTTGGGTAAAGGAAGCAGTGCAGATGCTTTTTAAAGTGCATCTCTTTGGAAACAGGACTGGCTATGCAGTGGAGCAGGGAGAGCCTGTGGAGTAGGAGGTATTAGGGACAGACGCAGAGAACATCAGCTCAACTCCAAAGTCCACATTAATAAAAGCTCATACATAAATACAGATGACAGGTATTGATTTCCCCTGTCTAATGAAATGCAGCCCTTTCCTTAGAGAGAGGTCACAGTGTGCTACAGCCATGAAGGTTTAACAGGGCGGGAAAATAAATAATACTACTCTGAGGGAAAATGCAGCTTATCTTCCTAGGTTGTACCCACTGGAAAATGTGTGTCCCAACCTGGAAATAAGAATTCAGAAAAAAGCATTTTGTGTTATGAGCAGTGCTGGCATATACTGAAGTGTATAGGGCTTCAGTCTTCCCTAAAATCCAGAATGACTTTTTTTATTTTTTTGTCCTTCAAGCTTGAAATATTTTGCTGTGATATTTCAAAACTGATGATGTGGATCCCTCCCAGAAGACTGATTTGAGTGGAAGTTTACTTTTGAAAGGAATGAGACAGAGGTGTCTTTACAAACAGACTGTGGGCGTGCTGGTAGATAAACCCAGACACTGATAGGTGAATAAAGCAATGGATGAAACCATAAATTCCATAGGAATTCCACTAATTAACACAAACTGTTGCTCAACCAAGGCCTAAATTCCTGGAGTTAGAGAAAAAGAACAGACATAATAAAAAAAAGACAGGTGGGTACATGTTAGATGGGGGTCTGTATCAGGGAATTTGGGAATCCTGTACCTCTCAAATACCTCAGCCAGTGGGGAAAGAGAGAGGGAAATACGACTGGAAAATTAGGACAAAAAGGAGGCTTCATTCTCAAGCAATTTGAGAGACCCCATGGGAAATGCCCCATGGCATTTATTCAAATAAACTTACAGAACTCCTCTGTCTCCTTTCTGAACATAAATGCCTTGTGTTTGTGGATTAATTTTCTTGACAGTTTCAAAGACTTTTTTTAGGTCGGACTCTCATCTGCTTTCATCCACTAGGGAATTCCTAATCCAAGAACAGAGTCTGTGGGGAAGGGGGTAAAGAAACACTTTTACTTGACTGAGAAATTTAGTCTAATGCAAGGTGTCTTGGTTTGAAAGATCAGTGTCTCATAAGGAAGGTGGGAGCCTTTCTTGGAATGGAAAATATGACCCTCCCCCCCCTCCATCTGAATTACTATAACTTTGAAATTAAGGGGCTTTCAGGCAAAGATAAGGGAAAAGGAATAACAGTTCTTTAATAGTATTATATGTATAACAAGGCAAACAAACAACAACAATGGCAGCAACAACAAGTAAAAAAAAACCCAAAAAACCACAAAAACAAACTAGAAAACCCAATAGAGCCTGTTACCGCTCTTAAAGCATTCCCCTTTTGGTGCAGTTCCGCTCATAGCCAGCAGGGGAGCTGGTGGCCCCCATCGGGGCTGGGCAGGTGTAATGATTCCCCGCGGCTGCGGGGGGCGCTCTGGCGCGAGCTCGGGGATCATGGGGTCATGGGGGCTTGGCCAAGATGGGAAGGGATCAAAAAAGGGCTTGCTTTACAAATGTCTTGGTTTTGAGACAATTTTAGGAGGCAAATGCTCTGGAATGACCATCTCCTCTACAGAAGGTAGGTTTTAGCACTCCCTCCCCCACCCGTATGGAAGGAATCTTGGAGGAAAATAAAAAAAACTGTTTATTTAACAGAGTGCCTGCAGGGCATGGGGAAAAGAATGAGTAATGTTAAACCTCATCACTGTGGAGAAAGCTGGTGGATTCAAGAGTTCTTTCTTTAGCTGGCTTCCCCCAAGGTCCAGAGCTGGGACGCGGTGTCCCACAGTGCTCTGCTGGTCTGCAGAGTCATGCTCCCAAGGATGGACTGGTTTTTGGACTGGAGCAAAGATGAACAGTTACCAGCAGAAGACACAGAAGTCACTGGAGGATTGCAATATGAAGTCCCAGTAAAATGTCTTGCATCAGCTAACAAAAAGAAGCTAGCTAAAAGCTAAGAATGTAGCTCCCTCTCTTCTGCAAGGCCAAACATGGGAGAATATGACAGCTTGAAGACAAACTGTGCTGAAGAATTCCCCTGGCTCCCTCCCTCTTCTGGACCTAGCTTAAAGCTACAGGACCCATTTCTGAGCATAAAGCAGATGATAGGGGAATACAGTATTATCATAAAATCATCCCAAGATAGAAAACCTCCCAGAGGCACCTGATCCTGGTGCCCTAGTGGAAACCCTTAAAAGCAGCCAGCTGGAACGGCAGGAATGAGCAAACATCTCGGGGTGGTAGACAAGGTGCATCAGAAACTCTGCAGCTGTAGCTGAACCGCGGGGAAGTGTTCCAGGCGGTGCGGGGCTACAGTGCAGCAGAAAACCTAGAGCAGTTGCAAAGAAACGGCGGGCTGGGCAGTGGCAGCCCGGCTCCCAAACACAGCAGAGAGGCTCCCTTGGAGAAGGAAGGGACTCAGGGGTCTCCTCTGAGGCACTCTAGCAGATGGCAAAGTGTCCCCTGTTTGGTGAGGTGCAATGGCTGCTCTTATGAGCGGAGCTCCACTCACGGTAGAAGATGAAACAGGAGATGAAACCCTGCAGTGGTGACGAATTCTCCCCACAGCGACCACAGCCTCTCCCCCCTCTATTATCAGTAACTCTGGAATTAGTAGCTTTCACTGTTATGTGTTGACTTTTACGAGTTATTATTAATCAGAACAAGTTTGATGTAGCACAGTTAGAAATCACTTTTAACTGTTTTTGATATAGTAAAATTTGTCAGTTTCTGTGGCCAGTGCCATGCATATGTTACCTAGGCATTATATATATATTATATATATATAAACATATATTGCAGTTTAGGCTTTCTTTCAAAATATTGAAATAGACACTATGTTAGCTTTTGCAGGATGTGTTTATTGCTGTTGTTGTTTGTAATTAACTGACAATAAAGACTTAGGTAAGTTTGTGGAAATAGCTTAAAACTCTCGGTATGATTAGATAACATTGAAGGAACCCCACAGATAATATCAGAAAAAGGATGTGAAAAAGCTCATACAGCTATCAAGAATTCCCTGTCTGCTGTTGTGAGGAACTGGCATGTACATTGTGAGGAAATGACATACGTGACTCCCAAAAATTAAACCTATACTATTGCATGACAGATCAAGGGTCGAAAAAAGCTGAAAGAATTCCCAGAACATGTGAAAGAACTCACAGGAATTTTGGAATATGTACAAACCTTATGAATATATATGTGTTATAAGTACATATTATATTATTTTGCAAATATGAAAATGAATGCTTTATGTAAAATGTTGGAAAACTTTGCTGAATGAATATAGTTTCTTTTAGTTCTGCTATTAACAAAACTTAGAAATAGTGTGATAAATATGTATTTTTTGGAATATAACTGGGTGATGTAAAAAGCTTTTGTTCATGTAACTAACTCAGAGAATGGTAAAAAGGATAATCAGAAAATTCTTCACATTCTTGGCTTATCGGGCACCAGAACCCCGGGGAAGGAATTTATTGATCTTCCGTTATCAGGGAGTACTGATGGGATCGAGTCATGAGGAGAAAAAAAAGAAAAAAGTTGATTTACAGGCTGGGGAGGGGGAATGATTTTGACTAATGCATGGAGGTCTATAGATATGCAACATGTTGATGCATTTAACGAAGTGTTTTCTGAGTTAGTGTGAGCTCTTGGCTGAAGGCCAAGCACCTAGCCGTATAACCTTTTGCTTTTTGTTTCTCTCTTCTTGTCTTTTATTAAAACTTTCAAAATTTACCGGTAAAGTGAACCTCATTTGTCACATATGCAACCTATGTAATGAAAAGTATATAAGAAAATTGTTTTAAGATAACGGTGTGCTCCTGGAAGTTTGCCAGGCATCCCAGTGCTGGATACTGTCCCTTTTATCCCTTATTAAACCTCTACAAATTTAAAGAGTGAGCCTTGTTTCTCACACCTCCGCATGCCGAGGAGCACAGGATGACCAAGAGCTGTGCCTACCCCCTTTTCCCCCAGCCCAATTCACGGTAACTCTGCCCCTCCGAGATTAACCCCCCCAACCTCCTCAGTAAAGCCAGCTGCACTCCTCCCCCTTCTCCGTAGTTCTTTGGTCTCTCTTAAGTACCGATCGTTATTGTTTCTTAGCAACAAAAATGGGAGAACATTCCCTAAGAAAACAAAAGGAAAAAATCCTAAACCTTAACACAAGATGTCGCTTCCCATGGCAGGGGTATGGAACTCGATAGTCCCTTTTAATCCAGTACCATTTTGGTATTCTAGGTTTCTGTGACTTCCTCCTCCACCATTTGAATCACAGGTATATTTTTTACTTTTGCAGCTGGGCAGCTGTAGACCGTGGCTTCTGTGGCCAAATTTGCCAGATCAGTGTGACACTACACCGTCTTCTTGCAGCAAAAACTGGGAAAGTGGTGTTGTCTCTCTCGTTTTCAGGAGCCCATGACACTGTTTATGCCCTGAGCATTGCAATGAGGAGAGCCGCTGACAGTGCACCGTCCGTGCCCTTCCTGCAGTTGCAGCCCTGTGTTGCCTGTGAGGGACTGCTGAGGTGATAAATGCTGCTGCAGCTGCCTCCTATGCCATTAAGATTCCTCTCACGCCGAGCAATCGCCCTCTCCGAGTGCGGGGAGAGCCCAGCCGGGCTTTTCTCCGCAGTTGCTTTGCAGCTCTGCCGGCAGTGGTGCAGAGCTGCTGGCTCAGGCTCTGCTGGAGGAAGGTGGGAAAGAACAATATGTGTTTCATTTCCAGTGGCACAGATGATTACCTGCCTCTTGCTCATGGTTTGTTATGATACATCCCAACCTTTATTGTGCCACATGCCCTGGGAAGAGTTTTGTCCAGTCCTTCCCGCAATGCACCTTTGAGTCCAGAAGATTTTAGCCTACCTGCTAAACAGGCTCCCCAATTATCTGAAAAATATTACCTCTAAATCCAGTTCTTTCTTCCTTGTCCTGAACAGCGTCACAGTCAGAATTAAGTGTATTTTGAGGACTGCGCTGCTTTGATGGGCTGTAATAAGAGACAGCCCCGGAGTGATCGGCTCCTTGTTAGTGCAGTGCCATGGTTAGGGAGACGGGTTTATACTCATCCCAAACCCTGCAAGGGTGACTGAGCTGCCTAAGGCTGGATTTTGAAGCCAGGACACCCGGCTGCATCCTGCTTCTGCTAAGCTGCCCTCGCTGCCGCTGTAGTTTGTCACACAAGCAAGTCAGGAGGCATCAATTACCCTCCAGCAAGGGGAAGAGGGCCACAGAACCTGTGGGGAAGGCACCTGCCTGTCCTTCCTGCTTAGCACCGGGCTGTGATACCCCTTGGGAAGAGGACTTGTGGTTGAGGCTGTGAGAAATTCCAGCTCAGTTTCCATGTGCGAGAGGCAGGGAGCTGGGGGAGCCTGAGGATGGGTGTTATCAAGTATCTGTGAAGCGCAGGGAGCATGGGATAGGCCATGATAAATAGGAACAGGGTGCAAAAACGGTCCATGCAACACCTGAGCAGACCCACAGGAGGGTCAGTGCCTTCCCCAGCTCCTGCTTGCTTCTTCCAGGCAGGAATAACCCATTTCCTACCCTCTTGCCAGGCATACTGGGTGTCCCTAGGGTGGATCCACAGCCTCTGGTCATACCCAGGGTGGCCCAGGAGAAGGGCAAGACTCTCCTGATGGACACTGGCAGACCCCTTCACCACAGGTGATAATGGATATACAGTCAGATGCCTTTGCCACCTGAACACACCTCCCCACCGTACAAGGGGCTTAATTTGCCTCATAAAGAATCAGATGAATCTTGAAGGGGCTATTCTTGCTGAGGGTTAGAAGCAGATATGGCTGGGCGCCACTCTGTGTCCACCAGCACTCAGCCAGGGCTGCGGTTTGGGCACCGGGAGAGCCCTGGGACTGCTGACATGACGCTTCTGGGAACAACAGGATCCTTGCAGGAACAACTGCTCTTCCCAGGGATGGACAGCTCTGCATGTAGCATGGTGTCACTGTAGAGCAGTTTAGATCAGTTAGGTGTGTGTGATTAGCGTCCCATTAATGCAATTAGCACGGTGGCATTAGCAACAGTATGTAATTGGCACCCAGGCAGCTGCAGCTCAGCAGTTGAGCACCACATGGCACCCATTTTGGTTGTTTTCTATGTGCAGCCCTGGCTGTGCAGCCCCACCTGCTCCTTGCTTACTCCAGCTGCAATAGAAAGCAATTTCCCACCCTCCATTCTTGTTTCAAACTCCCAGAGCTGTTTCAGGGAGCTGATGAGGGGTGTCTGTCCCAGCTGCATCCCAGAGCTTCAGGATGCGGAGCTGGGGTTTATCCTTTTAGGAGGTCCGCTGACCAAATCTGACCTTGGCTGGACACAGGTCCTTTTCTAAGCCTTTTATTCTCTTTGTGACTGTCCATGTCACTGCCAGGGAAATGAGGGTGGACAAGGGAAGGAATCACACATCTGCCCACTCCCAGCCATACCCTGGCCCCATCCTACCCTGGCAAGATATCAGCCCATGTCCCAGCTTGACTTTCAGAGTCTGACAAACTCCTTCCCACAGCACCTTTCAGGATGTCAGAGAAGGAGAAGGGCTGTGAGGGATGGGGCAGGCTGTGGAGGGTCCATTTCCATCCAGCTCCACCAGAGGTGTTACCTTCCCAACCACCAAATCCCCATCCCTTTTCTGGAAAGACCAGCAAGCCACTGACCTCTTCTGACCAGCGCATTCATGGGTGAGGGCTGAGCAGAGGAAGCTGGGGAACATCAAAGTTCCCTACTAGCCCTTAGTCCAGTGAGAATGTTTGGCTTTGGGAGAGCTTTTGACAATCCTGATTAACAGCCTCTTCATCTATTCACGCTGGTGATAAGCCATGGGAGCTCTGGGCCATTCCAGTGCTATAATCAAGATGGTTTGAAAGAAGCAATTTTCTCCTCCTGCAGCCTGGTTAATTCTCTTTTAATTGCTTCCCATTTTGCATAGATTTCCCTTGTTTGCCATGGCACTGGCTCCACACTTGTTCCTCTCCAGCAGTGCTTGACTCATGCCTTATTTTACCAGGCTGGGATTTGTGATGCTTTGGGCTATGCCAGGGCCTTCAAAGCTCCCCACACAATTTAGGTGTATACCATGCCTGAGTTGCAACTTCTATAGGAGAAAATCTCCGGGGACTGGGCTAGGCTTTGTTCCTTGCTTTTGGAAAAATAAATGGATAAATATGGGAATTACACACAGGTGGGGAATTTAGTGGCAGGAAATGTACCCTCTGTGGAAAAAAATAAACCCAACCAAGCAGAATTAATTGTTTATGACTAAATTTTTGCTCTGGAGTTCGAAAGAGATGAATAAAGCCTTTGTAAGCTGATCTGAATTAAAATATGCGGGGTTTATTCATTTTAAGGTTGGGTTTGTGTGTAAGGGCTAACAAGGAGAAAATGAGTTAGAACCTTCCTGACCAAAGAAAGCTAATGAAAATTTTGATAAGGAGCTGGGGGACCAGCATCCAGGTGGACTTGGTTGTGTTTGGAGCACCTGATCCTGGGTGGAAGCAGTGGGACTGCTCCAGAAGTGGGTGAGATGCACTTTTATCCAGTTTGTGATTTATGTGTCAAACCTCAATTCTGGCAGTGGGAAGCCATTCCCCCTTTTCCTGATACTCCAGGCCCTTGTCCAAAGCCCCTCTCCAGCTCTCTTGGAGCCCCTTTGGGCACCTGAAGGGGCTTTAATGTCTCCCTGGTGCCTTCTCCAGCTGAACAGCTCTCCTTGCGTGTCTCCAGAGTACAGGAGCACCTTCATGGCCTCCTCTGGAATCACTGCAGAAGGTTCCATGTCCTCTCTTTTTTGAGGTCTCCAGAACTAGACATAGCACTCTCTGCATGCCAGTGGGGCAAGACATTCCCCAGAGGGAAAAGAAGTCTAGTTTATGTGCTTATTTATTATATATTATTCAATGTGCAGCCTCTAAACATACCTTAAGCACATTAATGCATTAAAATACAGCTCCCTTTAGCCACCCAAATAATTTTAATCAGAAACATAAGCATTTTTATTACTCTGGTTTGGGTTAGTGATGGTGTGTCACTCAAACTCCATTCAGGATGCAATTATTCTTGCCTATAATCCAAGGCTTTTCCTGAATATCTTATCCTATTTTCCTCTTGAACTGGCTGGAACAGTCACAATGCCCTTTCCTGACTTAAGATCCTGCTTCTGTGCTTGCATTTTTCATTCTCAGGCTGCACTTTCCCCTGTTTGTGTTTCTCCAGGTCTCTGGCTCCTGCTGAGCCAATAATTGTTCCTCTGCTATTGGGATTGCTGGAAGTGCTTAACTCAGGACTTCCCTTTTTGCCCTGTATTTCACATCTCCAAAGGATTCTTCAGAGCCACCAGCTCTTTGGGACTCTCCAGCCATCCCACTGCAGGAAGAGTCTCATCCATCCTCCAAGACCTCCCCTGGCACCCACAGAGCTGCAAGCACAGGTCAGAAGGTCCTACTGGTTGCAACATCACTGGATCATCTCTGAATCTACTCTTCCAAAGGCTGGTTTCATCCCAAATGAAGCTGACGTCCTTCTGGACAGAAAGAGATGTTAATAGTCCCTGGCAGTCAGAGAAGATCCTTTGGGACTGAGCCAGGGGCTCTGACACCTCATGTTGGAAGGTCAGCCACACTCAGCACACGTACCCCAAAGACTTTTTGCTGGCTTGGCTTTGACAACCATGTCACCAACACCATGTGCTGAGAAGGGTGGGTGGGGACAGGTCCTTGGTGATTTGCCTCTATGAAAAATGGGGAGGCAGAAAATGAAGCAGTCAAGAATCAGGAGAGGACATGGATATCTGGATCTCAAGCACCTGCACTGGGCCCACTGGGTACTGGCCCCATGGGCACAGTGCTAAGTGAGGGAAGTTGTGACAGTTCTCCTGCTGCACCCAAAATTAGGGTCTGGCAAGGCACCTGGGTACATGAGCCAGCTGTTTGGAAGTGGAAGCTGCTCAGAACAATCATGTTTGGTGGGGTTGGCTGCATCAGGATGGGGTGTTTGAGACATTTCCTTGGGGCAGAAGGAGACTCTGGGCTGCTGAGGAGGATCCCAAGCCCCCTTCCCACTCATATCTCCTGAAACAGGTCTCAGACCTGGATGAAGGATGCTCTGGGGCTGGAGGAGGCTTTGCAGCAGAGGTGTCTGTCAGCATGGTGCTCAGCCAGCAGAATTCAGTATTTCCCAAAATCCATAGCAAAACTGTGTCTTGGTTTCCACACTAGCGGGAGGCTCAGCAAAAGATTTTAGCAGCCTAAAGGCAAATTTCCCATGGAAAATTTTGCCTGAAGTGGGGAGGGCGGGGCCATGGATCTCAGCCATGGTACTTGCTGAGGCTGTCCTGGGAACACCTGGTTGGGGACTGTGACTATTTCCAAACAAACAAGAAAGCCTGGAAAGTCCTTGGTGCACATCCCTCTGGATGAGGATGCCAGCTGGGAGGATGGACTCAGTTGTGAGTGAGAACATGAATTCCTGGTTGTGGGTTTAACCCATTCTGCTCTGTGCAGGTGCCAATTCCAGCAGGATGTGTGATCACAAACCTCTGCTGCCTTCAGTACAGCCTGGGGGCTCCTCAAGGATCCTTTTCTCCATGGCTGAGCCATGGAACCACTTGTGTCTGATCTTTAGTTTTCCTCTAAATTGGAAAAATATGTGTCTTTGAAATTTTCATGAGGGTGGCAGAGCTACCACCATATGTGTCTGAGAGCCATTTAACTGTGACCGTGGTGATGAATGTCAGTGCAAGGCTCACGCTGGAGAGAGCAGTGAAGGAGGGGGCATTGGAATTAAAGAATGAAATATTTATTTGACAGTTTAGCAGTGCTCGAAGGACAGCACATCACAGATGAGAGGCATCTTGGGGCGCTACAACTGAACCCACTGGGCTGTAAAACTGCCACAAGATTTCCTCTCCCTCCTGACCTCCCACGGTCCTTTTCAGAGTCCTTACCTGCCTGGGAAGGTACAGCAGGGTTCAACATCCAGGAATGGCCTAAAGCTGTGAACCAGTAGACAGATATGTTTTGTCTGAGAAAAGGGAATGACAGCTCCCCTTTGCTTTAAATACCAGCCTTAAACCCTTAAACGCCATGGAACTGGTAGGTCCTGGCTCTGGCAGTGGGGATATTTGCATAGGGCATCCTAGTAGGAAATCGGAATGAAGGCACAGATCCTCCAAAAGAAATCAGGATCACGAGCTTCCCTCATTGCTTGCCTTCATTCAGGCTCTGGAGGGCAGGTTTTCTCTGTTGCTAGCCCTTGGTTTGCTGGGGATGTATCCCAGGTGGTGGGGCATAGGGTGGGAAGTGACTCCAGGGCTAGCGACAATCTCTGTGGTGGGTTTAATGTATCAACCAAATAAACAAGCTAAATAAAAATCCATCTCAGTGTGCTGGAGAAGCTCCTGTGTGTCATCCCACTGGGATATCCCATAGTATGATGAGATCCCATCCCTGGGTTCCCATTTTGCTTTTCCCAGCTCTGAAAGGTACCAGAAAAACATAGAGGGTTAACACAGCTCCCAAGAGCCTTCAGCCTTGTCAAGAGCACTGGATTGGCAGATCATTAATCTCAGAGTTACTTGATAACTTTACAATCATGTAATCAGCAAGAACCTGTAATTATTATTTATGTGTATGGTGCTTACTAAATTACAGTGCTCTCCAAGGCTCTGTGTGATGAACAAATTAATTCTGCATCAGAAGAGCTTGACCAAAAATCTGTTTGTGTCTGAATTTTACTTGTAAACGTTGATGTATGAAATGAAAGTCGAGTTTAATTGGCCCTCCCTCCTGCTGTAAAACACATCACATTTTTGTTCTGCATTAGCTCACCTGGCAAGGGGGAAAACCTGGAAGACTTTCTCCAACCCTGATGGTACTTGTCTGGAAAACCCTTGTGGGATTCTCTTGGATAAGATGCACACCTTTGTGGAGAGCCACCTCCACACTCAAAGCACATGGTTTTGGGGTAAAAAGGAGACAAAAAAGCCTCTGGACCAGTGGGATGCTGAGCCCACTGCAGTGTGAGGATGCTCCTATGGAAACTAGGGAGAGGCCATGCCAGGGTTGTCTTTTCCAAAAGATAAACATGCCCCAAAAGTCCTTGTAAGAGGAATTGAAGTATTTTTAATCAAATAAGACAGAGAATACACACTCCAGCTACGGAAAGTAAAGTCACGTCAGTTGGAGCAGACCACCCAAGAGGAGAAGGATAAAACAGTGATGCGAACACAGATATTTTGTTTGGGTTTCTTTCTTTGGCTTTTCAATTTCCAGCTTCTGTTGACCAAAAGACCCCACTTTAGAAAAATCCAAATTGAACAGGTAGCACATAATTTTTTGGCAACATTACTTGCAGGGATCATGAAAAAAGCTCTCTGGGGCATTTCCCCTTCTTCATTGCCAGCAGATCTTTATCAGCTCCTGCCAAAATACCCAACGAAGACACCAAGACACAGAAGACACAAGTCTACTCCTTGTAGGGCACCAGCAGATAGTGTCCATAGAGCTGAGAGCTGCCACATTTCCCATTGGACAACTCCAGGGATCTTTTTCACACCTGTATTTTGAAGAAGTGGCAGGTTTTGGGACTCTTGACACTGGGTGAACTTGAACAAAGACTGAAACATGCCCCATATGCAGGATATGGTCCTTTGTTGTGGTCACTGTGCCAGACTGGGAACAGTTCCCAGCAGGTTGAGTCAATGGGATATTTCCAGTTTGACTGCACTGTGGACATACAGGTAGGGGAGGGAAGTGGGAGGAATTTACTCCAAACTACTGAATTTCACAGATGTTTGAAGAAAGAACCCAGAGGTATTTCCCTATGCTTTCCTTTAAGTAAAAAAATGCAAGACTTTATTCCTTTCTTGTGGTATATCCTGAAGAAATAATAGAATACTGCAATTTCAATGATGCCTAAATTTCCCCTGGGTGGGAAATATTTATGCCTTTATAGTTCTTTATGGTGGGAAAACTGAGGCACAGAAGTGTGAAGGGGCTCCCAGACAGCCCGAATGGCAAAATTCCTGGGATGCAGAGGGCAGGCAGCCCATAAACCTGCCTGGGCATCTTTAGATCTTGTATGGGATGAGGAAAAGGTGGCTCCAAAGAGGTCAAGGCAAATCCCTCCACTTGCATGCACCTCTCTGCTCAGCTGCTTTTGGTGACCACATGGAAAAGGGCAATGGGAGAGGGGGAACTGGGGACAATCTGGAGTCCCCAGAATGGGAAGGGAGATAAGAAGGGAGGGAAGGGAGGAAAGGAGGCTGCTGCTCCTCCAAGGCACTTAACCCCAACATGGGGATGGTTTGGCCCCATCCCCTGCACAAGAGCAAGGAGCAGCTTTGGTACTGGGCCTTCCTGCCCAGGTAAAAGCAGGGCAATGAGGAGGGGGCAGAGCCAGGGCCTGTCTCTGCGGTAGCTGCCTTTCAGGACCTCAGCCACTGCTCTACTGCAGGGCTCCCTCACCTTTCCACCCTCTGAGCAGGAACATGGAGTCTGCCTCAAGTCCAGGACTTTGCAGACACCTGTGGATCCATCTGGGCTGGACCAGAGGATTTAACTAATTCCTGTTCTTCCCTCCAGATCAAGCCCACTCTATGTGGCTGTTCAGAGCCCCTAGGACCCATCTCCATGGGAGGGGAGTTCCCTCCCCTCTCCCACCTCATTGCTTTACCCTACTTTTGGTGTCAAGATGAGAAATGACCTGGTCAGACCAAGCAGTAGTTACAGGACACCTGGAAACCCAGAAAGAGACAGGGGAATGACTCAGTCTCAGTGCTACAAAAACACAGCCATGTGAGCCAATGTCTACAATCACTCCAGGGCCCTCCATCCACAACCTTCTAACTCATAGGACTTTGGCTCCTCTAGACCATTCCCCGCCCCTCCACCAGCAGCATTCCAGCATGTGCTCACTGGAAGGCTGACCCAGCTTCCCAGGGAATTAGCCCCATAAGTTGTCCCAGCAATGTCCTGTCACCTCAAAGTCAACAAACTTAATAAAGGCAGTGACACAAGACATCATGCCCAGGATGAAACTGGCACAAAGTTGCTGCAACCTCTCCTGGATCTTCTGTATCTTACTGCTATGCCAGCAGGTCACACTGCCAGGAAGATGACAAAGCAGCATCTCAGCTGTCCTGTCCTCCAGGCCTGCCCAGCACATGGGGCAGGAGCTGTGCAGGTGTCCCATGACCGAGTGAGTTCATGCTCTCCCTGTAGGGCTGGAGGCCACAGGCAGGACCTGGTCCTGTGCCATGCACCCCTCCCAGGGGTTCCCCATGTGGGGACGTCGGCTCCCAGTGAGGCCTTTTGCTCCCAGCTCAGACAGCTGTGGATTGCTTGATGCTGTGGAAGCTTACACGGGTTGGGGACGTGGGGATGGACATGGCTCTTGCCACGCGGGCACGGATGGAGTGCTTGTCCTGCCACCGGTGCCACCGCTTCCGTACGGCTGATCGCACCTGGACAAGATGAATGAGGGACATGTGATTACCCCACAGAGGCAGTTCAAAGGCACCAGCCATCCTTCTCAGTCCTCCAGCCAAAAATGGATTAATGATATGCAATTTGGTAACAAAACAGGTTCATGTGGGGCAAACTTTCCTGAGCCAGCAAAGGTGTGGGAGCATTTGGAGGAGGCAGAGGAAAGAGCTGCCCAAATATTTGGCCCCAGGATTCACTTCTACTCTCAGCTCCTTTGCTTTCTGCTGTTTGTGTTTTGAATCAGAGCCTGGAAGATGTCATCATCCATGTGCAATCCACATGTGTATGGGGCTCACTCTGGGGAATGATTTCCCTGGGATGGAGAGGACCCTTGTCTCTGTTGCACCCTGAGAGCATCTCTTCTTGGGGGTGGATTTTCCTCCTCCATAGGAGGAGACAGACAGCAACCATTTCTGTCTGGGCAAAATCTGCAACTGCAGATGTACCTGGGGCTGGAGGTAAAGCACCAACTCCAATCACCAAAGACCTTCAGATGGGGAATTAGGGACCAGCACCCTCCAAGCCCAGTGCAGCAGTAGAGCCTCGTGCTGAACTTGTCTGCTTGCAAGCAAGGATGTAGACCGCCACAAAACCCCCAGCCCCTTGTGCTCACCTCACTGTTTAGGAAGCAGTAGAAGACAGAGACAAAGAAGCCCTGGAAGGAGACAAGCAGCAGAGTCACAAGCCAATAGGTACTCCAAGCAACGAGCTTTAAAATAGCTCTGGGGTTTGGTCTGGTTGGGGTCTGGTTTTGGGAGGGGGCAGAAGCAGGATGAGGTATCAGCCAGGATGGGCTCCTTCACATCCCTTGTTGAAAGGATTGGGGTGGAAGCCAGTGTGGAGGACCATTACCTGGAAAGACTCCAGAAAGGAGTTGAAGTAGATGAAGACTATCCTGGAGATCTCATCCTCTCCTGGGTTGACAAAGAATAGCATGTAGGTGATCCCCAGCAAGGGCAGCAGCACCAGTGTGGCCTTGACTGCTTTCCTAGGGAGAAAGCAGGGACCTGAGCTGCTACAGTGCAGCCCTGGGCACAAGGACCCTGCCCATCCCACTGCCAACACCAGCATGGCTTGGACTGGTCTGCTGGGACTTGAGTGAGTCGGGGAGGATGGAGCCACGTTCTGCTGTTTTCTAGGGCAGTTCCCAAAGGACTGGGATTGTTTGAGCACTGGGGACCTGTTCTGCCTTCTCCACTCAGAAAAGGACAGTGGAGAGCAGAGGCCTGACCTTGAGCTGGCATGGATTGATTGCTTGGCTGATCTACTGCTTAATTTAAAAGGAATTAAGGAGGGGATAATAATTCACACCCTTCAACATGAGTTTGTGAAAACCATATCTCAGGTAATTAATTTGATATCTTGATGAGATTACAAGGGCAGTTTGTGAAAAGTTATAGTGCTGATACAGAGAGTGTGGGAAGGATTGGGGCTTGGCACCTCATTCCTTTGGATCAGGGGACAAGAGCTATGCCAAATATCACTTTTTGCTTAAAGATCCTGCTAACAGACAGATTCCAACAGTAGATGGTTATCCCTGGAGGGTTTGAGCTGGGCAGGAAGGGGGTCTGGGACCTATTTTGCATCTCTGTCTTAGAGGAGAAAACAGTCCTCTAAATGGGCTGAATGACATGGAGGAGCTGGAGGGAACCAAGGATGGGAGCTGGAAAACCACAGTACAGAACATTCACTGGTCTAGCTTCTCTGGGGGGGCAGGGGCAGCTATGGCAGCAGGGTACACATCAGCCTTTTATCATCTAAGGTGAGCAGAAGCCCTCCAGGGCTATCCCTTGCCTGGTTTAAACAGAAGTGCACAGTTTATAACATACCAAGTTCTGCAAGTTTTCCTGTCCCACAGAATATTTCTGGGAAATAAAAATATTCTCTTGCCCAGAGGTGATAAACTCTCCCAAAATTAGGCCAATATTGGAAAACCAAAAGTCTCTCAAAATTGCTGACTGGGGCCAACCTGCCTTTTCCCAGAACCTTTATCTTTACTTGCCCAAAGCTGAACCCCTTATCCCCTTGATGAGGAAAGCTGGCATTTCCCAGTAATAGAGTCAGATTTTTTCCATTCTCAGCTCAAAAAGCTACCCTTCCATCTCCAAACAGCTCCTCCTGACCCAGCACATGGTGAGATTCCCCAATTCCTGCCCCAAAAATGGTCCAGACAGAGGCAACGATGAAGGCCAAATTGTTTTCTATTCCAGGTACTTTGGGGAGCTGCTCTGACCATGCAACTCTTACGTTGTCTGCAAAATATTCCTCAACAGGCAAGGAAGGGTTAAATCTTCCTGCCTTGTGCTGCGGGAGTACTGTCTTCTTGTTTACAAGGATGTGCTGGGGTGGCATTGATTCATCACTCCTTCCTCACCTTTTGCTTTTCTGTCAAGCAGTGATGTAATTCTCACCTCCATGCCAGGATTTGCAGCTCCCAGTCTGGAGAGTTCATCAGGTCCCACCAGAACAGGCTTTTGCAAAGAGACTCAAATCCCAAAGGTTTACTTCAAAGGCAGAAATGGTCATCCACACTCTACATCACAAGACTCTTCCTGGCCAGATTTAATGGCCATGTACCTCCAAATAGCATTTGAGATGCTCTTAGGTGTTTCTCTATGCTCCCATCCCCTTGCTACCAGGCTAATGGGGCTGTTCCCATCCCCACTAATCATGAGAGAACCCAGTTCCTAGGTTGGTTTCCTGCAGGGTCACTCATGCTCTTACCTGTACTGGATTGTCTCAGATGTGGTTGAAGCTCGGAGCTTTGTCATGAGGATTCGAACAATGTTGAATAGAAAGATGAAGTTGATCTGGGAGGAACAGGGTCAGTGGTTAGTGTTGCCTCTCCAGAATTTCCTCCCATTTCTTCTGCAATGGCAGGGAAGAGGGGAGCAGGAGGAAGATGGGGGAGCCAGAGGAAATGGGAGTGTTCCCTCTTGAACCTGATCTACTGCCCTCCATGCACCATAAGAGGATGTCTGCCTTCTTTAAAAACACTTGAATAATAAGATTTAGGAGTTTGGTCAAGGGATCGGGGCAGCAGGGCATGCTGGGAGATTACCAAGGAAGGACAAGTGCTAGAGAAAGGGCTGAAGGTGAGAAAGTAGAGGGAGAGGAAGAATCTAAGGTGGAGAGTGGCTGCCGTCACAGCCAGGATCTGCTTGACTGCTCTCCCAGCTGCTGAACTGCTAATAAGGGAATAGGAAGGTGTCTTTGGTGCTGAACACAACTGACAGGAATTAGTAGTGGCCTGTCTGCCTGACAGGCAGGGAAATGGGAAGCAGGATCAATTGTTCCATCATGCTGGTGCTTTTTACTCCCTTGAGTTTTCTCAGCATTGGGCGAGGTGGGAAGGAGCAGTTTTGGGACTTTGTGCATGGCTTTTCCTCTGCAAATACAGGTTGGACCCCCAGCTTGTGACCTGCTGCCTCTGCTTTTCTTTGTCCCCCCCCCAAAAGACAAAGCCCCATCTATGTGACCCTTGGATCAAGCATTGCTACTCAGCTAGGGACCAGGAACAGAGAAGTGGAATCAGGATCAGGGAATGGAGTCAAGGATCTCAGGCTTCTGCAAATGCTTGGCAAAGCATCCACTCACACCCAAACAATGCCAGGGCAGGGATGGAGGGACCTAGTGATTCATGTTGGAGTCTGCTGATGGGACATCCCTGTCAGAATGAGGTTTCCAGGCTCCTTCTTTAGCCCACTCCAAGCCCAGAATTGCTTAAGGGGCAGTGCTGCTCTGGGGAAGCCGAACCAGCCCCAGCAGAGTGAAGCTAGACAGTGCAATACCCTGTACAGGAGAGGCTGTGTCCCATCTGCACAAGAGGGACTCTGTATTTAGCACACAAGGTCACTTTGCTCTTACCAGAAGCACCAGGATCATGGGGCCTTGGTAAATGTAGTCAGTATAAACACCAGCTCGCTTCCCAAACCAGCACCTGCAAGGCAAGGACAAGCGGTGTTGGGGACAAGCAATGTCAGGGACAAGCCTGACATGACAGTGACCTGGATAGACTCCTGTCCTCACACAGTCTGTAAGTCACTGTCTGTGAGGTGAAAGCACTACCGCTCAAACTGCTGCGGCCATTGTGGAACAGCTTCCCTGGGAACTCAGTAAAAGGAGACGTGTGTGGGGTTGTGGGAGTGTTTATGGGCCACATGTTGATGTGGGAGCTGGTTATTGCAGGACAAGCAGGGACACCTGGACACAAAGGAGGTGACTGTCTCCTCTCTCTTCTGCATGGGGGCAGCCTCACCTCTCATCCTGGGGGCAGTTTAGGGAACAACAATATAAGAAAGATCTGAAGTCATTAGAAAGCATCCAAAGGAGAGACATGAAGATGGGGAGCAATGTGGAGGGGCCACATGATTAACAGCTGAGGGCATTTGGAATGTTCAGCTTGGGGCAGAGGAGACTTCACCAGGGGCTGCAGCTCGTCCCCAGGGGCAGCCCCCATCTCTGCTCCCTGTAACAGGGACGGGACCCAAGGAAATGGCCTGAGGTTTTGTCACAGAGGAATTCGGCATAGAGATCAGGAGAAGGTTCTTCCCCCAGAGGGTGCCAGAGCTCCAGGAGCTTCTGGGCAATGCTCTCAGGGATGCACAGGGTAGGATTGTTGGGGTATCTGTTCAGAGCCAGGAGTCAGACTTGATGATCCTTGTGGGATCCTTCCAGGTCAGGATATTCCAT
>VRYO01002482.1:16882237-16910365 GCA_009812075.1 Sialia sialis
ACCAGGAACACGTGGAGGAGAAGAGTGTCTGTGACTGGAAAAAGGGACTGAGTTTTGTTCTGTCTTATTGTTGTTTCTTTGGTTTGTTTTTGTTTTTTATATAGCTGATGTTCTTGTTTGTCTTGTAGATACATCAGTAAAGAACTGTTATTCCTAAACCAATACTTTTCTGCCTGAGAGCCCCTTAAATTCCAAATTATAGTAAACTGGGAGGGAGGGGTTTTCACTCTCCACTTTAGGAAAAGCTCCTGCCTTTTTCCTGGCAACACCTGTCCCCTAAACCAGGACACTGGTGTCTGTAAAAATGGCTCAGGTGGAGAATTTAGATCTCTGCTGATTAAATCCCAGCTCCATTTAGCAAACATTGTAGGAGATCTGGTTTAATCTCTTTTCCCCCTTAAAAATCACATTTGCCTTTCGAGGAGAAACAAGCAGGGGCAGGGCTTGTGCTGCAGAGAGCTGAAAGGTGGGAAAAAAGAAAGAATGGAAGAATATTATCCTTTTTTTCCTCCCTGATGGAATTCCTGACACAACTGATCCCTCAGGATTTGGTATAGAAAGAAGAATGGAGGATAAGAGCAATCAGGCTCACTTCTCATTGTCGTAGTAGAGCTTCCCAATGGCCCAGGCAACGATGATGGGAAAGGGGATACCTGCAGGGGAACACACAGGTGAGTCTCAGAGTGCAAGATCACCACAAAACCACACCATAACAGGGTTTTCTCACATACAAACCATCCAGTGAGCTGATGTGTCCATGCAAATCCCATACTCCTGCTCCTGGCACCCTTATTGCAGTTCTTTGTGCACAAGGAGAACTGGAGCAGGGGATGGAGAGGGCATCACCCATCACTAAACCCTGGGTACCACTGAGTGAGAGGAAGCCTGGCACTCACACCAGCCAATGCAGATGAACATCCACTTGCGGAGCTTGTCTGTGGAGTAGGTGAGCACAATTGCCGTGTGCAGGTAGCAACCCTCGCCGAACATCCAGAAAAAATTGGTGACATGGAAGTAATTGTAGGCAGCAGTGACCAAGCGGCACCAAACCTGCCAGGAAATGTGGAGCTTGTCAAACTCTGTGCCACAGTGGTGAAAACAATGCACAAAGCAGCATGGACCCCAGCAGAGCAGTCAAACCCATGTTTCTCATACACACGGGGAGCCTGCCAGCCACCAGCCCTATTCATCCCCTGAAATGTTTTTGTAGACACATCTTAGATGTGAAAGATTACATCTGAAAGAGGGTAGTTTTAGAGAAGAAATTCTTCCCTGGCAAGGTGGTGAGGCCCTGGCACAGGCTGCCCTGAGAAGTTGTAGCTGCTGCATCCCTGTAAGTGCCCAAGGCCAGGTTGGATGAGGCTTGGAGCAGCCTGGGGTAGTAAAGGTGTCCCTCAACATAGCAGGGGGGCTGGAACCAAAGGATCCTCAAGGTCCCTTCAGACCCAAACCACTTTGTGGTTCTGTGATCTCCAGGGTCCTCACACCCCCTCACAACTGCTCAGGACTGGCCTCAGCCTGGCCGAGCTGCACCTACCACATTGCTCTCATGCACCTCTGGGTTCACGGTGAGCTGCACCACAAACCACGTGGCATTGCGTAGGATGAAGGCTGTGATCAGGTTCCAGTGGATGATGTTTCTCAGGCACCGGATACTCCTGGAGAGAGGTGGAACAAGGCACCATCAGAGCAAGGGGACTGGGAACAGTTCTGTTTGTGGAGCTGAGTGTCTCTGTTGGGACCTCAAGGGTGACCTGCTGTGACCATGCCCTGGGTGGGGAAGAAGACCAGGAGGTGGAAGGCACCAAGGAGGACACTCTGCCTCCATAACCAGGTGCTTTAATAAAGCAGCAGAAGAAAAATAACCCTGAGACAGGTAGGATCCCTCCAGCCTGGAGGGCAGTAGCTGTGGGGCAGGACATGGCAAAGCACAGGAGCTGGGTGCACCTCTGCCTGAGATGACCTCACAGGAACTCGGCAGCAGATTTGTCACTCACCGCAGGCGCATGAAGAGGACAAAGGCCACGAGGAGGGCCCCCAGCGAAACACAATGGCCCAGGTAGTTGATGATGACAGCAATGTGGTAGTGCAGCTTGCTCTTCTTCTGGGAGTGGGGGAGATGGGCAGAGGGTTAGAAGCAGCCTTGGTACTAGCATAAACCCACCTCCTCCATCACATCACCTTTGGCAGCCACACCTCAAATTTTGAGTCCTTTTTCAGGAAGCAGTTGGAGCCCGCCCTAGGACAGGACAGTGGGAATGGATGGAGATAGGGTTAACAGCTAACCAGCCTGGTTGCACATCCCACTTGTGGCAGAGCAGCTCACCAGACAGTTCAGTGCTGGGACATCCCAACCCCTCCTCTGGGGAAACTCTGCTGGAACTCAGCTGAGCTCACTGGAATCTTATATCTCAGTTCATCTCCCATTGCCCTGGGGGCAGCTGAGAGGCTGGGATGAATTTGTGCAGAGGGAAAGTGTGAGTGATAATTGAATTAATTGATCACTCCTGCTCTTAGGCACTCATCCAATCAGTGAATTAGCAATTAAGTGAGTGAGAAAACCATTCCTGGCAAGAGACATCAGCACCTTAAACACCAGAGTTGATATCAACTGCAAATGGAAAACTCATATCTCTTCTCTTCTGCCTCAAGGGGTGGCTTGACCTACTCAGGAGCTTGTAATTCTTGATCCACATTTTTTTATCTTTCAGCTTCCTAAATATCTCCTTTATTTCATTGCCAGCAGGGAAGGAGGGGGTTTTCACTGACTGCTGTGTCAGGAGGGAGCTGCAGGAGAGGGGCTGATCTGTACCCAGAGACCCTGGGACCCTCATACTGCCAATCCTGTTGGAAACAGTCATGGCTTTGGTTCTGATGGGGAATAAAAATGCAAATCAAGAAGGGATCATAATTGCGACATGCAACTTTATAACTGGGATGCTGCTGCATGCTCAGCCTGGGCCGTTCCTGGTCTGGATGCTGATGCCTTTTAAAACTCCATTGTGTGTCTCTTGCCCTCCTGCCAAGAGCCCAAGAGCTCCCAAGCTCTTACCTCTTCACTGAGGATCTCCTGGCACTGGGAGTAGTTGACACGTGCTGCCCAGCTCCCATTTGCGAGGCATTCCCTGTACCCATTATCTGAAAGAAAGGGTTAAGAGAGCATGTGGGATGGGCACAGCCAGGTGACCTGACTGTCACTAATGCAGGCTGCTGACATCAGGCCAATTCTGAAGGCAGCTCAGCTACTGCCTTGGTCACAAGTGCAGAACCAAAATCCTTGGAATATTTCAGACCCGCTCAAGAGCTTTGGGTCTGCACCAGCTCTGCCCTTGGCACTGGGGCCCCCAACACCTCCTCACCACACACAGGGATGCAGTGGAAGCAGCACCAGTTAGACTCTTCTTCCTTTTCACTCCACTGTTTTCTTGGGTGATCATGTGCCAGCCCAGGATCTTCACTGAGATGGCAGAACAAAATTTCACTTCTCTCCCTGAATTAGGAGCTTTTGTGCCTCTCAGCGAGGACAGGAAGTGTCATGGCTAATTGGGAAGGAATGGCCTAGGCACCCCAGAGAATCTGTGGCTGGTGTCAGCAGTGGGGTGATGCCAGCACTGGGGTGAGACTGGGGTTCCGTTAATGAGAGACCATGAGCCTCATTGGGGTGATGGGGTGGGAAGGGCTCAGAGACAGGCTCAAGTTGCAATTAATACAGCGAGGCTCCTACAGAGGCACAGGAGGCAGCACAAAGCAGGAACATGTGCCAGATGGAAAAAATTACAGTAAGTTCACACTCATAAGGTGCACCGGAGTATAAGCCGCATGTCTGGGTTGCCAGCAAGTCCCTGTAATTTGTCCATATATAAGGTGCACCGGCGTATAAGGCACACTTTAGGTTTTTTTTAAAAGAGGGCATCTGTGAGCAACAAAGTAATGAATTTGTAACTGTGGGCTCAGCACTCCTGCCCCTAGTGCCAGGTGGTGGGGGGAGGGGTCATGCCTGCACCAATCAGGGCGGCGGGAGGGGGTGCCCGTGCCGTGCGATGATGGGGGCTGGCCGTGCAGCTCGGACTTCCAGGTTGGCAAATTTCTGAACTTTGTCCATATATAAGGCGCACCGGATTATAAGGTGCACTTCCATGTTTGGATCAAAACTTTGGTCAAAAAGGTGCGCCTTATACACGTGAAATTGCTGTAAATTTTTTGTGAGAAGCAAGGTGTTTCTTGCATCAAAAACAGCACTTGGGTGGTTAGAAACTTAACCTTATGCTAGGAACTACTTTGGGCACTTTTCATATGCTATGGCTTCATCCTCTACTCCAAGCATGTCACTGGCAGTGACAGTGCAGCCACCTGTGCCAGGAGAGGATGAGGTTCAAAGTCTCCTGGTCTTTGCTCAGCTGGGGGCTTCAGACCCCTATACTACCCCCCAGGGCAAGACAGGATTGCTCCTCTGCCTTCATCCCCAAGATAGGGACATAAGCCCTATCCTCCCAGGAGGACCTGCTTATAAAGCTGCTTCTCTGAAATGACCCTCCCTGAAATCTGGGGTCTGAGGCACTGTTTTCTTTATGGCTGATGAGCTTTGTTCCCAGAAGTGTATTGTCACTTGTATGTCAGAACCCTCGCCCAGCGTGCCCCCAGCAGTGCTGCGCCTCTTACTAGTGGTGTTGTACCGCACGCCATAGAAGTATTCAGGGCAGGGCCGGGCCACCAGCTGTCCCACCGCACTCCGGGGCCAGCATGTGCCAATCAGGTCCACTGAGGCATTGCACTGGGGACCTGCAAGGACAAAGTGAACAGAGTTAGCAGAGGTCTGTTGGCCACTGTGGGCCACTTCCAGGCTGTTGAAAGGTCAATATTTGCCTGGAGAGCTGAGGCTGCTGGATGAGCTGATGGGTCACCACAAGCTCAGCCCTCAGAAAACCCTCATGGCAGACACCAAATGGGGGCTGTGCATGACTTGCAAGGGCTGTTTGAATCATCATGGCTATGACGATTACTCTGAACCTGTCTAAACTAGTGGGCTAAGCCTAGTTCTGGCACAAACTTGGTTTCAGACCTGGCTTCCAAGTCCATTTGGTTTCCCAGCTCTGGTTTCCCAGCTCTGCTCCTTCCTTCAGCCATGACTTTGGCATCTAGCCCCATAATAGGCACTAAGCCAGACTTGCTCTTCCTCAGTGATGTGTCCAGTATGGTTCTAAGTCTCTCCAAACAGCTCACACCTCCTGGCTGCAAAATCTCCTTCCCAGCCATTCCCACTGGTCTCTTCCAGTCTTTCCCGAGTAGAAAATTCCAAAGCTGCTGCTATTTCAGATTTCAAGGATTTGTGTGCTTTTCCCAGCTACAGAAGTGTGCTAACGTAGGCATTAGGTAGGCCAGATTGCAGGATTTTTTTATGTATAATTTCTGTATATTTAGAACAACATGTACTGTAGCTAAATATGTCCCTGCTCCATCTCAGAGTGAGGTTGGAAGCACAATGGCTGCAATATCCATATACTACAACCCAAGACAAGCAGAAAATGGGTGGGCAGGAGATGCTGGAAGGGACAGAGTTCAGTCCAAATCACTCCTGGGTACCAGCACTCCTGTGCTGCTGGCATAGAGACAGAAATTGCCATTTCCGAAGAAAAAACACCCCAATTCACGGCTCCTTGGGTGTGAGAACACAGCATTTCCTCTCCCCCTGTGTTTGTGGTTGTTATATGAATGCCTTTCCCAAAAATTCCTATGGATGGAGCTGGCTAAAGAGTGACTAAAGGAAAAAAAGCAAAATACTACTGCTGCTGCTGAAGGTTTTTATGGAGGAACATTTGTTTTCATTGATTATCTGAAAAATTGGCTCCTTGTTATTTTATGATGTTCTCAGATAAAATTTTCAGGGCTTTCAGTGTCTTCAAATATCTTAGCAAGGGAAAACAGCTTCCAAGCATGTGAGCTAGGGAAGCATCAGAGCATGATGAGTGTTGCCTTCTGCTTCCCATAGCTTGTAGGGAGAAATTAATTTTAACAATGACCTTTGCTTTTAGCTTTGCTAATGTGTAGGGTTGCTGTGGCAACCTTCCCTTTAAGTTAACTGTTTTAAGCCTGTATTTTATAGGGAAAAAGGTGCCTTTCATCATGTGTGTGCCTGTGCCTTTCTGCAGCCATTTGAATTTGTTGAGCTCCTTCATTTTTTTGACCCAAATTTGATGGAGAAATAGAGGGTCACAGTTAAAAATTTTATGATAACATTCATCCATGTAAAGAAAAAACAACCAGTAATTACTTGAACAAAGGACTAAGTTAAATTGCACATGCTCTCCCTGTTACCCACCCAGGTGAGAAGCTGCGTGAATGGCTGGAACATGGAAAAGCTTCACTTGGAACAATGCAGCACTGGAAAATGGTGCTTGCACACTACTAATGACCATGGCAGCTCATGCAACTTCCACAACCCCTCGAAGAGATCGGTAGGGCTGGGCACAAACTCAATTTTCTTTGCATGCACTTTTGCCTCAGTTTTCCTCCTGCATGCCAGGGTCTCTTCTAAGGGATGGACAGAGATTGTTTAGGGAGGACAAACAGGAAGAGCGAGTAAATAAAAGTCATCAGGGCCAGAAAGCAACAATGATGGTACTCTTCACCAGTAAAACAAACCCACAGCAATGCCATTAATAACCAAACCCAAGACAGACTTGTGGAAATGATGTAGCCAGACAAAGGTGCATCATTCTGTGATACGTCTGCTCAAGGCTGGATTTAATATCTCCACCTTTCTCCAAGGCACTTGGTGGGATGCTGCTTGGCACTCCCGTTAGAGCATGACAGGATCCCACTAGACACCAAACATGGTGGGTCCCACCAGTCCCACCACAGGGAAGGTGTACCAACATCAGCAGGACCTCAGCCCTCCTCATCCCATGGGTTGGGGTGTGCTGTGGTGTTACACTGGGGTCTGAGGCTGTAGTCAGATGAGGAGAGGCTCAGCCAGGCTGTCGGATGCTCCCGGACCTCTCTTTGTGCTTCACCCCCATGCTGCCACTGGCAGCATTTGGAGCTCTGTCCCACCAGATTTTCATCTAGTGGGTAATATTTTTCCCAGGCTTACACTGAGAAAGGCTTGATGAAGAAAAGTTGCAGAAAGCAGATGTTGCTCTTTCTGCCCTCTCCAGCATACAGAAAAGAGAAAAAAAACCCTCCTGATAGGAAAGTGATAACTAAAACAGTGAAGACAAAGAGTGCCATGAGGGCTGCAACATCCCCTTTACTCAGGGGAGCTCCCTGCTCCAGCTCCCCCTGAGTGGCACCTGACTCCCAGCATTTAGAGCACTGTTTAGCATAGAAATGATAGGTTTCAGTATTAAATGTTTTCCTGCCTGCTCTGCAACCCATCCATGTTTGTAGGGGACTATTCTACAGGCTCTGCACACTAGTGCTTTGGTTTCTCAGCTCCATTGGCTGCACAGGTTTGGTCTTTGCAGATTTTCAGCAAGAAAGGTCAGTGAATTTCCTACCTGCACTCAGTCCCCCTACTTTGGCTTCTTCCCACACAAAAGCATGCTGTTTGGAGGAGGAGGGAGCAGGCCCTACTTTGAGACAGGGAATGTGGCACAGGGGAAGTCGCTCCAATCCCTTCTCACCACGTTACCTTTGGGTTGTGCTGCTCTGAAGCAATATAAAGCATTTATTTTCTTCTGAAGAAAAAAGTGTCTGTCCAGGGACTAACAGTGAGACAACTATAACAGAATAATTGTCTAGGATAACTGTAATGATATCCCACCTGGTTCTAGATAACATCCTTCTCCAGCCTGCTCCCGCCACTTGCAGGGGCCTCCAAGATATCTCTGAGCTAAAGCCACAGAACCATGTGACACCTGGCAGGGTAAAGCTCTCCACTCCCAGCTAATCTGCCAAAAGATTTTGAGCAAATTTGAAGAGGTTGGAGCATGTTTATCCTGGTCTGGCAGCACCAGTTTCCAGAGTGCTCTTGAGCTGCTGCCAGGAGGTCTGAAGTATTACAATGCTTTCAAGCCATTGCTGGGATGCTCTGAAGAGGAGTAAAGCAAAGGTTGTGCTGACATAACTGGGCTGGTAAACACATCCTGCTTTACATTGGGCAGAACTGTGCAGCAGCACAATGTCCCAGTTTGCTGCTGTGCACAGACACAACTCTGAAGTGTGGAAGGGTGAAGGCTTTCTTCTCTTCTGCAATGCAGAGGGACCAGGAGAGATGATGGAAATCTGAACTAAAGGCTCATTCCCATGGCTGGGAGTGGTGGGGTTATTTATCTAAGATGATATCTCAAGAACCTAACAGTTGTTAACCTATATCACTATCTGTCCTGAACTCTTCTTCAACCATAGTTATCTCTGTCCAGCCCTGATGTCCTCTGTGACCACATTGCTGCTGCTGCCTTGAGACTTTCACTCCCTGAGACTGTCCCCTGTGTCTCTACTGAAACATTTGCATTTGGCAATCAGGGCTTCATCTCCACATCTAATCAAAATACAACTCACTGTGATGTCTAATGTGTCAACTGCAGAATCACACAAAAATCTCTTTGTCTCTCCCAGGCAGCTCCACCAGAGTGGTGAAGAGCAAAGACCCATTTCACACCTTATTGCCCCAAAATAAGAGCCTTTGGGGGATGCTTTTACTTCCAGATGCTGACATGCCAAGGAGGGGTGGTTGGGTCAAGCTGCCGAGTCACTCAGATGTTAAATGCTTGAGTAGCACCTTGAGGCATTGAGGGAAATGGCACTGGGGAACAATTTATATTAACATGGGGTAGAAATTGGGGTGGTGTAGCTGTTTGCCTTCCCTCTAGCAAGGGTTGATGCTCAGGATCGCTGGGAGCAGCTGTAGTTGCTTCAAAGTAGATCCTTGCTTACACCCTACCTCCAGCACTGCTTTCGGTGACATTGGGGGCTTCTATTTACCTTTGAAAGATTCCAGTCCTTAAAACATCCCCAGCAATCCTCCCAAGCATTTAAGTTCCATGATCCTTGATGTAAAATAATTACCCAGGCTAATTACACATTATGATAGCTATGGGTCTTTGTAATGAATTTTTGGCTTGTTGCTATTCACTGTCACTGACTATCCCCTTGGGTCTTTGCTACTGCTCTGGAGAAGAATAAATAAAAGACACCAAACCTAGCTTGTGCTGCTAGTATCCGATGCATCTGCTCAATGTTGTCACTTAGGATGATCCATGTACAGCTTTACAGCATATATATGTATATAATGTATATAATGTATATAATGTGTATAATTATATAATGTAGTGGGTTGTGTTTGGGGCTTATCTTGTTCTCCTCACACGAACCACAGAGTGTTTGGAGTTGTGTTAATAACCAAGTGTGGCAGGAAGTTGTTTATTCCCTGGGGTTGGCTGGGATTTGGTGGTGGATGAGTGAAGCTTAAAAATCCCTCCCTGGCAGAGCCTTCTTTCCAGTTTGGCTACAACTGAACAGTCTCTGGCAGTGACTTCACTGCATCCAGTCCAAAGTACAGTTTAACTGCTGTAGCTGCTGCTCACACTGGGATGTGCCAGGACACGGTTTTGTACTGTAATACCTCATCATCTTCGCTCCTCCACTACAATAAAATCTATGAATATCAGTGAGTTGCTATTGACATCCCTGTTTCCCAGAAGATGGAGGAGAATGGTCTTATCAACATCAGTATATATTTAAACCACTAGAATTTTCCATATAGATGAGAGTTTTGTTTCCCAAAACTGCCCAGTACTATGTTTCTCCCTCAAGTCCCAGCCTAGACTCATTGCTGCACCTTTAACCCTTGCTCAGCTCCCTTATTAAGATTTCTGCCCCAGTGGGAGAGATGCCAATGAGACTGAAGAGAAAAGAGTCACTGATATTAATTTGACCTTTATGAATTTAAATTCCAGACTCACCCCACAGGAGTCAGTGAGTGAATGAAAGAGCATTGGCACGCGGGCTGCTGGAGCAGCATCAGCACTTTGGGAGCTGAGCCGGAGTGGGTGGAAAGGCTCTTGGTAAAATTGTCATCTGCTGTGAAAGGTGTTACCAAACTTATCTGATAGTGCCTGTGAAAGATATGTTCTCATTACTCACTGCTTCTTAGCCACAGGATTTTGCTGTATCTGGAACAATTAGACTTGCCTTATTTAATGCAAAGCTACACTCCCTTTCCCCCTTGAAAAAACCTTCAGTTAAAAACCCACAGATATTTCATTTTTTCTGCTTAGCTTTGGTGTAATTTTTCTTTGCTTTAGGTGAAATGGCATTTGGCATGAAACGTTTCTTTCCCAACAAGGAATTTTCTGTGCTCCCCTCTCTCTCCTGAGCACACACACAGGATTGAGGATAAGAATTCATTGTGATAAAAACCTTAAAGGAGTGGGTTGTGCAGCCAGGACCAGAAGAGGATGTGAGCAATTGGGTGACAACTCCTTGGGCTGATCCAGGCTTGAGAGCTACAAATGGCAAAACAACCCCTTGAGAGTGCTCCGAGCTTGCTCTGCTCAAGTGCTTTTTGCTGAGCTTCTTTGGAAAAGCCTCATTATTAATTAGGAAGAGGCTTTCTCATCTTCTCAGATTCGCCCTTCCCTCCCCAGGGAAGTAGTCCTGCAGCTGCAGGGAATGCTTTGCCCTGGGGGATGAAATGACCTTGTCCCTCCCTGATGGACTTTGTGACAGGGCAAGAAGCAGCTGCACACAGACCCTGGGGAGTTTAAATCATCAGCCAGAGGAATCATCAGCCAGAGAAATCTGAGTCAGTCCATGGGCTAGGAGCCCTTGGGACAGCACTTATCCACCCCAGACAAGGGATGCTGATCCTCATTGCGTTCCTGTTCAGGCCTAATCTGAGACTCTCATGGCTTGCAGATGTTTGAGAGTGCAGCTCACATGACTTCCTGAATGTGCCATGTTGACCTTAAGTCCAGCCTGATATTCCCTCCTCACTGCTACTGTAGGAGGCAGCTTTCTGATGGAGCACCCAGCTCTGCCCGTGTCTCAGTCCCAGCTAAAATCAGGGGCTCACTGACAAGAATTTTTGATGGATACCTAAACTATCAACTTGTAGCATCCCAATGAGCCTGAATTCCCAGGGATATCACCCTGCACTGGGGACTTGAAGGAAAATGGGTAAAACTATGATGATAAGAGGGCAGGACAGGAGAGCTCTGTGAGGCTCAGGTGCTCCATGTCCTGGGATAAGAGTTTGCACCACCTGTACCCCCTGAATCTGGATAGCATCACCCCAGTGTGCCTCCACCTACTATACCCTACTGCTGTGGCAGAGACTTTTCCAGCTCAGTGCCCATGCCTGGAGACTGCTGGTGACATCACTGTCCAGCCACATATCCTCTTTAAAACTGAGAGATTAAGGGACTGGTGACTCAAGAGAGGAGAAGAGCCCACGCTGGGCTGTGTTTTGGAGGAGGTATGCCGCACACAGACACGAGGCAGTGCCTGTCCATGCATCCCTGCAGATCCCCTGCCGAGCCACGCGCTGGGGGACTGCTGGGCTTGTATTATCAACATGTGTCATTTCCCAAGGGTTGTGAAGACATTAACAAATTAAGTCTCAGGGCCCTGCTGCAATTCTCATTAGCATCATCCTAACAACTCTTCATGTTAAATAGCTCAAATCAAAGTTTCCAGTTTAGTAAATATCCCTCCATAGTAATCACTGTCTCCATCAGGCAGGGTCTAAATGGACCCCAAGGACCAAGGCTGGTACTGAGCTCCACTTCCAAAGCAGATATAACATAATTAATTTCACCTCCACCTCTTGTTCTAAGTCCCCTCCTCCAGCTGGAAGTGGCTCCCATATGTGCCAGCCCTGTCCAAATTAATAAATTGCTCAGGAATTGCAGGTTGGATATGTGGGGACAATAGACAATTTGCAAATCTGAAGCCTCACGTTCTCCCCTTTGCCAGGGAGATGGAGACTGAGGTGCACTAATTCCTGCTTGGAATCATGCTGATAAATCTCCAGTGTGCAAAGCCAAATCCTTGCAGAAAGCAGTGCACAGTGCTTGAGGATGGTGGTGATTCCAGGACACTCCATCAGCAAAACACAGCAGAAATTATCCCCCCTTTCTGATCTCTTTCTAGGGCTTGGGAAGTTCCAGCAGTGGGTGGAAAAGGCACAAGCTGGGCATGAGGGTTTTCTGGGACCTGCCTGCTGCCCAGTGTCAGGATTTATCACAGCTTAACATGGCCAAGGACAGGTGCTCACTGAGCAGTGACGAAACCTTCAGGGAGCAAAACACATGAGTGATGACTAAGTTTCTTGTCTGAACAGACATCCAGTCACTGCCACTCCACAGGCAGCTTTGATGTCCCCTGGGCTTGGGAAACTTCTTGCAGGGCAAGGTAGCCTGGGTTTGGCCAGACACTGGATCAGCTGGTGCCAAGATGGGATTTATTAAAAAGGAGTTGTTAATGTGGCTGTTAATGGGTGGTGGGCAGCAATCCCTCAGCTCTGGGTCCCTATAGCTGTCCCTCAGTGCCCAGTCCTGTGGCCAGCTGTCAGTGCCCAGTCCTGTGGCTATCCATCACGCTGATGCAGAGCTCCTTCGTGCCCACTCTGATTCTCATTCAGTCATGGAAAATCAACACTGAGGCATCCCAGAGATGGGGAGGACTTTTCTCCTTGTCCCTGTGAGCTCCACTCCTTCTTACACTTCTCCTCCCCCAAAACCTGTCACTGAACCAGACCTATCACTGCTGAGGTGACTTTTCCTCCCCCAAAACCTGTCACTGAACCAGACCTGTCACTGCTGAGGTGACATCCAAGTCACATCCTGAATATAGGGTAAAAGTCAGTTTTTACACAAGCTCTGACCTGATTGGATCAAACCCATGTACAGTGTTGAGTAGGAGTGGGCTGTCCATGACCCTGCTGCTCCCACCTGTCAGGGTTGAGCCAGCCCTGGCTATAGCCATGTCCCCAGAAGCTCTTCATTACTGGTGGCCTCCCAAAGTGCTCAGTGGCACCTGTGTAGGAGTGCTGGGGGAGTGAAAGTTGGCTGAGCCTAGAGCCATGGTGGCCACAAGCACTGGTGATGTGGTCTCCAAAAAAAGTCAAAACCTCCAGTCATCATCCCTGGGCAGGGGGATGGTAGAGGGTGGTGGACATAGAGGAAAAAGTCCTGCTATCTCTAGGCATATTATAAAACAGGCAGCCAGCCCTGATGTCTCTGTCCATCTCTTCCTCTGCCCAACAGACATTTATTTTCTCCATTTTAATCTCCTGAGATCTGCACCTTCCACCTGCTTCCACTGTCACCCTGCAAGGAGGCTGCAGCAGCATCAGCAGAGGGCTGTGATGCAGCGTCCACACATTCCACCTCCCCAAAAAGGATCCATGCAGCAGCAGATGAGTCAGGAGACACCCTGACACCCTTTCCCAAGCACTGGATCCCTGGGAGGTGGCTCGAGTGGACTGGGGCTGGGGGACACTCACCAGTGTGGTTGGTGACAGGCGGCAGGCTCTCGCAGTACTGCTCCTGGATGGAGGCTGCAACTGGGCTATCCCAGAGGAGGAACGCCTGCATGGGGAGAGAGCAGACAGGAGTGGGGTTATATGTGCAATATGATGCTTCCCCATCCCCAAAGGCCTCCTTGGGTCAGATCTGAGCTTGCCCATGTCTGAATGAGTACCACCCCCAAATCTGCACAATGGACATGTACAATTTTTAGAATAGTTTCCTAGGGAAACTGTGCTTATCCAAGCCCAAGGCTGGGGGACTGCTCTCTGTTTCCCATCCAGTGATCCTCTCCTGGCTCAAATAACCTCCTCAGCAAAACCTCCTGCAGCCCCTGCTGAATTGTGGAACCTCTGCTATTTAGCATTTTAATCAACACTTTTGGGTTTAGCATCTTTCAATCTTGAGAGCAGACAGGGGAAACATGATGAGCCTGACACCATGCTTGGATTTTCAATCCCTTACTAAAATCACAGCCTTGTAAGTTGTCAGTGGAAAGATGTCTATACATGTCCTTAAGGAGATCCAATCCACAGATAATGAGCTCTGGCTAAAGTATTTTTTTTCCAGAAAATTGTCAGCAAACAATGGTAAATGTTGGTACATTCCCATTGAGTCTGGGAGCACTGACCATGATCTACCCAGTTCTGCTAGAACTCTGCACGAGGAGCTATTTTGGAAAAATTGTTATTGAATTATTGTGCCTTTGCAGGAATTTGAGGTAACTAAGAGTGAGAAAGGCAATTGCCAGGATGAAGGGATTTCAAGAATGGCAGAGGGATGGTGCTGTTGGTCTCAAAACTCACCAGGGTGCAGATGAGGGAAGGACGGGACCTGATATTTTGCAGAACACAGATTTCTACACAAGCAGCTACACAGGCTCACCCTCTCTGTTCCACAGCACTAATGGTGGATGAGGCTCAACTCCACTTCTTTCACCTTCAACGACTGACCAAATTCCCTGGAGAGAAGTCACTGATTAAATGACAGAGCTGCACCCCAAAATACATCACATACAGATCTTTTGGGAAACAGCCCTGAGCCTGAAGGCAGGAGGAGCTGCACCTCCCCTTCTTGCAGACAAGCTCCCAGCTCCTCAAGGACAACAACCTCTGCCTTCCCCATCAGCCAGATTGATTCCTAGTGCCTGACCCCGCTTCCTGAGTGCCTGTCATTTACCTCCCAAAGTGTTCTGAACAGGGAGAAGACATTCCTCCTCTTGTCCTTGAGCCATAGAAACACTGCCTGCTCTTGCTGGCATTAGCAGGATTTATTCAGATACAGAGACAAGCTCAGCACCCACTTGCTCTTTTCCAAACAACTGTTTACTGCCTTGGGGAGCTGGTTTTGACAGCAAGAGAGATGTCAGGCAGACATATAAATGGAGCTGAGAATAGCTCCCTTGTTGTGACTGCTCCAGATGGCACAGGGGATCTGGCAGCTCAATCTTGTCCTGGCGCAGGAGCTGCTTGGAGATCCTGGGCGCTGATCCTGCAGGAGCCCAGCACCTCCTGAGTCTCCTTTCAGAAAGCTGAGACCACCCAAACTCCAGACAGGAGGGAATCAAGGTATAGGGAGTCTGCTCCCCTGTGTTGATGCCCACAGCTGGTGCCCATCACACATCTGGCATTGGCATCTGGGACAGAAAGGCTCTGCACAAAAATGGCTGGGACGGTTTCTCTACCTGAACAGCTTTTAAGTGTTAATTGGATGTGTTTCTCCTAATCCCAGCCTGCTCCAGCCTGGCAGTTCCTATTCTCCTTCCAGACACAGGGAGAGGTCTTGGCGCTGAGCAGCACATGGCCAAAGCCACAGGCAGAGAGGGCTGTGGATGGAGCAGTCACTGGCTCTTTGCAGGCTTTGTAAATGAGCTTGTTTCACTGCAGCATGGCCAGTCCTCTTAAGAGAGGCAAGAGATTTTGTCCCACTCCTGTCAGCATTTTGAGGGGAATAAGCAGGGGTGGTGGCAGCTGCAGGGGGATTTGCCCCAGCGGAAAAAATTCTTACGTGTCACTTACTGGTCACTGTCTTATCCATTTTGCTCTTTGTGGGTTAATGCAACCCCTCCGCACGCTTTTACAGAGAGAACAGGTCAAAGCTCTATCCCTGAAGAGCTTCTTGTGCCAGAGCATCACTGCTCTGTAAGATGCCACATGGTGCCCAGCAGGGCCCAGCCCGGCCGGGCTGGAGCCAAGCTCACCTCAAGAGCCCCGACACAGCAGTGGGTCATGCTTGGGCCAGAGAGGGGCCATGTTCCTCTGTCCTCCCGCCCTGCCTTCACACAGCTATGGAAGATCCTGCTCTGCAGGCAGGGACACCTCTGTGACCTCTCTCGGCTTGCCAAAATCCTGGAGAGCCTCAGCTGAGCTCTCAGCTGTCCGGGAAGGAAGGCAATCTGCTCCTCTGGAAGCAGCCGCTTCGCACATTGCTCCCAGCTAGCCCGGGGAGCTGCTCCCACAGGGAGGGATGGCAGTTCTGCCAGGAGCTGCACGGGCCCTGTGAGGGCCTGCACTGGCAGCAGCTGCTTCCAGCAGGAGCCACCATTGTCTCCCCTGCTGTTGCCTCGGCATCCTCCCCGTCCCTTCCAGGCTCAGTAACATCCCTGTTTTATATGCACGATGGTTCTGGTTTAACCTTGGACCTCATGGAGTACCAGCTCCTTCCTTTCACTCCCACATTTTCTGCAGCAGACCCCCCAGTCCTCACTGCATAGTTCAGACACCAAAACCTGACACTGCTCCCATATTTTCTGCATCCCACGCAGATCAAATATCTGCTGTGGTTGGTGTTCCACAACTCACTATGCTAGGGCTGTCCCAGAGGGGAAACTGAGGCACTGAGGATCACCTGCCTCAGGTCACTCAGGCTGTGGGGCACCACGTGGGGTAGATCTCTCCAATACGGACACACCAACCATGTCCTGCCCACTAGGGCTCCAAAAAAACCACTTGGTTTATTTTGAGCTGTACTTATGCCTCTGAGGGGACAGGGTGGCAGGTCCCCTGGGCCAGGAGATGCAGTGCAGTGGACTAGGACAGCGTCAGCTCATCAGCACTGGGAGTCTGGCTGCTGCTGTGGGGGTGAGCAGCACACTCACACATATACGGCATCAGTCTCTGTGACCTGCCACTGACCTGGTAGAAAAATTCAATTAATAGCAATTAGGAATTAATGTCCCCTTGTGGTGCTTTCGCTCTCCAGTGCAATCCACGGGTACTAATTAATGCATTCACATCCAACTGCAACATCACCCCCTGCACTGTGCTACCCAAAGACAAGCACACGTAGTTCCCCCCACCCTGCCCTGCTATAATGTCGCCTCAAAAAAGAGGGGATCTGCATGGCAGCAAGGGGCTGACAGCTCTGAGCAGAGATAGATGGCCTGTTGCCTAATTAGCAATCTAGGAGGTCCAGTGCCGAGGGGCTGTAATTGGAGAGTGCAGCGATTAGTAGGACTTAAGCCTGGGATAAAGCTGTGGGAGGCAGGGCCTTGCACAGAGCTGGGGAGGACAGTGGGGGCAGTGGACAGCGATGGCCGCCTTGACCTTCCCGGGAGCGGGGATGACACCAACCACTCTGGAGTTGTCTTTGCTGTAGGCACCTCTCTGACCCATCAGTTCTGCTCCCTGGCTTGGCCGGGCTTGCTGCCCACTACAACATTTGGTGTGGAAGAGGAAAGACCTCCTGGAACACATGGGCAGGGAAGGGCTGAGCAGCTGCTGCCCTGGATCTTTGCTGAGGTTTCCTGGGGCATTAGGCTGGGATCGAGCCTGTTCTTGGCTCTGAGCCTGCTGCGAAAGGCACCAGACTTTGGGTCTTAAATACAGTGAGTGTTAAAAAAGCTGGATGCCAACTTCAGATGGCAGAGCAGCATCAGTGGTGTGGGAAGGGAGCAGCACATCCTGCGAGGACTGCAGCTGGAGACTGGAGGTGGCCTGCAACAGCAACTGAAAGAGGTGTCCCTCAAATGTGGTTGGAGGTGCCTCCAACCCCCCGTGTCCCCTGCCTTCACTGCAGAGGATCTCTTTGCCTTTGTCTCCTCTGACTTCAGGCACTGTTTTCTGCAGCTGGGGAGCTTCTTACCTGCTCCACCTTGAGGGCTTTAGCTTGAAAAAGGTTCATCCTCAACTGAATCCACATATGAAACCTCCAGGCAGCATCTGGTCCATGAAGGACCCTCTTTACACCTCTGTCTTGGACCTGGCAGTAACCTGCTTTGCCACCCATGATCTCATGGTTTTTCCAAGGCCCTTTGCTGCCCTACCAAGCCTCTGTTGCTCCTTCACTGCTTTTCTAAAGCACTATCCCAAGCCCTGCCAGCATCAAGTCATCAAGGCAAAGCTCAGGCAATGGAACAAGCTCAAAGCAATTCACGTGGGGTTATTTTCCATGGCTCATGTTACTCAGGGGTAGAGCAGGCAGTGAGAACATCTCCATCTGGCATTAAAACCTGTGAGTTTATTAATTTATCTGTATTAGAGGGCTAGTCCCTGTGGTGTATAGACAGGAGCTTTGGTGAGAATATTTATTCAGTTTGCAGTCTCTCTCCAAGTGTGCTGGATGCAGATCCTAACAAAAGAATATCTATCAGGGCTAAATGAATGCCCTATAAAAACTGAAAACTGATAAAACTGAGCAATTAAAGGCTTTCCTGGATTAAGCTGTGGTCTCCCTTGCTTGCCATAAATAATTCTGACTTCATTTATCTGTCAAGAGAGACATGGATTTTTGGGGACAGGTGAAAATATGACTAATGGCATTTGAGTGTTGGAAGCTAAAGGCACAAACAAGCTGGGGAAGGGGACACAGTCCATGTAGGTCCTATGGGATCTGGATTTGCAGGGGCAAAGGCTGCTGAGGAAAACTGGAGTGATGGACTGGGGAAGGGCTTTTTTTCTAAGGCAATTTTATTAAACTCTCCTGCAGGGTGTACATGTGGAACTCTCATGCATTGACAGGTATTTTCAATTTTGGATTGCACATTTTTCCCTCCAGCTTTGTTCCAAAACGCACATCTTGACTGCTCCAAACCCTTTCCTTCACCCATCACCTTTTTAGGATTGTGCTCTGGGATGAACATCCACAATTAAACTCCCCATATTTTTTTTTCTGGTTTATTCACATTCACAGCTTGGGACAGCTTGGGAAAGCTTGGTCACACCAAGGCATCTGTCACCACCTTTCCAGGGTGAATAGTGCAGATTTCAGGGTGAAAGAAGGACTGTGATCCACAAAATGCCAACCCACTTTGCCCTTGGCCATTGGAATGGAGATGACTGCTCCTGGGAGGGTGACTGTGGATGAAGCAGAGTAGGAGGATCTCTTCTATCAGCTCAGAATACAGCTAGGGAAAAAAAGGAAAAGCAACAGATGGGCCCTGGGTAAGCTATTCCATCTCCAGAAAGAGCCACCCTCTCCTGAGTGACAGCTCTGAGATGTTGGACAGTAGCTCCTGGGCTCTGCTTGGTGAGGGACCCCCATAATTAGGGGGTTGATTTGTGCTTTGGGTTAAAAACTTGGCTTCATAGACAAAGTCTTAGATGTAGCCTCTCTAAACACTGCAGACCCAATTGCAGCTTGAGCTTGTCGCTCACAGCAAACTTCTAGGCTAACCTTGTGCAGGATTTTGGGTGAGCAGAGCTGGATTTCAGGGCAGGGTTGAGCTGGTGATGCAGGATATTCTCATCGTATTCCTATATATTCATCCTATGGTGACAAAGCAGCTATTCTGGGAACAGGCTGTGCCTTTTCCATTCACTTCTTTGCTGGAGATGTGAAACCACAGCGATGATTTCATACACACTGAATCAACTCCAGCTTTTAAGGAAAGTGAGGACTGGAAGAGATCCCCAGGGTCAGCATGTCCTGCAACTGCAGCTCTGCATCTTATGCAAGGATTGGAGCATGGGATGGGCAGAGGCTGTTTTTTGGGCTTATTGCTATTGGAGGTGGTCAAATGAGAAGAGAGGGGAAATTATCTGACTCTTAGCATCAATCTCTGATTTTTCATAAAATGCTTTTGCAGTTTTATCAGCCCCAGAAATGACATTTGCTCCTGACAGAGCTGCAGGTGCACTGGTTTATTTTAATCACTTTTTTAGTTTGTTTAAATGACTTGCAGGGTGTCAAGGAGCACTTGACAGCAAGTTTGGCTGCCTGTCTCTTAGTCTGTCGGTCTAACCTCCTGAGGGATGTCTATCTGGTAAAGTAATACAGGCAAACCAATGCTAAAGTGGAGGTGCTAGCCAGCTGCATGGGGAACACCTAAACTGTGCCAACCCAGTATCTGCAGGGGAGGTTTGTCCCTGCTGACCCCTGTGCTGGAGCTGCTGCAGGTCTCTGCACTCACAGGCTGGATGCTGCTGCAGGTACACCTGGCTGCAGGGATGCACTCACAGTTGGAGTTTCATGGTCCTTTAGCCCATGCTGTCCCCAGGAGAAGGTTGAGACTGTTCTGGAAAAGCATCTGAGTTTTGAATGCATGTATTTATAAAGAAAAATAGACAGCTTGACTGCAAAGAACGGCGAGGGTTGTAGATGGGCTTTTTCTTTTGGGAGCCAGCTGGGAGAGACTTCTCTTTACCTGGACTGGGTTTTGTGATGCCACCTCCCACCCCTCCTCCAGTCCCAGCTCCAGCACAGGGGGTGTTATGTCTCAGACTCCGGAAGATTTTTGAGGACTTGTTGCTCCAGCTTCACAAGGATATCTCCAATATCCTTGGGGAACACCTGGGGATGACGAAGGAATTCCCTGAACCTAAGGAGATTTGACAGACGATGGGAGCTGTGTCTCAGCTTCTTTTTGGTCTGCTTTCTGCTCACTGAAGTTATATGCCGCTCACATGGCTGTCCTGACCAGGACATGACCCTACTGTATGCACTAGGTCTGTGCTGTCCCCACAGACTGGCCAAGAAGGACCTGGGATGAGGGAAGACATCCTGCCCGGTCTCACCTTTATTTCTTGCATGACAGCCAAACAAAACCTGAACCAGGGGATGTAACGACAAGAGAGGTTCCATAAATTCTATCAATCAGGCTTAGTGGGTTCAGTGATAGGAGAGAGCAGCTGCTTAGAAGAGGAGATTTTAGAAGCAACACCAGCTTGGCAGGGGGGTCTCCTGGCACACATCAGCTCTTCTCATCACTTAGCTGAGAACTTTCTTGGCCCAGAAGTGCAGCTGATGTGTGAGGTGCACAGTGGAGTGCACAGCCTGCAGGGTATGAGCCATGGCAGTGCCAATGGGGAGGGCTCTCCCTCCACTCTACCTACTGCTTTAACTGTGCAGCCCCAGCTGGGCCACGGAGACACCATTCTGCAGCCAGCCAGGCAGATTTGCTCTTTTACCCCTCTTTGACACAGAGGTTTTATCTAAAGCCTGATAATTTTGTTTAACTGCTGCTATAGGCTTGTTCAAATAAAATTCAAGATTTCATTCAGAAACCTCTTCACCTTATTTGTCCAGGGTTTGGGATTTAAATAAGCTTTGCACTGTGAATGTTTCTGTCTTTGATCAGCATTCAAGGAGGAGGAATATTGCTTCTGACAAATCATTTGCATATTGTGCAGAGCTGCAAAATTAGCAGTGACTACAGTTTCACAGTGAGCAAAATAGAGAGAAAAAGTATTTTGCTTTGCAGGTGCAGGAGGAAAAAGGGGAGGCTTCCTTAGAAAATTAATTATGGCGAGTACAACTGGCCTCTGCATTTGCATTGTTCGCATCCATCATACCCCCAGAGTGGCCACCCCCTCCCAACAGCCTTCAAAACTGGTGGCAGCTGGTTTTACTGGGAGGTGCAAGGCTGGGATGTGCTGGGAGCCCTGGGCTGAGCTCAGGAGGACCTGGCTGCAATTCTTCCCCCTTTAAATGATCTTCTGACTCACTTCAGCCCCCCTCCCCGATAATGTTTGAGCATTACGAGCTCTTGCCAAGCCCCAGTGCCTCGACTGGAGGAATTCTCCCGAGGGCTCTTTGTGATGCAGTTTCTGTTTTTACTTTTTCCCTCAAAGAAATTGAGAAGTCACTGCGGAGAACGCAGACGGTGCAGGGCGCAGGGGTGATGGGGAGGGGGCAGAAGGGCCCTTTCGGAAAAGAGGTCTTAAAGTATCTTACCTTCAGGAGGAGGAGGAGGAGAGCAGGACATAGGCTGGGCACCATCCTCAGCTGCCCCTGAGCCCAGCTCCCCGGGGCATGGCTGGCAGTGTCCCCGCTCCTGCTGGGCTGCTTCTGCCGTCGGGGAGAGAATCCTCTGCGCTTCAAGCCAAGGAGCGTGGCGGGGCTGCGCGGAGGCTGCGGGTCCTTCTGCGTCCCGGTCCTGCCTTTTATAACCTCCCTGGAGCCGGTCCTCCGGCTGCCCACCTTCCAGCCTGCCCGGCGATGGGCTGCATCCCTCCTCACCAGCCTCCCACTCCCCCTTCTCTCCCTCCTCCTCTCCCTCCTCCCCTTCTCCTCCCCCCACCTCCCTGGTGCCTTCCAACTCTATTTCATTATTTTCCCCTTTCTCCTTTCCTCCCTCAGCATCTTCAGCAGCAGAAACTTCCCACCGGCCCTGGGACCGCCCTCCCCGCTCTCCTTGGAGTGGGATTTCTCCTCTCCACCCTTCTTACTCCCATCGTGCAGACACTGTGGACTCTATTCCTGCGGAGCCTGGGGGCTTCCCTTATGTCTGCAAAGGGTTTGGGGCTGCAATTTGCCGGGGATGAGGGGGTGAGTGGGTGTTACGCATTTGGGGGTTTCATTCCAGGGCTCTGGCAGAGGAACTGGGACAAGGCGAGGTTTCCCCCGCCAGCCTTTGCAGCCCCTTTGCAAAATGGATGGTGAACACAAAGGGAGGGCAGAGCCCCTTTTCTCTTCCACAGGGATGGAAGGGGTTTCAGCTCTGCCTTGTGAGGGAGATGCTCCTGAGGGAAGGACAGGCATGTGGGGCTGTGCAGCGGGTGTTTGATCGTAAGGGCGGTCCCGGAGGAGGTGGAGGTGCAGCTGTGCTTTGTCCCTTTTGTAGGATGGGTGGTGGGAGGGGGCAGAGGTGATGGGGCAGGAGCAGAGGGGCTTGAACTGATAGAGAAGGGGGAGGACAAGTGTCCTGGGGAGGGTGGGGGACAGTGGTGTAGGAGAGCTTGGATGATGTTCCTGAGGTGCCGGATAATGACATTTCCCTTCTCCCCCAGCATAACTCTCCCCCTGGTCTCCTGGGGAGGGATCACACACACACTCCTGTCTCTTGGGGTTGCCATGGTCAGGATTGGGTCCATTCCTGAGTTGGATGAAATTCTGGCTGGGTTAAATCAGCTTCCCCATGCCAGGGCAGTTTCAGAGCATATCTTCTGTACCCTCTGAGGTTTAGGGGGGTGCCCCAGCTGAATCTATCCCGGGAGTGAGCCAAGCTCCATGAGCCTGAGGTGAGCTGGAGCATCTAGCCAGGCAACACACTGTGCTTCTTCCTTTCCTTGAGAAAATAAGGATCGATGAGGTGTACGGCTGGGAGGGGGATGCTGGAAAATATTGCCATGGAATGCCAAATACTGCCAGGGATGTGATATTTCCCTTAGCTGGTGATGTTTCATCCACCACCAGCCTCTCATGGGGTGCTGGATCATGCTCCCAACTGCAGCCTCTGCCTCTGGGAAAGGCTGCAGACCACAGCAGGTTGCAGATAGATCAATAGGAGGGCAGTGTCCCTTGATGAATTCATGGCCACAGCCCCCATCCATCTTCTCTGAGCTGCTCTTTGTCTCCGGAGCACCTGAGAGGGCAGAAGGGGATCAAGGTCCTCCCTGAGCTGTGGGACCAAGGCATAAGGACTATCCCCAGCATGTGGGGGTGACCATCCTGTCCCCCAAAGAGTAAATGCTCCCAGCTCAGTAATCAAGGGGAATAAACAACACAGACATAAATCTTCTGGTATTAGCTAGGTTTAATCAATTGTGTCACTGCTTTGGCAGAGAAATCTGAAAATACATAAAGCTCTGGTAAATTCAGGAAACTTTTTGTTGCTGAGGTCTCTTAACAAGGATGGGATGAGACAGCCTCCAATGCCAGCCTTGTGTTACCTTTCACTTCAATAAGCCCATGGAAAATGCAAAATTTTCTAAAAATGGCTTGAGACAGCGCCAAATAACTGGCTGGATTCAGCTGTGTACATCATAGGATCATGTAATCGTTTGAGTTGGATGATCATGTAGTTCCAACCCCCTGCCATGGGACACCTTCTACCATCACATCTAGGGCACAGCTCCTGATCACAAAACACACTCTGTTTTTGGGGGCTGCTCTGGGCTTTGTGCACCTAGGGGACAGAAGGGACCTTCCAATGGGAAGCACCAGAGACCTCATTCCCACACCAAGATCAATGATTGTCTTTCACTATCTCAGCCTGCCCATGGCCACCAAGTGGGACATAGGGATGGCCGTGCTCTGCTCAGGTGCCCAAAGTGTGAGGTGATGCAGGGAAGGCAGAAGTGAACACTATTTTTAGTTAAGGAATTGGTTGCCAGGGACATGAAGATAATTCCTTCCCCATATATCAGGGAAAAAGCTGCAGAGCTGTTTGAAGCACTTAATTGAGGGGATTTATAGTAAAATGCAACTTGTCAGATGCGGCAAAGGAAAAATAAAGCAGTCCCTGAGACACAGAAATCAGTCCATTTGTCATGGTTAATCTCAAACTCCTCAGTGTGGCGCAGAGACAGACGTGGGAGATGGGTATTAGGGATGGAGGCAATGAAGAGAAATACTGGATCTCCAGGAAGGAGGGAGAGGAGAGGTTTAGTCTGACTTACTTGCCTTTGGTAAATTATTATTATTTTATGTAATTGCACATGGTTTGATAGTCCTGTGTCTGAGCAGCTCCATGACAGCTGCACTACAGGACTGTTTGGGGGACTTACCCACTGCCCTGCTCCCTCTCTGTCTCTGCAGCCAACCCTCCCCTGGTTTGAGAAAACTCCATGTGTCCCTCCTGCACTATAGGGATGAGACTGGGACTGGACTGTGCACTGAAAGGTTGCAGGGAAATGTGTCCCTGCTTCTCACATGGGGCACTGGTAGCAGGGCTTTGCTTCCACCTGGGACATCTGTAGGAAAAAATAATCCTCAGTGTCCTGGACATTTAGATCACATTGGCAGAAGGGTGGAGTTTGGCTTCTCAGCTGAAATCCTAGCTGAGATCAGCAGTGTGCCTCGATTTCCTCAGCTGTGTGTTGGGACTGTTTCCTTCCCAGAGGTCAGGTGGAGCTGGGAATGCTCGGGTCGGCGCTTGGGGGAGGACAGGCCGTCAGCACGTGGGGCTGTGTTAGCAACTGCAGGCTGAGAAAAATTCCAACCTAACACATTAAGTTTCTCCCAGGAGACTTGTTTTTTGCCCTGCTTTTAAAATTAGTTTCTAGGTTTTCTGTCTTGTGTCCTTTTCCACCTCCTACATCTGTAGTGCAAGGAACACGCTCTCAAACTCTGTCTGACAAAAGAAAGTGGCTGCTGGGACCAGGTTGCCCTCATTCCCAGTCACCACATATTATAGTCATGCCTCAAAATTTGCTATCCCTGTTGTATTTGACCACTCTGTATCACCTGCTTCACCTCTGCAAGTCTCACAGTGCTCTGAGACTGAGAGCAGGAAAGCTGAAGCCACAGCCCTGCTGAAAATATTGTAGGGAAGGAAACCTAAGATTGTTACCAACCTTGTTTAGTGAGTATTACCTTAGATCTGGGCTGGCAGATTTTCTTGATCTTGAAGGCCTTGAGAAATTCTGGGGTGGCCTCTGGATGCTTCAGACCCCTGTTCATCCCATCAAACTCTGCTGGAGATGCGAAGTTGTCCATGCAGGAAGACAAACCAGCACCCTGCTGGGAGAAGGAAAACTCAAACACATGGAGCTAGCTTTACTCTGACTCATTTCTCCATGCTGCAAGTGACTGATGCCTTCATTTGTCCTCCTTCAGGAGAATAATTCCCTCCTGCCATTTCTTCTTCCCACATTGTGTGCATTGATAGGAAACCCCACATTAATAAAAACATGGCAACTGCACACTAAAACAAGCAAACTCAAGGAAACCCACAAAGATCTGGGATCTAACTGAATTTCTCATTTGCTTCCTAAGTTTCTCAAAAGTGTTTGCCATGTTTTTAAATTGCTTTTGGGAGGATATGTCAATTTTGAATAGAACAGAAACACAAAAGCTTTTGTTTTACAGTTAATTAAACCTCAAGGCAGAATGCTATACTGATCATAATAAAAGTCATAATTATTATTTGTCTCATTCAAAGCTAAGTCAACTGAAATTTCCCAATCAGCAGTTGGCATTTCCCATTAAACAGATCACAGTGGTTTGCGGTTGGGAAAACTCCACGGTTTTATTCTGGAAACAGATCCCATCAGTGCACTAGCCAAAAGTGGCTCTGTCTTCACACGCTCTGTGACAGAGAGATGTACAGCCCCTTCAGCTATGAACCTCTTTGTGGCTGTGTCTGGCAGCACAGGGACCCATCATGATTCTGCTGCATTGGCTGTCCTGTTGTTGCACAGATGTACATGAGTTCCATGGATGTACAGAGGCTCTTGCACGGATCATGGAATCATAAGATTTGAAAAGCCCTCCCAAACCATTCAGTCCAACCTGTGCCCCATCCCCACCTTACCAAGCCCAGAGGACTGAGTGCCATGTTCTGGTATTCCTTGGCCACCTTCAGGCATAGGGACTCCATATCTCCCTGGGCAGTCCCTAGCAATGCTTAATAATTCCTTCCATGAGGAGATTCCTCCTGATGTCCAACCTGAGCCTCCCCTGTCAGATTTTGAGGCCATTTCCTCTTATCCTGTCCCTGTTCCCTAGGAAAAGAGCCTGACTCCCCTGGCTGCCCCCTTCTTTCAGAGTTGTGGAGAGCCAGAAGTTTCCCCCTGAACCTCCTTGTCTCCAGACTGAGCCCTCCACAGAGGAATGGGCATTTCCAGTGAGTGCAACACTCACTGGGCAACCTATGGGCACAACCCCACAGCATCATGGACATGGACATGTCATGGGTGGTGGAAATGTCCTGCAGAGATTGTGGCAGGGATTGTGACATCCTCAGAAATAGCTTGTGCTAAAAATACCTCCCTGCTCCTCAGGTCTGCAAATACCCAACAAGGCAGGAAAGGTTCTGGATGTCTTTCAAACCTGGTTCTTTATTCCCTGTACATTTGATGAAATATTAATCTCCTCATATCCAAAAGGCAATCAGATAAAACTGAGAACAGATGACGCACAGGGCCTCAACACAAACAACAAAAAGCAGGAAAATAAAAATGAAATAAAATTCCAAATGTAATGTAGAATTTCCTATAAAACACATCTCTGTGCTGGCACAAAGGGCAGAGATGAAACCTGGTGTCCTCAGGGCTTTGGAGGCCAAGCAGGACCATGCAGGGAAGAGGATGAAGAGGACTTGGATCAGGTTGCTCAGGTTGGTCTGAAGCTTTTCTGTGAGAGCTGTTGGTGGGATTTCTTTGAAGGTTTCCCCTTCCTTCTCTTGTGCCTTAGTTAGAGGGTGGATTGGTGCCAAGGCATCAGCCAGCTGGAGCCATTGTGCTGGGAATGGAGGGAAGGCAGATGGTAAATGTGTTGGAAGTGATGGCGGCTGGCACCAGGAACAGCTGTTCAGAGTGACGGAGACTGGCAGCCTGGTGGGGACAGGACTCCAGAGGGGAAGTCTTCCTGAAGAGCTCCTACATCTGCTGGTTCCATCTGCTTTCAGGGTGATGCAGCCTCAAATGGGACCCACTGTCTGAGGAGAGATGCTGCTCCATCTTCCCAAGATGGCCCTTGGAAAACATTCACTGCTGCTGTGGATAGTGCTGGCACTAAAGGATTTGGAATGCAGCCAAAAAGAGTCTGGCAAAGTTTTCTTCAGTTTGTGACCTCTCAGCCCATTTTCTTTATGTGTTTGGGTCACATCTTTTCTGTACAATAACCTCACAGATAATCTCCTGACCTTTGATGAGGCAAAAAATTTTCCATCATTTCTATTTCTCTGGCTGTTACCAGTGTGCAGGTGATGTGGGAAGTGGTGTGAGTACTTTGTTTAATAACTGTGGTCATAATATAATTTGGTCACATAGTTAAAAATCCTCTTTCAAATATTTTTCTCCAGGCACATGTTAACTATGATCCTGTAGGATCCAGTGCTTTTGCTGGGGACAAAGGACAGTAATTTATTTAGGATGTCTTTGAGTTTGCTCTTTTATTTTGTAAAGTCCCTCAGTCTATGCAAAGCCCAGAGATTATTAATATATACAGTAATTTCACGATTATAAGCCGCACCTGAATATAAGCCGCACCTCTGGGTAGCTGGGCAGACCACGGGATTCGTCCATATATAAGCCGCACCGGAATATAAGCTGCACCTTACTTTGGCAGGGTACACGTGCAACAAAGTAACGCCGCGGTCCCTGGCGCTGTTCACCCGGCCTGAGCTTTATGCAAATGCCATAGCGGAACGCGAGCCCGGCACAGCAGTCATAGCTGCAGCCGTAGCTGGGCTGCCCTACACAAACTACGTAGTGGAACGCGAGCCCGGCACAGCAGTCGTAGCTGCAGCCATAGCTGGGCTGCTCTACGCAAACTACGTAGTGGAACGCGAGCCCGGCACAGTAGTCGTAGCTGCAGCCGTAGCTGGGCGCCCCTA
>VRYO01002482.1:16911012-17027680 GCA_009812075.1 Sialia sialis
TGGGCTCCAATCTTCAGTAAAAAAGGTGCGGCTTATATTCGTGAAACTACTGTATATATAATGCTTCATCCCAGACAGTTTTGGCAGTTTGCTAACTCTATTCCTCATGCATATGCTCAGTCAGGATTTTCCTTCTTCGGGAATAATTAACCACTGAGTAAGGGTCAACCAAAGGGCTGCAGTTTATAACAGGGGAAAGAGGAAATCACAAAATTGCTCTGCGGGAAGGTATACAGTTTGCATAGGGGTATATTTCCCCTTTCGTCATATGTCCTTGGATGTATTGTGGTGGCACCATGTGTGAATGGGAAGTTTGTGCATGGCAGCTTGTGGTCAGTGTAGTCACAGGGAGCATTGCTGTGGCACTGCATGGGTGACTACTGTGGAGCAGCCAAGAACAGGGCACAGCTGCCCTCAGAACGGGGCAGGTCTCTTTTGGGATGTAGAAGAAAAAAGGAGAGGAGAGGAGAGGAGAGGAGAGGAGAGGAGAGGAGAGGAGAGGAGAGGAGAGGAGAGGAGAGGAGAGGAGAGGAGAGGAGAGGAGAGGAGAGGAGAGGAGAGGAGAGGAGAGGAGAGGAGAAATCCCGCTTTTCTTCCTTTCCTATCTCCCTGAGCAGCAGCACCTCCCTCTTGTCAATCTCTCCTCTTTGCTGCCTGACTCCTCCAATTCCCCTGTGCAGTCCCAAGCTCTCTGCGATGGGAAGCCAGAGGCGTCTCCCTCATCCAGGCTTCTGTTTGACCTCAGGCTACCAGAGAATTTTTGTTGGCAGGAATGAGTTTCACCAGGGAAAATGCAGCCTGGTCAGACTCCATGCAGGAAGGCCTGATTTCCCAGTCATTCAGGGCCAGCTCCAGATTGTGTGAAGTCACCAGTCCCTGCTGTGGTTGGGATGTACACTGGGCAAGGACAGTACTTACCATATCTCAGCCACCTGGTGTTTGCTGTGCTGAACTGGGAGATGGAACACCAGAACCTCCCAGCACTGCAATTCCATTCAACAGCAGAGCCCTCACGGCTGCATTGACAGATTGCTGCTGCTTATTCTTCCCTCCCATCCTTCTCCCCTGATTTTTCCTGCCTGCTGCACAGCTGACAGGCTTCAGGGTTTGGGGACCCTGGAGCAGGGCTGAGAAGTGCAGCTTCAGCATCTAATTCAATCCCACAATCAATCTTGCTGCTTGTGTTTTACCAATTACCCAGACAGATCAGAAACCAGCCACACAGGAAATGGCAGGGTTATGTCTTCGATATGGGAAGGGAATGGGAAGCAGCTGGAGCCACCTCTATTTCTGTGCCAGAGGAAGGTGCATTGGCAGCACTTTCACCTGTGAGCAGATGAAAGTCACTTTCAGCTCTGCCAGCCAGGCTCAGTCTGTCAGCCCTGCCCAGGAGCTTTCCAACAAAACTACATCCATTCCAGAGCAGGGACATGACATCGTGGGTCTTTTCCTGCTTGGATTTTGTTGCTATACATGATGACTCATCACAGCTAAAGCCTCCACATTCCCATTAACTCTAGAATGAGCATCTAAATTAATTAATTTGACAAGGTTTGTCTCCAGATTGGCACATCAGTGCTCTGGTCTGGCCAGAGCTGCTTCTGGCTGGAGGGTGTGCTCAGCAAAGGCACTGAGGAGAATCTGTCCATCTAAGGCTTGCCTTTGAAAGCTTTACTGCTGCTGCTGTGAGAGGTGTCACTGTGTCCATGAATTCCCCCCACATGGGAAGGAGCTGGCTCTATTTGCATTCTTGGCATGGAGGTGTTTGTGCTGCTCTGAGTCCCAAAATACTGGTCTGTGTTCACACTCCAGCTCCTGACCCTGCAAGAATGATCACAGTCCATTCACACAGGAAAGTCAGGAAATAAAGGCCCAAAGTAACCCAAAGACACCCAACTTAAGAGGGTAAAAACCCCAAAGTAATTTTTTTTTAAATAAATGTCAAGGAAATTTAGGCTTTTTAATAACTGGGGCCTTCTACTCAGGGGGGGTGACATTCTGAGCATCAGGCAAGAGGCTCCCCTAAAGCTGAAGGTGCCAAACCAGGATGAGTGAGGCACAGAAATTCCCTTTGAGAAGTTCTGGTTCAGGAGATATTTTCCTTGGCACTTCCAAGGGCAGACCGCAGGAGCTATGGCTACTTCGTGGGAAGCTTCTGCCGCCCTCAAAACCTCCCAAATATTTCCCTCCAGGAAGCCACCACGAGAAACTCAGTTCTTACAGAGTGCCTGAAGCATTCCAGAAGCTTGTCCATTGATAAGAGATCTCTAACCAAAAATTAGCTGTGTGGCCCAGGCAGGGGAGCGGGTGGGGAGGCAGCTCAGACTGGGAGTGCAGTGGCTGCTTGGGACGCTCACTGGGGTCTCCAGGAACGTTATTGGTGGCTCTCCTCTGTTCCTGGGGTTACTAGTTCTGGTTTATCTTTCTGACAGCTAATCCCAGCACAGATAGTGCCAGCTCTGACAGCTTCATCTGCTCATCACCTTGTACAGGTTCAGGATTGAGTGAACTGTGGCTTTGCTAAGAGGTCTCTTTTTCCCCCACTGACAAAGGTCAGGGTGTCCTTTACAAATTAATTTAGCTCCTCTGGACCAGGAGGATGCAAGGATGAGCATAAAAGCCACTCTGGGCTGCTGGAGCCCTGTCCAGTCTCTGAGTGATGCTCTAAGGTCCTGGTGTCCTTAGATGCAGGGCAAAGGATCTAAAATACGCCTTAGCAAAGTAAAATTTCTTGAAAGAGGAGGGTTATGTCCTTGTCCTTGGACGAATTATGTCAGAGTGGCTTCCACCATGGCTGAATCCTCAGCTCCTCCATGTGCAAGGAGGTCAGGACAAAACGAGTCTCCAATCTGTCAATGCCTCCGGGCACAGACCAGACATTTATTATCTGGTGGTGCAAGTACAGGAAATGTGTGTGCTGCACTCCCAGCACACAGGAGAAGAGATGATTTATGTTATGCTGCCAACATGCTGAGCCAGCGCTACATCCCGGCCCTTCCCAGGGCACTGAACTGCTTCCCCAGCTGAATCCCGTGTGTGCTCCAGAGGCAGCAGTTCCAGAGAACATCCTGCTCCCCAGTGAAGGGAGGTAGGTCAGGGAACTGCTCCTCTGAAGCATCTCCATCCCTCCTCACACAGAGGAGAGGACAAATTCCAGAGTTACTTGCAAGGCTCTGCAAACTATTTACACAATCACATAATGGTTTTGGGTTGGAAGGAACCTTCAAAGGTCATCTACTCCAATACCCATGCTCAGAGGTTCAACCATGATACCCTGTTAGCCGGGGACCGGGAGCACTTGGCTTCAGTGATGGGAAAAAGTGTCCTGTGCATCTTGATTGTGATCAGCCTTTCCTCCCTATGGTGCCATCAGATCTGGGTGCTGCTCTGGTCCCTTCAAGTTGCTTTTATTTCATGGGAATCTCCATAAGCCCTTGACTGTGCCTTAGTTTTACTCTGCCATGAGCTTTCTAGGGCTGCAGTTCCCATCATGGATTGGGAAGGAAAACCCCGCTGATGCAGAGTAGAGTTTGATTCTGAGATTCTGGGCAATGGCTCAACCATTTTCCAGCCCTAATCCATGTCTGGAAGCTGAAATAATCCAGTTTCCCACAAGCAGGACAAGCCCAGAGCCTGGATCTCCCCCATGCCACATCCAGGGGAGTCTCTGCTGTGCTTGTGGTGCTGTGATGAAGGTGAGGGGGGAGCCTAAGGCACCAAAATTATCATGGGGAAAGGAGTTTGTGTGATTAACCTCATTATTCCAGCCAAAGGACCTGAAGCAGCCCCAGACAGGCTAATAGCTGCTCTGTGGATATTACCCAGCCCATCCATCTTCCATGTAATCACCACGCTGTAGGGATGAGACAGACTGATCTATGGATATCTGCTGCCATTTAAACGTCCTGGAACTGGGAATATTTAACACAAAATAATTTGGGGGCTGGAAAACACCACTCAGCAGGAAATGGAATGGATTCACAGTGGAAAAGGCCTAAAGGCACCCTAGTACTGAGCATGGGAGATGTTTCTAAAGGCAGTGATATATCTCCTATAGTGAAATGACATATTTCAACTTTTCCTTTCAGTTAATTTTGTTTTAACTTTTATATTGCTTGGTGGGGAAAGGTTGTAATTTTTCACTATAGAGGTCTCCTCACCAGGACTGGTCGCCTTAAACTCCTTCCCACCCCAAACAAGACATCTGTTAGATCAGATAAATCAAACCCTCAGTGATTTGAAGACAGAAGAAGGGAGAAAGTTATCAGATATAGGAGAAAAAATCAGCTCAAGGAATGGACAAAAAGCAGCCAGTGAAGGACTGGCTGGACTGTCAGAAAACTGCTGTGAAAGTCAGAGTTATTTTCTGGATAACACATACGAAAATTTCCCAAAACCTTCCTGAGAAATGAAATCTAGTCAACCTGATGGAAGGGAATTATCCAGTGATACTCTGCTAATATATTGTGACAAGGTCCCTGCTGCAATGTGTTAGGTCCCCACTTAAAAGCAGCAGACAGAGAGAGCGTGAATGAGTGAAAGCTGGAGGGAGATTCCTGGTCTCAGCTGTGACACCAGAGGGCAAAAAGCCAACCAGACACACTGGCACTGATCCATGGCAGGAGATAGCCTGGCTGTGTCAGGATTATCATTACTCTGGATTATCATTGGCTCTGAAATTTGGGATGGGTGGGACTGTTGGGTTTCCAGCTTTGATGCTTCATGAGCATTGGAGATTAAGAAAACTACTCAAGGATGAAACCCTGGGCTAGGAGATGCTGAGGAGCTACAGCAGTCACTGGACTCTTCAGTATTACCTGGAGGCCAATAAATCTCAATCAGATCCTACCAGCAAAAAAAGTGGTCCGAAAGAAGTAATTTGATATCTTTGTTGCTATCTGTGCATATCTCTGTGCATGTAGGAACGTATTTCTCCATTTCTGCTCTTTTAATAACAGCTTTTCCTTGGGAGTTGGTATCAGGAGGAGAAAAAATGTTCTCCCATGTGAACTGGGAAAGAGCAGCTTTTGTTCCATGGTGTTTTGCAGGTTTTCTAACTGTGAGGGTTTGCAGGACCACGGGGTGCTCACAGGGAAGATGCAATCAGCAGATCATTGGGACCAGCAGACCAAGGAGAGAGCATCCTTAATGCACTTGGACTGGCTGGATTTGGATGAAATGAAGACATGGACAATGTACCAGAATGTCCAAGGAATCACAGAATGAATCACGTTGGAAGACACCACAGTGTCCAGCTCAAGTAAATTCAGAGCATGTGGCACAGGATTGGCATAGAGGGTTCTGGAACGTCCCCGGTGAGAGAGACTCCCATGTGACTTGTTCCAGCCTGTGGCCACCCACACAGCAAAGTTCTTCCTCAAGTTCGGGGTCAATGTCTTCAGTTCAGTGACTGAAGTCAGTTCTGCTCCAGACAGAGTATCTGAAATGCAGAGGCTGAGCCACCTCCTCAAAGCAGAGCTGAACACAGATGTGTCCCCTTCCACACCCCTGCATTGCAGAGCAGGTGAGGATGGGACAGGTGCTTAATGCTCCATCAAAATCCACAGCTGACTTTTCCAAGGACTGCTCACAGCAGCTGTTGGATGTCTCACTGCAAACCAGCCCACACCACTGGATGCTAAACACACGGTGATGGGGTTGAGCTTCCACTCAGGTGGGCTGGGATGGAGGGACTTTTGCCTTGCAGAGTGGAGACCTGTGAGATGACACCCATAGTGACACAGAGTCCCAAGGCAGGTGCAAAGGAGAGCAGATTTATTCCAAAACCTCAATCTTTTAAAGCCATTAGCCAGTTATCAGTTATATACTTTTAAATCATAACAAACATAATTCAACCAACCACCATACTCCATGGTGTGAACAGACAATGGTTATGTTATATTTTTTCTATTCCTAATTCAGCTATTTCCCACAGTCTTCTTCTATTTAGCCAAAGTAACCAGCCTGAATCATGATTTTACAAGGCCTCTCTTCTATAAATTACTTATCGGTAGCAGAGACCCATTTGCCTCAGACAGGCTGCTGGCGATTTCCCTCCTGTTAGAGGGAATTGCCAGAGGCAAAGATGAAATCCAAAGGATCAGATGAGAATCTGAGCAGTGCTGGAGGAACAGGCAGAGTGTCAGGTTCAGAAGAGAGCAGAGCCCTGCAGCTGGGACAGCGTAACAATTGCTCTGCTCCACAGCAAGCTGCCTATGGGACTTTTTCTGCATTAGAAAGTGTATTTTTGCCCTTAATTGACTTGACAAAAGTACTCCCTGCTGGAGACAGGACGCAGTCCCAGGAGGAGGCCCACGAGTGCCATTGCTCTTGCCCTGGCTGCTGCCTGCAGAGTGTTCAGCCAAGCAGCTCCTGATGGTCAAAGCTGCGTGTCCAGGCAGCTCCCACATGCTTCCTTTCCAATGGTCTGCTCTGTCACCTCCAAAAGGATGCGAGGGTCAGCTGGGTGACAGAGATAACCGAATTGTCACCCCCCTCAGTTCTCTCCTTTACCTGCCCTAACGCTCCCCTCCCTCTGCTCTCAGCTCCCTGCCATCTGTCATGGATCTGGGCAGATGCCAACATTTCTTTCTTTCCTTGACTCTCCCAGCTGATGTTGGACATCCAAAGCCTTGCAGATGCCTTTTGTAGAAGAGATAAACACCCATTTGGTATGTTCTAGACAGACACTTTGCAATGATTCTAAAGCCTCAGTGGAATCAGCACAATTTTCTGCAGATTTCCAAGCTGAGTGCCAGTCAAATGTTCTGCCTTTTGAGTCCTCCAAAGTATCACACTGAAATCTGAAATGTGACTCCTTCCCATGGGAAACTGTTAAACCCTAATATTATGAGCAATGTTCATTTAAAAATGCTCCTACTTACTCAATATGCCACGAGTGTGTGAAGGTGGATGATGCAGCACAACTCCTAGGTTAGTGTCCCAGAAATACAGAAATATATTCGATTTTCTTTTTTCTGCACATGCTCTAGGTGGTGTGTGTGAGAGCAGTACTGCATGAGAGTACTCCAAGGTGGGGTGGAGAAAGAAGCCATAAGCTTTATCAGAGAAATTGTAACTGAAATTAAATTGCATTTGATGGACGATGCTTAGCAATTCCAGAGTGAGGTAAAGTGATAGTGCTCATGTGAAATACCTTGTTTAATCACTTCTCCATAAAGTCACTTGGAAGCATCATTCCTTGCCACTGGCATCGACTTGCTTAATTCAGGAAATGTGAACTCTGGGTATGTCATTCATGGCCCAAAAAGCTGAGAGATTGGAAGTGCTTTGCTCTCAAAATTGTGGTACATCCAGGGTTGCCCCGTACAGACTAGGGAAAGACAGGCTGGAGAGCAGCTCTGGGAAAGAGACCTGGGGCTGCTGGTCAATGGCAAGGTCATTGAGTCAGCAATGCCCTGGAACCAGGAGGGAAATCCATGTCCTTGGAGGCATCAGGGAGGCCAGGCAAGGAAGGGGATTGTCCTGCTCTCCTCTGGGCTGCAGGAGCCACACCTTGAGTGCTAAGGGCAGTTTTGGGCACAACAATGTAAGAAAGATCTAAAAATGTTGGAGAGGGTCCAAAGGAGGGACACAAGCAGCAGCTGAGGGCACTTGGCCTGTTCAGCTGGAGCAGAGGGGGCTGAGGGCAGAGCTCAGTGACCAGGGGCTGCAGCTCTGATCTCTGCTCCCTATGACAGGGACAGGACCCAGGGAATGGCTGGAGATGGGCCAGGAGAATATGGGATGGGGATCAGGGAAAGATTCTCCCCTCAGAAGGTGCTGGGCACTGCTCAGGCTCCCCAGGGAATGGTCCCAGCCCTGAGGCTGCCAGAGCTCCAGGAGTGTTTGGACAGTGCTGCCAGGGATGCACAGGGTGGGATTTAGGGGTTTCTGTGCAGGGTTGGGGGTGAACTGAATGATCCTTGGGGAGTTCCTTCCACCCAGGATGTTTCATGATTCTAAGTTTATGCCCATTTTTTGATGCAGGTGTGGAGCTTTGCCTGAATTGAAAGCCTTGCTCTGTGTGCTGGTGGGCCAATCCCTACCAAAATCATCATAAAAAAGAAAAGGAGAGGAATTTGAAACAGATTTGGAAAGAACTGGGCTAGCAATAAGTTTATGTATAAGTACAGATGCAGCTGAAGCCATAATTGCAGAAGTCTCTTTTCCCATGGGTGGTTCTACTGCAGATGAAGAGACCTCAGGGGACCATCCCCAGAGCAGGTTGCATGGTACCAATGAAACCATCACACAGCAGCAGCTGTGGCTGGACTCCAGATCTCCAAACTCATCTTCCTGGAGGCTTCAGCCAGCCCTGACTGTCCAACTGCAACCTTCTATGTTGTTGAAGTGCAGCTGGAGAAGCACAGGAGACCAACCTGGGAACCTGATGGAGCAGTTTAGCAGAGGTTTTCCATGTTTAGTTCTGCAGAAACACTTTTCAAGTCCCCAAATCTGTCTCGGGTGGCCCACTGTGTTGTGATGCCACAGTTATCTTGCCTAGTGGCAATGCCTAATGAAATGTCTCTTGCCTGGTTGTCACCTTGTTCATCACCCTCAGGAGGCTCTTAGTTGTGCTGTTCTGGGTCTGCTTAGTCAAGCTGGCCAGGCTGGATGGGGTTCTGAGCATCCTGGTCTAGTGGAAAGTGTCCTTGCCCTTGGCAGGGGGCTGGAACTGGATGAACTTTAAGGTCCCTTCCAACTCCACCCATTCTAGGATCCAGCTGAAGAACTGAGTTTCTCCCTTTTATTTAATGCACTTCTACCAACACAAATGCAGGAAAGGTGTCCCTAAAGGCTCTGTCTCACTGTTTTCCAGGACCAGATGCAGATTCCACTGAGGGAAGTGTTCTGCATGCAGAGCAACAGCATTTCTGTGTTTATTATTCAAAGGAGGTTCCACAGAGGCCAAAGGATTTTCACCACACTGAACTTGCAGTAATGCAACACCAAAACAATAATTTTGAATCCTGAAAGAATGACTCTCAAATAATTCAGCCATAAGAAAAGAGATTCCAGGATGTTTATGAGATGGATGAAGGGTTTTAATTAGTCAGCAAGACTTCATTTAAATGCATAGGACTCTGGAAGGGGAATATCAACTCCTTTGTGGAGTTTTATGCTGTTTCCAGTATGTATCTGATGAATTGGCTTTCATCAGAAGCAGAATGCAGCTTTTTTAAAGCATATTAAGCATTCCTCAGGATGAGGAGATGCTGGCAGGAGGTCTCGGGGTGGTGCCAGGGAAGGGATGCTGGAGGAGAATGAGGTTTTCCTCACAATAGCAGGAAGCTGCTGCTGTCTGGCAGCCTGCCCAGGCAGAGACCAGGAATTTCTCCCTCATCAGAGATGCTACTTCAGAAATGTGAGGGGAAACACCCTGGGGAGCAGCCAAACCCACAGCTGCAGTAGCCAGAATGAGCTAAATCAGCATTTCAGAATGCTCTGTCCAGAGAGGGCTTTGACATCCAGGTACTTCAGACCTGGCTGCTTCTACTTTTCATTAAAGTTTTGCCTGAGTTACATCACCCAGTGCTGGGGAAGGCAAATTCCTTTGCTGCCTTCAGCCCTGCAGACACCCCCTTGTGAGTCATCCCGCAGTGCCACTTGCTCAGTGCCTTCTCCCACTCAGGCTGAGTCACTCCCGACTGGTGGGGTCCCCCCAGGATGGCACCAGCAGCAGGAGTTAACCTGAAGTCTGTGTTATTGGAGTGTAAATTTTGGAATCACCCTATCATCCTGTGAGGAAGGAGCTAAAGGCAGGAGCTGGGCTTTGAGTTTTTGGAGTAGTTGCAACATCTACATCTAGTGCCCCATTCCTGGACTGTTGCATGCAGGTTCATGGAGTAATATCTGACTGCTGCTCACCTGGAGGACACAGTCCCACTGGTACCTGTAGATAGGACTGCCGAGTCACTACTCAGTTTTCACGTCACTGACCTCTTGAACTGATCATTGCTGTTGGACACAGGCTGTTTACTGGAACAGCACCCAGCTTTGCCCTGGAAACAGCAGAAGGATGGCTAGTCTGTATTGCATGGATCAGTCATGCTCAGTGCAGAAAAACCTTGTGCCTCATTTCCAGTGCAAAGCTACCCTGGTTCAGATCCTCACCACTGCTTCTGTGGTGAGCTCTGCATTCAAGAACACTCGAGTACCTTGTATTTTCTCTGCAGGGAGACACTTATTCACTTTCATCAAATCACCCTTCATGCTGCCTTCTTTATATATATTTCTTTTTTTCCCTTTTTGAGCAGCAAACCAGAGCTCTGTCAGTCTCCTATAGTGTGGCCTTTTCTGTAGCTCTCCTGGTCTCTGCTTTCAGTCCTCTCTGAATTTGCACCTTCTTTTCAAAACCACAAATGCTGGCAGCACCTGAGTTGTCCATGTAGGCAGGGCCAGGGCAGCACATATTCATTATCTGGGTATTTCTGGATTTGTTGCCTTCAGCACTTTTGGAGCAGCTGGTGTTTGGTGCTGATGTAGGTTCATTTTCTGAGCTGTCGAATTCCCCTCACAGCTAAGCCTGGCTTATCCTTAACTGGTTTACGAGAGATAAAGGCAAGGAAGAGGCATAAAGGGATGGATTAGAACAGGCTTGTTGTATGGGAGACTTGTAATCACTGGCTTGCCTTCTCTTCTTCAATATTCCCTAAATTATTGAGCTTTGCACATGACTTGATTGCATGTGATCTTTCATCTGCTTCAACAGTGGCGATGAATCAAAAGAGAGGCATCTTCTAGTGGAAAGTGTCCTTGGCAGGGGGTTGGAACAAGATGGTCTTTTTGGCCCCTCCTAACACATTCTAGGATTCCATGATTCCATGATTCCATGATCTGGTTATGGTTCTGCAGCTCTCCACCAGAAACTTCCCTCCCAAAGATGGTCCCTTCTGGTAGCTCTTTATTCATCTTCTTCAGCACTGGCAAACCTGGCTTTGCCAGGACAGGTGACACATTTTCTCAGTCCAGCTGGGCTGACAATTTTTGGCTCAGTGCTGTAAGCAAGAGGTCTTTCAGAATTAAAAATCTACCAACTGTAAATCAAGTCTGAAAATCCTTTTGACCTCAGTCAATGAAGGGCACAACATTCCCAGTCTTCAGTTCCCAATTTGCTAAATCCCAAGATCAACTTTCCCATTATGTTGCCCTTGACAGGCACCTGTTGGTGACTATGGTCTGTGACATCCTGCTTTTCTTCTCTGCACAAAGCTCCATTATCTTCTGCAGCTACCTAAAGAAAGGATTTCCCATTCATTAATATTTAATCTCAGTGTGCTGGACAACACTCTGACCGTCTTTTTGAAGGCTCAGGAATAAAAATTATGTAAAATTATTGATTTGAAATTATATACAGTTTTGTTCCCATCTGAAGTTACCTAACAACCTCCTTAGTTACTAATGGACTAAAAAGTAGTTTGTTTCCCTGATGCCCTACAAGCAGATTTTTCTGCTCTTTCACTAGTACAAAATATAAATATTATTTGAGATCTTTTCTAGCCTGCGAGCATCTGTTTCTCAGAGATTTACAGCAGAATGAAACCTCATGAAAGGATGAGTCTGGAAATAACCCTGTTCCTGTTCTCAGGGAAAAATATGACCAATGCTTTTGTGACAGAGGAAACTATTTCTTAAAATACATTGAAAGAAAAAGCAAAGGCATACTCTGATCTTGTTCTGGAAATGATACAGTTACACAGAGCACATTAAAGCCCCAAACAATCATTTATAGCACACAGTGTGAGAAACTGAAGCCTCTGGGAAAAACTACTTGAAAACGAAGAAGGACATGGAATTAATGTACTAACTGTCCCCCTATTCCCTCCTTTCTGCTGGGGCACACTGTACATTTCTGACACCCACCAGCTGCTCTCTGTCCCTCCCAGCAAGGAAATGAGTGTTGGAAAGACTGAACCTTCCCTTATCTAAGGCTGCCAAAGATATTCCTGTGCCCTGGATAGTGAGACTTGCCTTGTGGGAAGAGATGGGATAGAGTTGAGCTGCAGGCTGTGGCACACACCTGCAGAAGAACATCAGAGCACAACGAAGCATTTGGCAGCACAGAGAGGCTTGTCTCCACCTGACCTTGGGGACAGGAGGTGTCAAGTGCAGAGAGAAGCTGCCGGAAGCCAACAGACAGGTGAACAGAGTGTGATCACCCCATAGAGGACATTGAGAGAGCGTGTTGCTGATGTGGCGATGTGTGATAGGTCGCTTAGTGAGAATTACTATAAAAGGAAATACCATGTCTTGAAGAAGTGTAAAAAACCAGCTGGTTTCTTTGAATAAACAGATCAGATTCCCTGCTGGTTTGAGCCCATGCCTCAGTTTTTGCATTGCCTCATCCCTGAAACACTTTTAATGCTGAAAAGGTCTTTGATACACGAGTCTGAGTTTCTGCAGGCTCCCCAGAAGTTTCCTGCTGTTTCCAATGGTGACTGCAGTCACACTCAAGGGCTGAGGGTGTGAGTACAGCCACACTCCTGATGCTCCTGGATATCTCAGTGTCTCCTGGTGGAAGCACTTTGCTGAGGGCCAGCGGAGCTGTGCCAGTGGGAGCTGAGGCTCCTGTGCTGTAGTGGATATTCAGCTGATTTACTTGTAGAAAACCACTGTCTTTTCTTTCTATCGATGGTCATCAAAACAGAATCTTCCAGAAGATAGTACAAACACAGGTCTTGCATTGTGATCTCTCTCCTCCTCCCCCTTCTAACATCTCATCCCTCTGTCCTTCTCTCCTCACCCTTCGCACCGCTCCATCTGAGCCAACTCTTCTGCTGCAAGCCCTTACATAGAACCCCAGTGCACAGGAGGAATGAAGGATTTGTGGAGTGGTATAGGAGCAAGACCCTTGCACTGAGTGTGGATTCAGGTCCATGGAGTGCGTGCTGAGCATTCCCCAGGCTCTGAGGAGAGGAGCAGGGCAGGTACCTTGTCCTTTCCCAACAAATACACACAGAGACCAAGCAATAAACTAGCTTTTTAAAAAAAATGGAATTTTGCCCCAGAAAAACCTGCATTGTGAAGTTTAGGAACAGGATGACTCAGGTGTCCTCCTCTGCAAATATAGACTGATTTCCAGTTTTGATGGAAAATACCTTTTTTCATCCTTTCAGTTCCCTGCAGCCATAGTCATGGGAAACAAAATGCTCCTTAGAAACCCTGGGAGCCCTGAGCCTCCAAGGCCTCAGAGCCATTGCTGTTTGTGCAGCTGCTCAGAAGGGGTCACATGGCAGCACTGGGAACAGTCGTTAAACCCAAATCCATGTGGCTTCTGTCCATGGTTTTCCATGGTTCCATGCAAACCTATCCGGGGATGGTCTGAAAATCCAGTATGGATTGAAGCGGGACAGGTAGGTTATAATTTGAAGTTGAAACTTAGCTTGAAATCTTTACTTATACTGTCTTAGAAAATCAAGAAGCAACTTAAAAAGACACCTGGAGCTCATTAGGATTTCTAAAATATTGTGAGTTAAATCACTCACCTCAAGTTGAAGGAGAGGTTGGAGAGGGGAAGGATGAATCCTGTTTTCCCAGTGTGATAGGGGAAGGGGTTTAAGAAAACCAAAATGAGACAAGGAGGAGGTTGCATCTTCATGAGGTGCCAAACTCATCCAATCTCTGTGTGAGCTGCACATATACATAATCTTCATTACATATTCCACAAACTGCTTCCACTATGCTTCCAGACAGCCACCCACCAGCCATTGATGTTCCTCGCATGACAACCACGGAGTTCAGCAGCTCAGGAGTCACAGAGCACAAACCAAAATGAAAACTGTTCTATTACCTCCCTCATGTGGCTTCACCTGGGGCCAGAAGGTCATCACCCAGTGAGGGCACAAATCTAGAGCCAGGGCAGCAGGGTGATTCCTCACACCACATTTTGGGACTGAATCATAAACACACACAATGGTTTGGGTTGTAAGGGCCTTAAAGATCATCCAATACTACACTCTGCCATGGACAGGCACTTCTTCCACTCCACCAGGCTGCTCCAAGCCCTGCCCAGCCTGGCCTTGGGAAGGAACTCACTGGCAGAAAATAGTTTTGAGTTAGGAATTCTTCCTTGGTGCCTCATTGCTTCAATAGAGGCTGACTAAAATTGACACATTGAGCTCAGTCGCCTTAACACACATGGCTGCTGCTGTCTGAGGTGCTACAAGCTGTCCATGAGATCCTTGGGGCTGGAAAACAGGATATAGGACCAGTGGGAATACTGCACCCTTCTAAAGATACAGCCAAAGGCTGAGGAGTTCCTGTTGCATCCAACACGGAGAGAGACACCTCCAGCTAGACAACCATGAGAAGCCCCGTGGCTGCTGAGCTGTCCCACTCCTGTTCTGTTCACTGCCTTCCTGCAGCTGAGGCTCAGACACCAGCCCCATGGAAGGGGTTGGAACAGGATGGTCTTTAGGGCCCCATCCAACCCACACCATCACATGGTTCCATGAGCTGACACACTTCATGCCATCTGTGGATGCTGAACCTGCCATGGTCACACCCTTTCAAGTGGGATTCCAGAGGAACTTGCCAGGAGTTCACTGAAGGAACGAGGAGACAAAGTCCCTCTGCTGTCTCAGGCAGCCAGGATGAGGATGACTCAGCCCACTCAGCTCCCAGCTTGAATTTGTGACATGAGAAAATGCAGCAAAACACACTGGGATGCAGGTACTGTTCCTGAGAGCGCTTACTGATTTTATTCCAGTACATTGATGGATCTGCTATTGGATCTGGTTGTGAATCCCATGGGAACATCTGGGTGTGATGGGTGGGTTATGGATAGAGGAATCCACGGTCTTCCAGTGTGAGACCAACTCAACTTCCAAGGGTGACATGATCCAAAACAGAGATTTCCTTCCAGAGAAAGAAAAGGGGCCCTTTTCTGTGGGGCTCCAGTTTCACTTGAGTCCACTCTTCCTGTGAACTCAAATGGACATAAAATCCAATTTGGCCAATGAATTTTGATTTATTCCACTGTATGAATGTTGTCATTGGGCTAGGAGACCAGCAAAAAAGGAACGTGGCAACAAAGTTCCTTTGTGTAGAAGAGAAGCAAAAAGCCCTTTATTTAAAGAAATAACTACACTTCTATAGAGTAGAATGTGGAACTAAGGATAGACATGACTTCATTGGTGTAAGGAAGGTAATACTCCTTGTAAACAAGTTTTCAAGAAAAAACCACGTCTGTCATGCAACCAGCAGGTGTTTAATCATTGTTATAATTCTTTCTCTCATGTTTTCTTTGAGCAGCCTGAGAGACAAGGCTGCTTTCTCCCTGGCTTTTATTGATATCCACCACAGACGGGAAAACAAATTTTTGGGTTGTCAGAACAGCAAGTTCAGGTCAGACCATATTGGCTTAACTTCCCTCCATGTCTTGATTTGGAGCAGAGTGTCCAAATTCAGTGTCCATTCAGTGATTCACTGATTCTGTGATTCAAAGGAACAAAGCAAGCTCCCCTGGCAGCCAGAAGGAAGTTGGTTGATACAACACCCCCATTAGAATTTGCTCAGTCCTTTTCCAAGTAGGTGAGAAAGAGTTGATCTCTGTCCACCACCAAGGGCTGTGGGAAGTAAGAGACAAAACTTTCCAGTATATCAGGCAAAGAAGCCTATTTCCAGGGGCTCTGTCCCAAGAACTCAATTCACAGGTGCCAAACCACTTTGTAACCTCAGCTGGAGATAATTAGAGAGCATTTAAAGTGGAGCTTCTGACTTCCCCCAAGCCCACGTGGTGCTCCCACCCAGGATGGCAATTCTGCAATTTCCATAGGTAGATTTTTGCTGGGAGATTTAATGAAGTCATGGCAGAGAAACCGCAGGGCATTAGTTACGGGGCTAAGGAAACAAATCTCACAGCATAATCCTGAGGTGCCTTTAATGTTCTAATTAAACCTATATATAGAAACTGCAGGGAGGGAAAATTGTGTGAAAAGTTTCTCAGCTGCTGAGTATTTTTCCATCCCTACCCCACTCTGCCCCCCTCCCCCCATCCCCAACTCCCTTAACTCAGAGAGGGGCTGAAAAAGATCTTTCACATTGATTTTGATGGAGAAAGAGAGAAATGCCAGGCGGATAGAGATCAGCAACATTTTCATTCCCTGGCCCTTTGGAAAGACACAGCCCTGTCAATGTCTGCTGATAAGGCTGACTTCTGGCCTGAAAAAGCCAGGCCAGCCCAAAACACACAAGGGGTTGAGCATTAGAAGCCTTGCATTTTTCTCCTCTAATTGCAAGGAGCAGCTGGAGATGGGAGAATAAATGTGAGGAGCTAGGAAATCAGAGACTGTCTGAGAGACTTAGTGTTCAGCAAAGGATGGCAGTGGGACAGGAGAACCTCACTGCCTTTTCATTTAGGAAGGGTCACTGGAGACAGATGAGGAAGGAGGACAAAATCCTGCTGTCTTTTGCCACTTAGCAAAGACATCAAAGTGAGGGAGGATGAATCAGAGATTGAGAGAATGGTTTAGGTTGGAAAAAAACCTCTAAGATCATCTAGTCCAGCCACTGCCCCAGCACTGCCAAGGCCACCACTAATCCATGTGTCCAAGTGCCACATCCATATGGCTTTTAAATTCCTCCAGGGAGGGTGAGGCAGTGACTCTACCGTTGCCCTGGGCATCCTGTTCCAGAGCTTGACAACCCTTTCAATGTAGACGTTTTTCCTCATGCTCAAGCTAAACTTCCCCAGGTGTGACTAGAGGCCATTTCATGTTGTCCTAGTCAGGAGATGAGTCTGGGAGACAAAAGACCTCTTGAAGCAGGAGAGGGTGTGGGGTGAGAGCTGCTGAGACAGCAAGACTGTCCCAGGATCCCAGTGGCTGCAAGGACGTGGTGTTGCTCAAGCTGTTACACTTCTAAGTCTTGCACAAATGGTCCTTCTCTCTACAATTTACCATCTGTGTTTTCAGCTTTCCTTCACCATGCTATGGACACAGAAGTACTCATGGAAACAGCACAGGAACATGCAGGGAGGAGGCCCTTCAGGCTCATGCAACACAGGGACGCTGGATTGAATCTCAAGTGCAAATTCTAAAGAAAGGAATCCCAGTGTTAACAGAAACCTCTTTTAATTGTATTAAACATTACTCCAAACCAGGTTTTTGTCACTTGGAGAAATGCATCTGCTTTGACAGAGCTCTCATTGTTAGTCACAAACCCATTTGGGGTCCAGCTTCCCATGGGAGCTCCCTGAGTTATCCATGCTGTGACAGACATTGCAGTGTGATCCTTTGCTCCTTTTTTTTCATTTCCCTTCACAAGGCCTACTTGGAGCTAACAGCCAGGGGTATCTTTATCCCTCTTTCATCCCTCAGGCAACAGAGGGAAGATGTGGAGGCGAACTGAGATGTTCATTACCACCCTCTTCATGCCAAAGGAGCCCCTCCCACAGCAGAAATTAGTCTATAATTAGCTGAGAGAGTAAAGCACTTTTAATTAAGGATTAAAATTCAGCAGGCCATCTGCCTGGTTTTATCTGTAAGCAATAGGCATCTTCTGCTGGCAGCACCATTTTTCCTGATTCCTCTCTCTAAACCTCTCATTTGGGCTGAGACTAGGGCTGAGCGTGGGGGATGGAGCCAGGACACCACATCCACATTGTCCAAGACAGTGCACTGCAATTTATTGGTTGTTACAGTGCAAAGCCTCCCTCAGAGACAGCCATGGAAGCTGGAATGGCATCTTGCTTTCCTTCCAACCTTCCAAGCACTGTGACACCTGCAAGGATCCCACCAAGGAAATGTCAGCAGAAGATTGACCTTAGGTCCCATATAAGCCCTTTACTTTGCTCTGCAAACACTCAGGGGGCTCAGAAAAGCCAGAAGCACAATTCCTGACACTTTCTTGCCTGGAACAGTTCTGGGAGGTAGTTAGATGGGACATTAGGAAGAAATTCTTCCCTTTGAGGGTGCTGAGGCCCTGGCACATGTTGCCCAGAGAAGCTGTTGCTGCTCCATCCCTGGAAAGTGCCAAAGGCAAGTTTGGAGAATGCTTGGACTTTAAGGTCCCTTCCCACCCAAACCATTGTGGGACTCTATAATTCCATAAAATTAGGACAGATCTTGTGAATCACAGCTGTGGGATTGTTTGGGAAGCCTGAGGAGAGCAAACACAATTCTCAGCATCCAGTAAGTTTTCAGAGACGTTTGATGTTTGAAGTTAAAACTAATTTATAGCTCTTTTACTCCTTTTTTGTTTTCAAGCTGCAAATGAATCAAGCCCCCCAGCCTTTCTGCAGTGCTCTGCTGTGAGACATGAGCTGGTGCTACACATATTGTCCAGGAAATCAAGGGACTCAAGGGCTCCTTTCTACCTGGAGCTTTTCCAATTATTGTCACAAAACCAGAGAAAGGCAGAAGGCACACCTGGGGCTGCTCCTTCCATTCTGAAGGTGCTCTTAGAAAACCTTTTTGTTGAGCAGCTGACTCCCACCTGCATGTCTTTTATTCCCAATGATTTCCCATCTACTCGTTAGCTGACAAAACTGCTGCTGCAGCTCTTTCTCCATTCCCCCCAGATTATTATTTTTCTTTATTGTCATTATTACTAAGGGCACAACATGATTTATTTTCTGTAAAACAAGCCATGTTATGGTTAAGGCAAATCAAAAGGGCTGGGTTAGGAAGAGGCATTAAAATATATTTTGTATGAAAATGAAAGATCATAAGCAGTTTCTTGGCAGACCTAATGTCTTTCAGGGCTGTTCTTTGGGAATAGCAATTCCAGGCAGGGACTCTGGAAAAAGTGGAGTGCATTGATATAATGAGAAGCTGCATCAGAATGGATATGCATGAGCTGGGCAGATTAATATTTAATGAACAGTGAAGCCTGCTGTCCCTAATCGTGGAGTGCCTGGGATTTGCAAAGTGACTAATTTTAAAGTAGTTTGTATGGAATTATTAATGCATTAAAAAGTACATGACTCCCTTGCAGTGAAATGGAATTAAACTCAATGAAATTTAGTCATCAAAATGTCAGGTGTCAGGTCCAGCTGAGACAATGGGATGAGGCTATCACTCTTACTGAAGGACATGGTGGAGCTGGAAAGGTCAGGATTAGGGCACACAGATTCCTGCAGGGAGGAATGACCTCATTCCAGTGAGTTTGCTTGGGAACCCAGAGCAGACAGATCATTTTTTGGGTTTTCAAAGCAAGGAAGATCCAGGAGTGGAAACAGGACCAGCAAGAACTCCAAAGCAGGAAAACAATGTGGATGAATGAAAAAGCAACTCAAGGATTCAGGTGCAGGGGCAGGAATAGGGCTGGGTCAAAACCAATGACATCACTTCAGTGACATCTCTGACATCTCTGTCATAATCTTTATTTTTGTTGGTATTTTGCTTTGAATGATGTCTTCAAACTTCCTTGTTGATTCAGCGTTTAATGAGACTTTGGCTTGAACAAATGGTTTTTGGATTTCAGCTCAGACAATTCTCCTGGCACTTAGTCTTTTCTTCACTGGTTGCTGATAAAAGGAGACTGTTCCAAAGAAAACATCCTTTTCACTTGAAAAATGGGGTTTTTGTTGTGGGTGGGGAGGAAAAATTTTTTTGTTCCCTGGCATCTTTTAAAGATTTCCACTTTTTCCCTGACAGAAAACAGTTTGTTGACATTGTTCTTGAAAGCAATTGTTTGATCCAAACATTTATTTTGTGAAAATGCAGGGGGTAGAGGAGGCTTGGCCCTCCTCGCCACACAATCTGTGAACACAGTAAGTTCATTGGCTTACTGAGAGGAGATAATAGAAACCACGTGAAAAGTTGAGCGCTACTAATTGCACCTAAGAGCATTCGGGAGAGGAGAGAGAAATTTGGTAGTAAAGGTATGGGACAGGTGGGAGATGCATCTCCTCTCTCTGTGCTTGCCTGGAGCTGAACCGACCCAGACGCGAAGTAATGGGGTCCCAGCTCGCTGGGAATGTGCCCCTGGAATGAAAAAATCTCACCTGCAGTTGTAGCTGTGGCCCTGGAAGTGAAATTAATTTTGCTGATAAGGAGGTGGGAAGGTGCAGGATCTGCAGCCTCTCCCTGGGTTTGCGTAGAAGCAGTTGGAGCAGATATATTTTGTTATTTTTGGAACAGAATGTTGAGTCAGAAATCAATTCATCCTTTCTCTGCCTAAATTAAAACAAAAGGTGAGCCTGAAAATAAGGAGAAAACATTTAATATCATCTTGAGAAAAATGCTTTAATCAGCCTGAAGTAAACAGGCTGGGATTTTTCGGTTTTTGGTTCTTGGATTTTTCTTTTTTTTTTTCTTTGTTTAGTTTTGTTATGGCAAAGATTTAGAGCTGGGCTTTTCCAAAGGTTATTTATTCTTCTCTCATCATTCTTTATTAGATCCCTGAAAAGAAAGATGCATTATTTTCAGTGCAAGTATTCTAAATACAGCTAGAAAAAGCCATGTTAAATCCTAATTTGAATATTAAACATAATTAAAAGGCATTTCTACATTGTGAATAGTTCTGTTATCTGCCTGCCCATAAATGTCAGTGTATTAATGGTCATGATTTGTCTCAGAGGTAGGAAATAGCTTTCTCCTCCCACTGCCTTTTCTGAGCAATGGGGAATCAAGCATAGCAGGTCATGCTCATACAACCAGGCAAAAAGTTCTTGCTACACTTTTGCTTCAGCTTCAGTTGAAAATCCAATCCTTTCTGGCCAAGTGATTATTTCTGCTCTTGAATACACTCTTTAGACTAAGAAATATTATCTAGAAGTAGAAACAGGCAGAGATATACTTTAAAAGTATTTAATTTACTAAGCTACAGACCAGAAGAAAATTGGCGAAATTAATAACTCAGAGTGTGATGAACATGAAGCTTTTCTTTTTTTAATAGCTAGAGAGACAAGGAATTGGAAACTTGATGCTTTCTAATGGTGTGGAGAAAATATTCATCTGAGTGTTTGGGCATCACCAGACTCTCACATCCTTGTGCTTGGCCAAGGCTTTTGAAAATACTGACATCCCTGCCATCAAGGCTCTTCAGTGGCAGAACTCCTGCTCCCTGTGATAAATTTCCACAGACTTTGTGCAGGCTAATGGCCTTTATTTATTTCTTTGATTTGATTTAAAGTCCATCTCTTGGTGACTGCATCTTTTAGAAATTAACAAAAGGATGGCTCCACCACACATTCCATGAAGTGTTGCACCTTAGCAAATTCCTTGGGAAACAAGTGCATGAACAATGGAAATAAAGCTATTAAAGATCAAAAGTCACATTAAAAAAAAAAAAAAAACCAAACCAAAAAATCCCCAAAAAAACCCCAAGAACCCCAGCAACAATAACAAAAAGAAACCTCAACCAAACAAACAAATCTGGGTTAGGGACAAATGAAAATATTTGTCTTGTAAAAAAAAAAAATGAGGCAGAAATATTAAGCCTGAGCATTGCTCTGAGCATTGCTGTGAAACAGGCAGGGAGATGTGAAACTTGCCCATTTTTGTGGTGTGTGATATTCCTGAACTTGCCAGGTATACAAGAGGCAGTTTTCCTCTGCTTTCCACGAGCATTTCTTCTAATTTGCACCGCTGGCTAGAAGTGCCTCATAGGTGCAGCTTCTCAGCTGCAAATAAGGATTTAGGGAAACAGAATGTGCCCCTGAATGGACTGGTTTCGTCAAGAAGAAGATTGAAGTGGAAATTGAAGATTTTTCCATCTGCTTTTATCGAATTCAGGTAGAGAACTGAACAGCTGTGTCTGGAAGGGGCCCCACAGGCCACTCTGGGCTGAAGCATTTCAGTGTTTGTCAACACTTTTCACACTCTCCCAAGTCTTTATTTAGTGATTTCAACTTGTCCCCTGTGCTGGAAGATCCCAGTGTGGGATGTGTGAGACAGGAGCAGCAGCAAATGCAGCAGTTTGGGTGAGCAGAGCTTTGGCTGCTGCTGGGGGGCACGGGGTCCCTCATGTCCACATCTGAATGTCCCTCCCAAGAAGATGCTTTCCTTATCCCTGCTTTCTTCTGCATCCATAGTGCTTTATCTTCTATCCCTTCCTGTATCCAGAAAAGGATGAAAACAACATTTTTTGTTTTGTTGGGAACTTGCTGAGCACAACTCTGTGAAACCAGCCTGAGTGGGAACAAGCCCAAGGTGTTGTTTTGAGGCCTTTACTCCTCTACCTCCTCCATCACATTGATCCTTCTGCTGCTCTGGAGAAAGGTGGGAGGCAGGTGTAACTTTTCCATGGCCGTGGAGGTCCAGCACAGGACACCAGGAACTCCCAGAACAGCCACGGGAGGCTAGAGTGGTGATGGGAAGAGGACATGGCAGAAATTCCTCTGCTGGCAGCTCTGTGTGGCTGGCACAGCCCAGATTCCCCCCCTTTCCTACCTGCCAGGGCTTTCCCCCAGGAAAACTCTTGGTTCTGCAAAGTCTCTGTGCTGCTATTGGCCTGGCAGAGAGACAAAAGCACCAGGTTAATTAAAGACCCAAAACATAATTGCAATTAAACCCAAACAAACTGCTGAATCAGAGCAGCAAATTGCCGGGAGATGGGGGAAAGGCTGCTTTGCTTTAGCTTGTTTTTCTCAGAAAGGCTGAAGAGGCACAGGCAGCCAAGCGAATGCTGTAACAAAGACATGCCCCTGGTAAAAGTGTTCAACTGCTGAATAAGAGATAAGGATCTGGATAAGGACAGGATTGGGAGCAGCATGGTTGCTCAAGCCAATTTATGTTGGCTTCACTCTAGGAAAATCCCAGGAGTCTGCATCTGGCAAGTGTTTTTCCTACTTGGCTGGAAGCCTTCCCCAGCTGGGGCAGTCCCATTGATCCATCCCATCCTAATTCCCTATCCCAGTGTGCAAACCCATTCTGGAGTGGTCTGATGGCCAAAGCACCTCCTGGACCCTCACCAGAATCCATGCCAAGGATGTGTTCCCAAGGGATCTGCGGGAAGAACATGGAAATTGCTCTACCACCTGCCTGATCTTCAAAGCAAACCTCATGGATACATCAGGGACCACCAGAAAATGAACCTGTGGGGCATCTCTGTCCTGTGCCTGGCAAGCAACGCCCCAAACAGCGCATGGAGGAAGTATTGGCACCTTCCCACATCCACTATACAAATTCTGCAATTCTTGTTTGCAGTATCTATTCACTCATTGCAGGACTGCTTTCTGTGCAGCTGCTCCAGTGCATCCCACTGAAGGTATAAAGCTGAGAGAAGCCAGTGAATCATAAGGTCCCAGACAGCAGGACTCAGCAAGTGGCTGCTGTTAATCTTCTATTTGCTACTCAGTTTTTGCTCTGCCTGTAATAAATCCCTGTGCCCTTTGCTGTTCAAACTGCAGCCTTGCTACTGGAAAGGGAGGGGGGCAGGGGAACGCTGGAGATTGCTATGTGCAGAAAGAAAATAAGGGATTCATGTCTTGGGCTGGCCAATACTTCTCATTGAGGACTGAGCCTTTGCTTGATCAACCAGCGTTAAATGTAATGCCAGGGGAACTCAGGCTGAACCACAACATATTGGAAAAGCTGCTGGATTAGTGCAGGAAATGGGGCAGACGGTGCTCTGTGTTTTCTTTGAGCAGGGTAGAATGGGCAATTGGAGACATGATGTGACATTGCTTCCAAATCTGGAGTAACATCAAGATGGGAATTTGTTAATGAAAGTCTTTTCCCCAAATGCCACCTCTGTGGATTTACAGCTACTTGTGGTAAAGATAATATTCATAATAAAACTTGGAAAAGAAGAAATATCTCGTATTTGCTTTGATATGAGCAAAATAACAATCACAATTTGGCTCACAATTTCTCCCAACCTGGGGATTTGTATAAAACAGAAGTTTAAAACATTGAAAAGTAGTAAGAAAACACAGCACTTGGCTGCACTTGAATTTCTGCACTTCTATGCAGGTTCTTCATTTGTGAAAAATTCTAGGCTTTTGATTATTCACCTACACCTGAAGTAGGGGGTGGGGGGCGGGTAACAAAACAGAAGTTCAGGGAAAAATTGCTTGAGGGCTGTGCTGCTGCAGAGAGGAAAAGCAGCAGCAGATCTGGTGGTGAGAAGAGCTGTGTCCTGTTGACAATTCAGACTTCCCCATCATTCCTTCCAGTTCCCTGGTCCCTCTGCTCACACACTGCTGGGATTAATTTCCTGTGGTTCAACAAGCCCCTAATCCCAGAGCTGATTTCATGGCATGGGGTTATTTATTCAATAGTCCTGATTCCTGTTGACAACAAGCTAACTTTATACTGCTCACCAGGCTTGGGAGCACTGAGGAGGGTGCAGAGCTGCATGTGCTGCCAGTCAGGAGCTCTCTGAGATTAGTTTTGTGTCAATCCCTGAGGCAATCACATCCCTGGGAAGTGTCCTTGGAGTAGAGCTCGTACCTGGTGCCACAGAAGATGCAGCTGGGCATGGAGAGTCCATAAATGAAATGCATTCAGAGGGATAATGCACCAACAGATAGAGCTGGAAAATGGAAAAGCTTTTGACACCACACACTCTGCCCTCCCCTGCCTTTACTTCTTCAGGGCTATAAATGTTACTGGCTCTTTAAAGCCGTACAAGCAACCAGATCTGGCTGTGAGGCTGTAAGGGATCCTCCCTGCAGGAATAAAAGTCAAGGGGGGAAAATGCCAAGCCACGCCATCCATCAGAGCATGGAATGAGGCTTGGATTGCTTGGGGAAGGAGCTGCAGTGGACTCCACACATTTTAAAGACTCAAGACCCCACCAGCAGAGCCCCCACCTGGGATATGGCCTGTCTCTCCTTCCAGCATGGCTCCAGACAGACCCAGCAGTGGGACAGAAGTAGAGAATGAATGGAATCATTAAGGTTGGAAAAGACCTCCAGGATCATCAGTTCCAACCTTTGATTGAATAAACTACATCACAACACGCCCTATCTGCTTGCTTTTTGAGCACCTCCAGGGATGAGAGGTCCTTTTTCAGGGCTTGACAACCCTTTCCATAAAGAAATTTTCCATAATACCCAATGTGAATCTCCTCTGGCACAGCTTGAGGCTGTTTCCTCCTGTTCTGTTCTTCCCTGGGAGAAGAGCCTGACTCCTCCTCACTGCCTTCCTGTCAGGAAGTTGTGCAGAGCCAGAAGGTCCCTCCTGAGCCTCCTCTTCTCCAGGCTGAGACCCTTCCCCAGCTCCATTCTCTTCCCTGGATATTCTCCAGCCCCTCAGGGTCTTGTTGTGAGGAGCCCAAAACTGGATACAGGATTTGAGATGCAGCCCCACCAGTGCCAAACTCAAGCTGCCTGAGACTGGTGGAACTGTGGGATTGGGCCTGAGAACTCCATGGAAATTACACCAAGCAGGTATAATCTTAGACTCTCTAACTCCTGGGCCTTGGCTTCTTCAGGCAGCACATGAATGGTTTCTACCTGGATTGTGAAAATATCCATCAGAATTCGTGGGAAAGGAGGTCTTTAACACCACACTGACTATGGTAGGAAAAATCAAGATCAATGGGCTTCTTCCCACCATGTTTCCAGGATGGAACACCAAAGTGTTTCCTTTGAGGACAGCTCTGTTTTTTCCATAGCTCCAGTCTGCAAATGCTGTGGATTGGTCTAGAAACCCTCAAGATGGGAAGAAGCTTGAGCAGGTTGATTTTACCACAACTTTTTTGCCATGAAAATAATTCCTTTTTTGAGCAATTCTCTTGTTTAATTTCCAGCAGACAAGGAGTCACAATGAAGGAGCCTTGAGTAGGAACTGAATATGAAAAACAGACTCCGTCAGACGGACGAAAGATGTGAACTTAATGAACTTACAGTCTCAATCATATAAAACTGAACAAGAGAGCAATGTTTTCTCAAGCAACAGTTGTGTTGCTGTTCCCAAATGCTACTTTTTATTCCAACTATGCTTGCTGGGGTAATAAAAGATATGACTTTGCTCCCCATATTTTGCCCAGTTGATTTTTTTGTGAGTACCAAATCCTATTTCATGTCCTCAGTAGATGCAAAATTACCCAGAGTTGCCCCCAATTGCAAGTGCAAATCTGTTAGAAATAGTTTATAGTAACACACAGGCTTGGCTACCACAGCACAGGGAAAATGTCTTTTTAAATGGTGTAGACTCACTCCCACAGAATGAAAATACTTGGTTTCCTTATTCCATTTACATCTTACACTGTTATATCGATGCTGGTATTTTTGTTACATTTTGTAGGATGTACTGAAGGGATTTTTAATATACTCAGATGTTGAAGAGCACTTTCTCTTTTTTTATTTACCCAAGCCTTCTGACATCATTAAAAAAAAAAAAGCCCTGTGTGATATTTCTGAGGCAAATGCCAGGAATTTCAAAATTCCATAAATGCATTTTCAATTGATGGTGAAAAGCCAGAGCAGCGATTTGAGATTTACACAGCATCAGACCCTTCAGCTCTGATGTGACAATGGGGATTGCCTGTGATTTCCTGTAAGGGCATTCCTGGGAGATGGGATTGCTCTGCCCAAAAGCAAATATGAGCCCTTTCCTCCATTTCTCCCAAACTGCTGCATCCCAGCAATCGGTTGCAGGTCCATTGTGTAAAGAGAAGAGAAACCAGCTGGTTAAATCCCAGAATGGTTTGGGTTGGAAGATACATTGAAGGGCATCAGTCCCACCCCTTGCCATGGGCAGGGACACCTTCCACTCTCCCAGGTTGCTCCAAGCCCTGCCCAGCCTGGCCTCAGGGCTGAGGATGTGCATCCAAATTCATTGAGGGCATGTGAACCCCACTCCCATCTCTGCCCCATCCCTGTGGGGCAGCACAGCTGGGCAAATGAAATGAGTTAAATGAGAAGCTTGCAAATAAAAAACCACCCTCACCAGAGGTTCCAGGTCTACAGCTGATGACACAGAGCTAAGTAGTAGAAACTTTTAAACTGGGTTTTAGCCTTCATGAGGAAAACAGATGGTAACACTGGGGGGTTGTGGGGCAAGGGGTGACATCCTTTGTAGGGAAACGTATGACAAAGCTGGCAGTGAAATACTGTTCTCCAGGTGAATTATTAATGTTGACATAGGAAGGGATATTTGTTGGGAATTGGTTATTATTGAAAAAATGCATCCTTCTCCCCCCTCCCCACAACTCTCAGATGGGTTTAGGCCAAGGCCAGCAATCTTTGGGACTCCAGGGCAAACAAGCTTAGAGGTTACAAGAGAATTTCTCCTTTCATTAACTCCCAACTCCAAAAACTCCAGCTTTGCTGCTGCAGTCCAGTCGCTCTGTGCCTTTTTGAGTCACGGCTGGTGACAGCATTCAGAAGGGTCACACTGGGCTGTGGCAGCACCGACACCCCGTGGCTGCAGCAGGGGATGGATGGATGTGCCCAAGCCTCCTGGCTTGGCTTTGGAGGAAACCAGCACTGTCTTGAGACTGCCACCAACTCAAGCCAAATGAATATTTCCATCTGCAGCTTTGTCATCATCTACAACTCCTTGGGACAGAGGAGTTGGTCATATAATTGCCAGGGAGGTAATTTGGAATAATAAAGAATAAAAAGATATTAATAAAATATAATCATTTATATTTATTTTTATCTATTTATATTTACTATATTAATAAATAAATGGAAATAGTCCCTTTTACTCCCCCACTGTATCTTCTTTATTTATGCAATGGAGTTCGGTCTGCTTGGATGTTCCCTGGAGCCCTGAAGGTTTTACTTCTGCAAGGTGCACACTTTCACTCAGGGATATTTTTTGGTTGTTCCTTACTTTGGGTCAGGATTATTTTCTTACAAGGTTCCTTTTGCCTTCTCCTTACATACTGAGTTGGTTTCTGAATACTGCTGATGGATTTGTCTGGAGTGGTACAGGATCAGAAAGGGGCAAATCCTGTCCCACTGGGAGAACATGCCTCTTCCCCATCTCCCCCTAACTTTGGGGTTCCCAGTGCCAAGGACCCTGGATAGAACCATCTGGGCTTTTTCCTTTGCAGGCGCTACCACCTAGTGCAGTGCACTGGAACTTCACATCTTCCCCTTTTATCCCACAGTAGCAATCGATTGGTGGAGTGGTGGAATAATTGGTGCTTAAAGTATTAGCCATTGCTCCGAGGTGTTTGCTTTTAACCACCACAAGCAGTCCTCAAAGGGGGAAAAATTTCCACAGCCAGGCAATGGGTTCATTGTCTCCAAAAGGGAATTTGTGACTTGACTGCTATGACTGCTCTGAAAGGGGAGACCTTCTTTTGGATTTTGAAGTTGACTCAGTCCCTGTCTAGGCAAGTAGGATAAAACCACAGAACCCTGGACTGGTTTGAGTGGGAAGGGACTGGAAAGTCCATCCAGTGCCACCCCTGCCATGGGCAAGGGAGCCCACTAGCCCACGTTGCTCCCCATCCAGCCTGGCCTTGGACACTTCTAGGGATGGGACAGGCACAATTTCTCTGAGAAATCTATTCCATTGTCTCACCCTCACAGGGAAGAATTTCTCCCTTGTATCTACTCTAAACCATGGCTAGCCATAAGCAAGAGCAAGGAAAAGGGAAAATTCTCCCCTCCTGGGAGGTTTGTGTGTCAATCTCACACTGAGTCAATTCACACCAAGTGAGTCAATGCTGTAGATGTTTCCAAGGGAACTGGAGGACCGAGCAGAGCCTTCACATAGACAACCTTCTCTGATGCTTCCCCACATGTTTACCCTTCAAAGCTCTCCATGCTTCTCAGTCTGGCTCATTTTTCACGTGCTCCAAAGGGATGCAACACTGGCCTGGTATGCAGGAGGTTTCTGCTCCTTAGCCAGCACTGACTGCTGCTCCCAGAACCCCACTGCTGGATCACGTATAGAAAGTGGAAGGTGCGAACAGAGAGGGCCCTTGGCTTTCCCATACCTGACAAGTGTCTCAGAGTTTGTCTGGATTGTGCCACAATTTTTACAACCTGCTTTTCTTTCCAGGGTGCTGGCATTTCTCCCAAAATTTGACAAAGAGGGAGCAATGTGACTGTTAGCTCCAGGTGAGGTAGCTTTAAATTTTGGTTTGCCTTGAGATACTTCTCCAACACTGGTTTCAAACAGAGGCTGATTTTCCCAAATATAAAGACATATATGAAGACAATTTCAGACTTTGTGAAGATTTGCCTGTTAAGGCACGATTAAAGCCATAGCATGTGCCCCATTTGTCCCCAGGCAGGGCATCCTGTTTACAGTCACAGCCTGAGCATAGAAACACAGACCCATTTCAGTTGGAAACAACCTTTAAGATCATGAGGTCCATTGGCCTGCCATGTTTTGTGGGAGTGAACAATGAGCAGAGAGCTCCAGGTAATGGTAGTGTGGGTCCTCAGCCACCTGAGCACTCTCCATCCCCACCACTTGTTCACAGTCAAGCAGAAGTTTGAAGCAGTGGAAATAAAATGACATTATTACAGGCAGAGCTGATTTAATGAAATATACATTGTCTTTCCACAGCTTCAGTGAAAATATATTGGTTTTTGCCAGATGAAATTAGAAGTCATCTATTCTCAGAACCTGTGAGGAACTGGAATGAGAGGGGAGTGGATATGAGAGACTTCAAATCTCTTGCAGGGACTAAATTAACTGAATGCAACACTTTACCTGCAAAGGAAGCTAAGTAAATTTCCTCCTAATAAATATGCATTGCAAAATAACTACATGAAAACATTTCATTTATTTATAATCTGAGCTCAGCAATTACTGGTTTGCTTTGCTTTTGTTTGACAGGCATAGTTTTATATTAAAAGGTGAACCAAATGAATATGAGTAAAACTATTATCCACCTTAAAACCAGGAGTAATTGTAGGTGAAACGGGAAGTTTTATTCAACAATAACAACAAAATAAATGTTTCTCTTTAATTTAATAGACCTTAAAATCCTGGGTTTGTCTGGTTTTCCAATATTGCACCGTGGCAGTTTTGAGCTGAAAGCACTGCAATGAGAAATCAAGACACTTCATTTTAAAAGTGTCAAGACAAAGAATCTTCACTTTTCCAGTTTTTTCTACCCATTTTATTTTGAGTTGAGCTCATCAAATCCTCAAAAATCTTTGGGGCTGTCGAAAAGGAAACAGTATCTCTTTTTAACCCTTGTCAAACGTTTAAAATATGAATAAATCCCCATTTGCTAAAAGGTGGTTGTGCTGACCAAAGACTTGTATCATTCTGTTGGCATTGGCTTTGCTACCAGACCAGCCCCAAATACATCTTTCTGCAAAATAAATGGCCTTGGATTAATTCAGTTTGGATGCTCTTGAACTGCAGCAAGGTCTCCTTGTGGTTTAACCTCTGACACCAAATTAACCTTCCCCTGAGCAAGGCATTTATATTCTGGAGTAAATGCACACACAGAGTTATTCTGCAATTACATGAAACTATATTTGGTCTCAGTGTAACATGAGCAAGTGTGGAGAGCATAGGGTGAGCAGAGGATGAACAGCTTGAGCATCCCCTGCTGCCTGCAGGGACAGGCTCCCTGTGCTCACCTGCACCAGCTTCTGTGCAGTGAAAAGCAATCCTGGAATGAGCAGTGACAAAATGGGACTGCCCAAAGCTGCAGTTTGCACCTTGGGAGTCCCAGTGAAATCCTCTTCAGGGTTTTTACACCTGGTCTCTGCAGGAGGACAGTGCTTTAACAGAGGGGATGTGCATCATCATCAAAGAGGTTTGCACATTCTCTGACTTTGCTTTCAAGTGGTTTCCTGTCCATTCCTCTTAAACTGGTTGGAAACTGGGGAAAGGATGAAACCAGAGGATGTTTTCAGAGCTTAGAAACATTCAAGGCTGGATTCAACTGGGCTTGGAACAATCTGGTTCAGTGGAAGGTGTCCCTGCCCATGGCAGGGAGTGGAACTGGATGAGCTGTAAGGTCTCTTCCAACCCAAACTATTTCATGATTCAATGAAAGAGGGTAAACAGAAATGTGCCATGAGACAGCTCATCCTGACAGCAGATCCTATTGCTTGAACCATACTGGTTTGGTAATACTTGGGCAGGGAATGGAACATTGAAAAGCTTCACCTTCCCAAATATCTGAGTTTCACCACCACCACAGAGCAGCTTCCTGTGGAAAGCCAGCCAAAAAACTAATGGTACGCTGAAAGTGACTCCCCCAGGGCATGAAGTTGTCCCATATCCCAGGCACTGAGTGCTATGAATGATGAGTAAATGTCAGTGACTGAGCCCTGGCAGAGGCTGGCTGCATTGCTCTGCCTGCTTTTGATTTACAAGAGTCAGCACTGCATCTATCCTGCACCTCTCAGCAATTTCCCTGAGAGGAGGAAACCAAGCAGCTTTTGGCAAGGTTTGTTCAAGCAAATCACAATTTTCTCTTTAAGGGCTTTTACCACTTGCAAATTTGCTTTTCTTGTATTTACAGCTCCTTCCTGGCCAGACTTTGGCATATGGGGGTGACCTACAGCAGAAATAATAATTGCAAGGGCATGATGCTGAAGGGTTGGAGTGATGCCACCACAGGAAATGCTTTCAGGAGGATGCTTTCAGAAAGATGTTTTCAGTAGATGCTTTCAGGAGATGGTTTCAGGAGGATGTTTTCAGTAGATGCTTTCAGAAAGAGGCTTTTGGGACATGCATTCAGAAGGCGCTTTTGGAAGATGGTTTCAGGAGAGGCTTTCAGGAAAATGCCTTTGGGAGATGGTTTCAGTAAGATGTTTTTGGTAGATGCATTCAGGAAGATTCTTTCAGAAGATGTTTTAGCTCCACCATCTCTGCTGCTTTCTCTAGCTCAGCTACAGTGACTGCACCAGGGATCCTTTCCTGCTTGCTGGGCTTTGCTCTGCTCATAGAATCTAGACTGGTTTGAGTTGGAAGGGATGTTAAAGACCACCCCAGTCCAACCCCCTGCCAGGGGGCAGAGACACCTTCCACTATCCCAGGTTGCTCCAAGCCCTGTCCAGGGATCCAGGGGCAGCCACAGCTGCTCTGGGCATCCTGTGCCAGGACCTGCCCACCCTCACAGGGAACAATTCCTTTCTAATCATCCTCTCAGCACTGACTCAGTGAGACCTTTCCTGGCCACTTTGTAAGAGCCAAAATCCTTCCATTCTTAGATATTCCATTCTTAGAGCAAGAGCTGCAGCTCTGGCAATAACTGCTGTCACACTTGGCTTCCAAATGCAGATGAGTGATGGCCAATTTTCTGATGGTTGAGAATTTGCTTCTGAAGTTCCCCACCTGCTCTGGAGAGCTGCTCCCTCACCACCCTGAACAGCACCTGGGATCTGAGTCCCAGCTCATTTTCAGCTATCAGCAAACCTCCATCACATCATGCCTGACACAGAAACATGACCAGACACAGAACTACAGCAGGGAAATAGGCAGCGCTTGTTTTGTTCTTTCATTAGAACTTGATTTGGTGCTGTATTTAAACATGAATTACTGAGAAAGAAAAGACAGGGCTCTGCTCCTCACTGGCTGTTATTAAAACTCTAAATCAGGCTGCCTATGGAGCCATCCCTGCTACCTTTGCAAAATGAAACTGGCCCCTTCTGTCTCTGAGGGAGGGCACAAGCATCCCAGCTATCCTAATAAAGCACTTGGATTTTCCTGAACCTGCCAGTTTGCAATGTTGCAAATCACCACAACAGGGGTGGGGAGGAAAAAAGACTTGGAAATGCTCTTCCTAAATGGCAGCTCTACTGTAACTCAGCCCAGCAGCCCAGATCTCGTTCAGCTGTAAATTCAATCACAGATTTCTAAGGAGTGGAGATTCATACCCCAAAATCCCACATCCAGCTTAAAATTCCAAACCAGAAACATCCCCCTTGCTGGGGCATGTCTGGAAGGACTGCAGGGAACATGGTGGGAATCCTGCTTTAACCCCAGTTGCAACTCAACCTCACACATCCCAGTGGGGTGGGCGAAGAAAATCAGAAGGGTAGAAGTGAGAAAACTTGGGTTGAGGTAAGCATTTTAATAAGTAAAGCAAAAACTGTGTGCAAGCAAGGCAAACCAAAGAGTCCATTCACTGCTTTCCATCACAGGCAGGTGCTCAGCCATCTCAGGAAAACAGGGCCTCATCACTGGCACAGTGACTTTGGAAGACAAAACCCATCACTTGGAATTTCTCTCTCTTCCTCCTTCCCCCAGCTAAGTATGACTTCATATGGCCTGGGATATCCCTGGGATCAGCTGGGATTAGCTGGGATTCTGGCTGTGCCTCCCAGAGTTTCTTTCCAGCCTCCCCTCTGGTGGGGTGAGGGCAGAAAACACCCTAACTCTGCCAGCCCTGCCCAGCTAAAGCAAAACATCTCTGGATTATGTCCAGCACAAAGCCCAATCACAGCACCAGATAAATCACTGTGAAGGAAATGAACTATCTCCCATCCATACCCAGCACATGCTGGGATGGGGACATTATTCTTGTTATATTTAGGCTGATATAACTGATTATCTGTTTAAAAATACTAATAAATACATTAATAAATAAAAAACTAAAAAAAATTTTTTGAAGTTTTGGTTTTGCTTGAATTTTTTGTTGTTTATACACAAGGTTTAGGTTCTTTTAATTTTGTTTTCCAGGCAGCCTTTTCCTGCCCAGATATCACTGAACAGCTTCACCACAAAAAGCTCTGACTGACCTGAAAATGCATTTCCACTGCTCAGATAATTGATCTTCAATGCTGTTTGCCAAGTGAGAGCACTGAGTCACTCCCTTTCCTACCAGCCTGGTCACAGCCACCTCCAGCCAGGCCAGCAAAGCTCTCACCTACAGACAGGACTCAGCAGAGGTTTTTTTCCTGCATGATGGGAAAACAGAACCTTCCTTCATCTTCTGGAATGAACTTTCTGCCCTTCTATAGAGAGAAGGCCTGCAAAGACACCAGGGCAGAGGACTGGGGATGAATTTCATATCATCAGAGAGTCCCAGACTGGTTTGGGTTGGACAAGACCTTAAAGCCCATCCAGTGCCACCCCTGCCATGGGCAGGGACACCTCTCACTGTCCCAGGCTGCTCCCAGCCCTGTCCAGCCTGGCCCTGAACACTCCCAGGGATGGGGCAGCCACAGCTGCTCTGGGCCCCCCGTGCCAGGGCCTGCCCACCCTCCCAGGGAAGTATTCCTAGAAATTAACTAGGATAAAAGATCTATTGAGCCAAATTTGCAATTTTTTTCCCTCTGAAAGCAGGCAAAATAATTCTTAGCTTTTCTGGGCCTTTTCTCTCACGCATCACCTCAGGCACTCTCTCAGAGAATATGTGATGAGGCTCTGTCACATCTTACACAAACTGAAGGAACCTGTTAAGTTGGGGTAGCTTCATGGAGCAAAATGCTTGATCTGCTCAGCTCTGCCAAGAGCAGCTCTGGGCACTTATTACTGCACTGACTTAAATCACATCCAAAAGGAGCACAGAAATTTCATGTGTTCTCCCCTTCAGAAAGGGCAAGGATTTAAGATGAGGTTGGTTCTCTTGGTGCAGGAACAGCTTCTCTGAAGTGGACAGAATCCTGCTGAGAGTAAATACCATAATCTGGTAGAGTTCCTATCCCTGCTGCTTCTCAACCCATTGAATAGCCAAGACCTCACTCACCCAACATCTCCAAGTGGGGAAAACATTAAGCCCATCCAGCACACCAGGGAGCACAAATTAAATTACATGTTCCAGCCAAAAGCATCTTGTGTGGCCTCCAGCAAACTTTACCCCTTATCCATGACTCTGATTCCTATAAAGTGTTAACAATGCCACAGGACACATCTCCAGCGTATCAATCTGCTCCCACAACAAACAGTCCTTTCAGTCAACTCACTTGATATTTCTGCCTTTGGGAGGTCCCCCTGCAGAGCAGCCTCCAGCCCTGGGATCCCAGAACAGGAAGGATGTGGAGCTGCTGGAGAGAGTCCAGACGTGGTCCTGGAGCTGCTCCAGGGCTGGAGCCCCTCTGTGGGAGGACAGTTGGTAAGGACAGTGCTGAAGGCATCTCCCCTGATGAACTACAGCTGCACTAATTACCAAAGAGTGTAAACAGCCTTGTTTGCCCGATGAGAATGGGTGTTATAAAAGAGTGGTTTATTTAACTGAGAGGGGTTTGATGGAGTCTGCTGGCTGTGCTGTGAGGAAGAAGGGATGTGTGAGGGACAGATAGAGTTAGGTGGTCGTGTGGAAGGAAGAAAGAAGGAGTCAATGCTATATGGAGCTGCCTGTGGAAAGGGTATAGACAAAAGGTATAAGATGTTTTTAAGGTAATAAGGAACTGAAGATGGTGTCAGTCATACCCCCACTGTCACCCCTCTGCTCTGGAGCCAGGCTGGGAGAGTTGGGGGATGCTCACTGTTGGGGGTTGGGTGGATCTACGCTTTGCCTTGGTAAAAAAAGCTGAGAATTTTTCCCATTATCATGTTAAAGGCCTAGCAGGGTGGCACTGGAGTCATTAATTGCTCAAGACAAAGGATGTGGATGGGGGCTGGCTGGCTTTGATTGCTGGTGGAGGGGGGTGGTTGGAGGAATTGGAGGCGCTGGGGGTTTGGTTGCTTCGTCTGGCCTGGGGGACACTCTGGCTCAAACATGGAGTAGAGAGGTTCTTTTTCTTCTCTGCAGTTCGGATTTGCTTGCATGCCCCTGCACTGCTACCGCCTCCTGCTTCTGAGAACAGATCTGAGCATCGGGACCCAGGAACAGTGAGCAAAGTCTTCTCTCTCCCACCTGGGACACGGCCCTGCCTCGCCTCCCTGCTCCTGCCGTGCTGCTGGGGCTCTGAGGGACCTGCCCTGCTCCCCACCGGGACTGCGTGGAAAAGAGTGTCTGTGACTGGGAAAAGGACTGAGTTTTGTTCTGTCTTATTGTTGTTTTTTATATAGCTGATGTTCTTGTTTGTCTTGTAGATATATCAGTTAAGAACTGTTATTCCTAAACCCATACTTCTTCTGCCTGAGAGCTCCTTAATTTCCAAATTATAGTAAACTAGGAGGGAGGGGATTTTCATTCTCCATTTTAGGAAAAGCTCCTGCCTTTTCCTGGCAACACCTGTTCCCTAAACCAGGACACTCACCTAGAGAGGAGAAGCTCCAGGGAGAGCTTCGAGCCCCTTCCAGGGCCTAAAGGAGCTGGAGAGGGGCTGGGGACAGAGGGACAGGACACAGGGAATGGCTCCCACTGCCAGAGGGCAGGGATGGATGGCTGTGAGGGTGGTGAGGCCCTGGCACAGGGTGTCCAGAGAAGCTGTAGCTACCCCTGGAAGTGCCCAAGGCCATGTTAGATTGGGCTTGACTCAACCTGGGATAATGGAAGCTGTGATTTGCTCTCAATACAAATGTAAACAGAAGCTTTTTACTTGTTGGCTCTGCACAGACACCCCTGCAATCCCACCCAATGGATCCCTGGCAGCACTGTCCAATCACTCCTGGAGCTCTGGGGCTGGGACCATTCCCTGGGGAACCTGGGCAGTGCCCAGCACCCTCTGGGGAAAGAACCTTTCCCTGATCCCCATCTGAAATCCCCCAGCACAGTTCCAGTCATTCATTGGGTCCTGTCCCTGTTGCAGGGAGCAGAGATTAGAGCTGCCCCTCCTGAGGACACTGAGCTCTCAGCTCTGCTCCAGCTGAACAGGCCAAGTGCACTCAGCAGCTCCTCGTGTGGCCCCTTCAGGCCCTTCCCCATCCTTGAGTCCATGCTTTGGACACTCTCCAAGGCCTTCCGATTTTTGGTACAGAGAAATCCCTCCTGGGGACCCCCAAGGACCTCTGTCTTGTGCCATCTCCCAGCTCTGCTCCTTTGGCACCAGGATTGTAATTAGCTTTGAGATTGTGTTTTTTTGTTGTTGTTTTTTTTCTTGTTTTCCTGTTGAGCCACTTGAGGAAGGACAATCAGGGTTGCCATGGCAATGGAAGAATGACTTCTTAATTTGTGGGATTCTCTCTCTAATTATTCTGAGAATTGTAATCCCATGAAAATTGCCTCCTTTGGAGAAATTCTGTTAAGAGCTGCACAGGCCTTGAAGGAGAATTTAGAAAGAAAACAAAGCTAATGAAGATGTTTTTTGGGCAAAAGAATGAAAAAAATGTTTTAATGAATTTTCCTTGCTTGCCTAATGTGCCAACAAGCACAAATGTCTGGTATTATCCAGAAACAAGGGTCTGGAATGGGTCCTAAGCTTGAATTGTTCATGAGTAACTCAGGGTGTTTTTACGGACTTTCTGAGGAACAAGAGTATCAGGTAGAACTAACACACAGAACTGAAAATAAAACAGTGTAAAACTTAATGGAGAACAAGTAGGATTTCAAGGGCTATTTAAATGGAGAGATACCCGAGAAAAGAAAAGTTTTTAGTATATGTTTTCATCCCCAAATCTTAAAACTCAAGACACAGGACTGAAGCAGCACTTGCTTTCATTTTGTGTAAGATGAAGAGACACTGTGGCTTGCTCAAGATGGGCAGTGAAGGACAGGGACAGGAGGATGGAGCCAAAATACCTGAGGTGTCTGAGCTGGCTTTGGAGCTGAGCAGGTGCCACACAAGTCACCTCTGACAGGAGCTGCTTGGAACCCCATGGACACAGCCCCACAGAGAGGGCTGCTAAATCTGCGATCACAGAGAAACTGGGAATGTCACAGGGAACATACCAGCCTCTGAGTGCTGAGAAACACCTCTAAAAATTCAATATGCCCTTGCTGGGGCCCAGCATCTCCAGAAGTGTATTAATGTGCATTAATATTGCTGCAGGATGAGGGAGAGGAGGATCCTCTCTGCTGCTGGGGGAGAAATCTTCTCCCTGAAATCATAATTCCACAGGAAAATGCTGGTTAAGCTCTCTGCCAATATGATGTTTTCATTATCACCTTTCTTTGGAAGGAAATGGTCATGGAAATGGAGCATTTAATTGTCTTACTTTCTGACAGCTTTGTTGCCCAAAGAAGCTGTGGCTGCCCCTGGATCTCTGCTAGTGTCCAAGGCCAGGTTGGGCAGGGCTTGGAGCAACCTGAGATATAGTGGAAGGTGTCCCTGCCCATGGCAGGGACTGGAACTGGATGATTTTAAGGTATGTTCCAACCCAAACCAGTATGGCATTCTATGACCTTCCTTTAGAAGGCATTTCATGCAGCCATTTGAATATTTTTGGTTTTCTTTCAAGGAGACTTCTTTTCCTTTTCAATTGCCTTCATTGCTTTCATTTTATACTACATTATATATCCAAGCACAATATTAAATGCCCTCGAATCTAATAAAAATTTCAATTTTCTCTATATATTAACAAGCTGTTTAACTGAGCCAAAACTACTTTGGAAGTGATCATGTTTAATTTCAGGAGAAACATCAATATTCAAGATTGTTTCTCTTAAGAAAGGTGGACTCCTTTATGTAGCTGAGCCCTCTCTGCTCAGATGAGATCTGTATCCCCACTTTGAAGACACTGGAAGTAAAAATTTAAGTGACAAGAGAGTCCAAAAATATTAGGGAAATCCTGAAAAATGCAAGGAGAGTTACAGATCATGATTAACTTAATGGAAGTTCTTCCAGGAGTCAGTGTTGTTCACCCAATGCTCCCTGATGTCCCTTCCAAATGCCTGTTGTCCTTTCTGCCTTCAAAGCCCCCACAAAAGCAGTGTCCTGTGAAACTGAAATCCCAGGGGGACATTTCCCTGATGCTCAAAGCAACCACAGAATGATCTGCAGCTGGACCAGGGAAGGATCTGGAGCAGCTGAGGGAGCTGGGAAAGGGGCTTAGCTTGGAGAAAAGGATGCTCAGAGGGGACCTTCTGGCTCTGCACAACTTCCTGACTGGAGTGGGGAAGCTGGAGAGTGGGGTTGGGATTTCTCCTAGGGAGCAGGGAGAGTAGAAGAGGGAGGGGCCTCAAACTGTGCCTAGGAAAGCTTGGGCTGGATATTAGGGAACATTTCTTTGTGAAAAGGGCATTCCAGCCCTGGCACAGCTGCCCAGGACAGAAGTGGAGTCCCCATCCCTGGAGGGGTTTAAAAGCCATGTGAATGTGGCACCTGGGACAGTGGTAGCGTTTGGCAGCGCTGTGTCAACTCAGTTGGACTCAAAGGGCTCCAAGAACTTTTTCAATCTAAATGAATCTGTGATTGTCAGACAAACCTCTCCCCTGCACTGCAACCATCATTGAATTTTTTTAAAGTCTAGAGGGGAACATCACAAAAATAAACTGGCAGAAAACAGTGATTTCCAGGGTTAAGGAGAGAGCTCTGGCCCAGGGCAGTGGTGACCATGTACTGAGCCACATGGGGGACCAAAGCACCTCATTTTCTCTGTAAAACACCCCTATGCTGTGTCTGTGAGGTCAGTCCTGCCTTTCTCATCGCAAACCCTTTACCTGGGCTGTGCTTCTGGGAGGGTTCAGGTGGGGCTGTTGAAGCAGAGTGGCTCACATGGGTCAGAACCCTTCTTCAGCCCTTTATCTTCCTCGAATAGAGCTGTTCCCGTGTTTCAGGGTGGGGATCCCAAGCACTGCAGCAAGTGCTGGAGACACAAGAGGGCAGGCACAGGCTGTAAAAAGGAGAGAGGGCTCTGCACGGCCCGGGCCTGCCCTCTTACCAGCCAGCCTGGCCCACTCCACTTCCCTCCATCTCTGCAAAGGAGTGAAAAAGGGGATTTTCCTCAGGGATGTGTCTTCTGGCCCTGCCTGGCTCATCTGCTGAAACAGATTTGAAGCAGCACGTTCTGCAAGGAACATCCAGGGGCTGAGAATAGGCTGTGAGCTCCCACAGCATCTTCTCCACCTGCCAAAGATGCTCTGCATTCCCAGGGCGTTCCCTAGTGCAGGTGTCCTTAGCTGGGCTCTGCCACCTCAGGGGCTTTATGGCACCAGCTTGCCTTGTCCTCCCCCTGCATGTCCCCTTAGAGGGGTTGTTCACATGGGTGGCCTGAGCAGCCATCAGCCCTTACCAGCCTTTGCATCCCCTGTCCCCCACCCTTGCTAGTGCTACCCCACATCCCATCTCCAACCACTGTTTTCCTTGGCTCCCATCCTGGCTTGATGGCAGCTCTTGGACACAGCTCGAGCCACCAGCCTTCACCATAGTGTGACAGTGCCCAGAGAAGCTGTGGCTGGCCCATCCCTGGCAGTGCCCAAGGCCAGGTTGGACAGGACTTGGAGCATCCTGGGATAGTGAAGGTGTCCCTGCCTACGGCAGGGGGTGGGATGAGATCATGCCTTCCAACCCAAACCATTCCACAATTCTGTAATTTGTCTCCCTGGTCTGTGCCCACCCCTAGGGGCAGGAGAGCAGAGCTACCCTCTGAGGTGCCCTCAGAGGTACCAGAGGCAGTGCCAGGCAGCTCTGCTGGGCATGGGGCTGTCCCCTCCAGGCTGCAGCCACAGCTCCCTGCACAGTTCAACAATAAAACACAGCAGATGGTTTATGGTGTGAATTACAGCAAATGGGATTGCAAAGGCAGCACATGGGGAAAAAATGAAAGCATTAACACACTGGCCAGTGCAGGTGTGGGAAGGGAGGGGGATTTGCAGATGGGCTGGGAACGCGTAGGAAAGGGAGCCCATTCCATCCAGGAGTTTTTTAGAGGGGAAGGATGTTATCTCACACCATGCAGCAGTGGTAAGCATAAGAGAAGACAGGTAGTGAGGTCTGGAGCCAGGAGCAAGGGTACTGTGGCCATTCTGTCCTCAGCTGCTTTAATTCTGGACACAGCTAACTGGTTATGCTCAGCTCTGCCTTTTCCACTTTCCTGGAAAGAGAGTGCACAAGGTGCAGATTTGTGCATCTTGTCTGAATTTCTGTGTAATGCAGAAGGAACACATCTCTGCTTAGCCACCAATGGACTGTATTGAGAGCCTAGCTTCACTCATAGGCACAGATGCAGGAAGAGGAACCATTTTTTGCATTTCAGGGCTGATGTGGATTTGTACAAGATGAAATCAGAGTCTGGAGGCAGCTCCTGCTCCCTCTGCACCCCAGCCATCCATGGCAACACAATACTGGAGCCTTCTCCAATACTAGAAGGAGTGTTCAGCTTCAGGGCAACAACCCCACATACTGAAAAGTCCTCCTGGGAAATCCAGCTCAGGGCTCCCAAGTCCTTTGTCCTCTCTTTGCCTCAGATTCCCTGGTGTAAAATGGAGAAAGTAGTGTTGTAGCAGGGCTGGTGTGGGTAGTTCAGACTGAGAGATATTCCCATAGGAACATTCATGCTGAGGAATGCCACAGCTGAGCTTGCGTTTGGCTGCCAAGGCCAAATGGAGACAGCAGAGCTGAAATTATCCTATCTCTGGGTAAAAATTGTCAGGGAGAGGACAGGATGCCTCATGGCCTGGGGACAAGAGTCTTGGGGGTCCATCAGTGAAGTCAAACACCTGAAAGGTGAGGGGCCAAATGGTGCAATGGTCTGTTGTCATGTTAACTGCAGTAAGGGTTATAAATCCAAAAACTGGGCTCATTTTATCCCATTTGTTCTTTAAAGGTGGCTGAGATTGTGACAGGCTCTGTTTCCATCTCATCCCAGCTAGGAAAGTCACATTCTGGGAAAGAGCTACAATGCTCTGGGACCCTCACCTGTTGTATGGCTGGGTGCTGTAGAGAGACAGAAATCCTGGGTTTAATTCTTGATCTGAAAAAAAAGCAAGTGAAACCCCTGCTGTTCATGGAGCCAATATGGAAGGGAGTAACTCTGGCCCTGCTGAGACCCAGCACCTCACACCTCTGGTAGGGATCCCCCTCATTCCCACTCCAATCAAGCACAGATGCTCTCATGTACCAAGGCATCGTCACAGGATCTGCAGCATCTCCTGGGCAGAAAACCCGGTTTTCCTCCCCTCAACTCCCTCCTCCTTCCCAATCTCCCGGCATCTGGGAGCGCCTTTCCCTAACACATCCGTCACAGCTGCCTTCCAGCGGCAAAGAGAGCATCTGGAGATCCTGCTGGATCGGAGTCTTCCGAGCCTCGGAGGGGCTGAGCCGCGGGGCTCAGGAGCTGCTGGCACAGCCCCCCAGCCCCGCCGAGGCACGGGCACGTCCAGACTCAGCCCGGGCTGCAGCTGGGGGTCTCGGGCGGCAGCTCCCTCTCCCTGCCCTGCCGCGGGGCTCCGGATCCGTGTGTGACTCACGGCTCCCAGCGCTTCTCCCTGAAAGTCCTGCAGCGAAGGAAAGCTCTGAACCCGACAGAGAGATGAGAGATGCTCTAGCCCTGACTGGGTTTTGCTCGGAGCTGCCGTGAGAAGGATAAACGGGTTCAGGCCGCTGCTTTGTAATCTGTGTGTGTGCGTGCACGGAGCGGAGCAGCAATCCTCTCCTTTTCTTTCATTTTTCAGCTTTTCCTTTTCTCTTTTAGCCTTTTCTTTTCCCTCCCCCTTTTGCTCTCCTATTTCTCCTGCTGAATTAGCTGCCCACCTTTCCCTTGCAAATCACGCCGACAGCACAGGGTGGTGTCTTCTGCCCAAAATGGAGAGGTGGGGAGGAGGAGAGATGCCTAAAACCTGCAGTCGCACCCCCGGAGCTCGGGGAGCATCTCCCGGTCGGGCTGAAGACATCCGGGAAGCAGTATCCTCGGCTTTCCGCACTAGTTAACAGCCTGCGAGATGCCGCCACTTGTTTTAGGCTCGCTCGCTTAATCTCAGCTCCCCTCGGCGCGTGTGTGCCTATGTGTGTGTGCTGGGGGAGGACTTCATTGCCATTGGCTCAGCTCTCGCTGCCCACCCACATCTCTTCCACATCACCTTGGTGTCTCCCTAAATAAAACCAGCCCTCCTTATCGCACCGAGGAAATCAAGAGCGAGAGTTTGAATGGATTTTATATAAATATTTACCCCGACGAAGCTACTGCTGAGCTCGTGGGATAAACTCGCAGCAGCTGATCTCACTCTGCTTCCCTTGCCCGCCCCTAAAAGGGCTTAATTACTTCGGGGAGGAGAGGGGTGAGATCTAGATCGCAGTTCTGGCTCCAGACTGACCCAAAAAGCAGGACCAGGATTTAAATGAGCTATGGATCTGAAGGACAGCACCAGCGAAGGCAGCATGGGCAGCCTGCAGCCCTCCAGCATCCAGATTTTTGCCAACACCACCACGCTCCATGGGATCCGTCACGTCTTTGTCTACGGGCCGGTGACCATCCGGCGCCTGCTCTGGACCTTGGCCTTTGTGGGCTCACTGGGTCTTCTCCTGGTGGAGAGCTCGGACAGGGTGGCTTTTTACTTCTCCTACCAGCACGTGACCAAAGTGGACGAGGTGGTGGCAAACAGCCTGGTGTTTCCTGCTGTCACCATCTGTAACCTCAATGAGTTCCGCTTCTCCCGGCTCACCACCAATGACCTGTACCATGCTGGGGAGCTCCTGGCTCTGCTGGATGTCAACCTGCAGATCCCCAACCCTCACTTAGCTGACCCAGCTGTCTTAGCCATCCTCCAAGAAAAGGCCAACTTTAAGCAGTATAAACCCAAAGTTTTCAGCATGCAGGAGTTCCTGGCACGGGTTGGCCATGACCTAAAGGACATGATGCTGTACTGCAAGTTCAGAGGCCAGGAGTGCAACCACAAGGACTTCAAAACTGTGAGTATGAGCAGACACTCTGCTTTTCTCTTCTCTGGGCATGTGCACCACGGTGTTGCAGGACCAGGACAGCCCTGGAGGTCACTGGCCAAACTATGTGGCTCCTGTGTGATGAGGCTGAGACTGCCAGGCTCTGGCATGGCAGCGGAGGAGCAGGAGGAAGCCTGTTGAGCTGAAGTTTTTTTGTTGGAGTCCTAATGGGGGTTTTGTGGGGCCAGACCTGCAAGGGGCTTGTAGCAATTCCAGCCTCCATCCTGCATAAGGCCCACGGCTCCCAGTGTCTGCTTGGGGTCAGTTGGGTGCTGCTGAGCACCACAGGGGGCCTGAGGGTCTCTTGCCATGGCCGGTGGATGTCAGCTAGCTGAAAGAAGCAGAGAGAGCTGGACAGAGCCAGCAAGAAGGGCAGGTTCTCAAGGGTTGGTCTGAGCAGTGTCCAGTTGTATTTCTCTAGGTGTTTGCAGCTTTGGTGGAACTGTGGATAGGGAAATTTTTCCTTTTGTTCCTGGTGTTCATGCCTCATAAATCCTTGTTTGCTGCAGAGTCTGAGTGCCTGCCTGGTGCTGTGTCCTTCTTGTGCTGTGTTAGATGAGAGGAGTGGAAAGCAAAGGAGTGGAAAAGCTGCTGAGAGGCTGAGCTCTGATCCTAGTCTGCTCTGAGATAGTGGAAGATGGAGTGAGCCAGGTACTTGAGCATCCTGAGGAAAGCAGCTGCTGCTGAGTTTCCAGCTTGTGGCTGGCACCCTGATGGCAATGCAGGCTGCCCTGGGTGCTGTGGTGGTAAATGTGTCAGTGTAAAATAAAAATTACTAGCAGGTTGCCTGGATGAAGTGATGCCCCTCTGTGCTGCTGGGCAGGTGAGGGGACTGGACAGGGGGCTGCAGAGGGAGCTGAGCCCCCATCCTGGCCGAGCTGGGGGGTGCTGGGGTCTGGGCTAAGTCCCACTGTGCTCCTGGGCCATGCTGGGCAGTGCCTTGGCTCTGAGATCCTGGAGTCAGGTTTCAGTTGCTTGTTTCTTGGGAGTGCTCATGCTTGTTCTGCTAATTGAAGTGTGTCCTGCAGTGAGCAGGTCCTGGGCAGGGCTTGTGATCGCCTGGTTCATCAGCAGAATCTGTCTGGTTTTGGGAGAAGGAAATATTCTCTTTCTGCACTGCTTTGGATCTCTGAGCAAATGAGTCCAACTGTCTCCAGCTCCAAAGTCATTGCTACCCCCTGGACTATGCTCTCTTTATGCCTGTGAGCAGGAACATAGGATTTTATGCCTCAGTTATTGCCTGTGCATAACTCTGATGCTGCGCCTATTTCAGACTGGATATCCAGGCAAATCCTTCCCTTGTTTCTGCTCCCTGAGCAGGTCTGAGCAGGGGTTGGGCCATCCAAGCTGTAGGAAGGCATCAACCAAGTTCCAAGAAGAGGAGCTTGCTAAAGAAAAGCCATGTGTGAGCAAGTCTGGAGAATGGGATAAAAAAGGAAAAACAGATGCAAAAGTCCAGGGAATGGAAGAGTCGGGGAGTGAGGTCAGATCCCACAAGGATGGACAGATCTCCCTTGACTGTAGCAAAGTGTGGGGAGCGGAAGGTATTCTGCCTGTGGACTTGCCAAGAATGAAATAAGAACCAGCCAAGACTAAAAACCTCAAAGCCAAGGAGCAACCAGCACTTTTAAAGCATCTGCAGGACTTAAAAATGGACTTTAAAAAGCAGGTCCTGTTCTCAGGGAAGACAGGAGCTCTTGGCTTTCCTCCTTGGACCCAGCAGGGTGTCAACCCAGCTATTGAGTTTTTGAGATAATTGCTTCTGAAGCAACGATTTTTTAAATTTTCTTTTTCCATGTGGGATACTGTAGTTTCCAGAAAGACAAACATTCCCTGTCTGCCAAATAAATGCTATGTTAAAACAGATCAGGGCAAGCTAGAAAAAGACAGGATAGTGCTTGTCCTTGTTAAGGTGAGAGATTGAGTGCAATACTTAAGCTCATTCTGCAAAGTAGCTCTTATCTGAGCTAGAAGACAACATTGTCTCTTGCAGAGGCAGGAATTCAGTCCCACTGACTCCAGGTAATCCCCCAAGAAATCCCAGAAGCAGCGCTCAACAGAGAGACAGCTCTGTTTTCCTTCAAGATTTTACCTCTCAGAGACAAAAGGCAGGAAAAAGTGTCTGTTTGAAGGATAAGTAGGTATTTCCACAGGGAGAATACTGTGAAGGTCTGTGAGCGGCCTCCAGGCTGAATCAGAACCTCATGTTCTGGATAAATTTTGCATTTAATCACCACCAACCTGTTGCGATTGCACTCAGGCTTAGTGACACCACATCCATCCTGCTGAAGCACCCCCTGGAGAAGAGTCATCACTGAAGCCTGATTTGTTTCCTGAAGGGAAACAGTGTAAATCCCAGGGCAGTTCTGCAATACGTCAGCAGAGCGAAGAACTACGAGGTTGTTATACACACTCCTCAAATTCTGGCAGCTGGGAACAGAGAAGGCAGGAGCTTTGCAGCAGAGGGCTGCACCAAACAGCAACTCTGCAATAAGATGCTGCTGGAGGAGTCAGTGCTGCCTCTGGTCAGCTCTGCCTTCTGGTACATGGGGGGTTTTGTGTGCAGGGTGTCCCTGAATCAAGCCCACAGTGCTGCTGCTGCAGGGAGAGCAGGAGCTGGAATGGCAGCACCTGGGCACTTTGAAAACAATTGACTTTACCCTCCTTCCCCCTCCACTGCCCTGTTTAAATCCTCTGTCACTGCTCTAATAACATGATCTGAGCTGGGTTTTCCCTACACTTCCTGTTCCTTCTCCCCCTAATACTTCTCAGATAACATTTCCCACATTAAGGTCTGCTCACTGGAGTGAGTCCCCACAGCTTTTTTGCAGAAATACCCCAAAGGGAACAGCCAGGTCTTAGCAGGATGTGCTGATTGCCATGCACAGAACAGCAGAGAAGATTATGCAGAGCTCTGCTGTAGGCAAAGCAAGTGAAAAAGAGAAAATTGGCTGAATATGGTTTGGCAAAGCCAATCCCTTGGAGTATTTGGAGGAGGAAAGCCTGATAGCAGCAACCAAGGAAATCTCCTCCTCGTTTTCTGCATTGCTCCCCCCAGGAGGTCCTGGTTGGAGATGACCTTGCATTTTCCTGGAGGAGCTGTGCTCCTGCTGCTGGACATGACATCAAGGTCTTCCATCGCACTGCTGCTGAGCCTGGCAAAGCTTGGGCTCATCTGTCCACAGCACACCGATGTTGTGGAGTCCCTGTGGCTGTGTAGAGCAAAACCTCTTTCCCAGGGCTGCTGGGGTGGTTTGTGGTCCTTCACTGCTCCAGCCTGGGATGAGCTCTGCAGTGGCAGGGGACACTTGCAGGAGGATTTTGTGTGTGGCCCAGCAAATGTGAGGGGCAACAGGGAGAAAACCTCTGCAAACCTTTTCAGCTTGTGGGGCAAACATGGAGTGAGGGATGGGATGGCCTGGGAGTGGAAACTGGGAATGTGGGTAGCAGGGGAATAGGATCCCTCAGTCCCCCTTTGCTGAGAAATGCTCCCCAGCAGCACAGCCCTGGCCAGCACAGCCTGTTGGTTGCTCTGGGGGATGTTTTGGGTGTCTGGGGTGGTACCACGGTCCTCAGTCAGGTCATTTGCTAAATGCAGTGTTGGGCTGTGCTTCTTCACACATCCAATCATCTGAGCTAACACTAACTTTTCCCTTGTGCATGCTCTGCCTCATCAGGTGTCTATTTATTGCCAGTGGCCATGACAATTGAAGGATAGAACTAATTTATTTTCAATACACATTCTTCTGACCAACAGAGTCCAGAAAATGAAGTGTATCTCATGCGAATATTGCTATTTTAAAGCATTAGTTTCTGTCAATCTATCTGGCTTTCTCTATACACATTTTTCTCCCATTATTTCTAGTGTATCTATCAGGACAATGTTTAATGAATAGCTGTGACTTTTTAGACTAACTAGTCTGTTCTCATCTGCTCTAAAACTTCTACTTTCTTCAAGAAAAATGTCAGGATAGTGCTTAATTGATTCAGAAACACATCAGTTTTCTATTTAACAATTTTTCTGAAGAGTCAAACTTTTCCAAAGTTTCATCTGGAATCCAAGATGCCATAATGAGATCTGCCATTATGAGATGTGCAATTCAGTGGTAATTTGTACACTAAAAGGCTGTTCATCCAGTAGGAAATCAGGTCTCTGTGCAGCCTTCCCACTACAATATCTCCATTTTGAGGATGCTTTAGAAGGTCTGGATGTGGTCACACAGGCACAGAGGGAGTGCAGGGTTATCATTTTGCTGCTGGTGATGTCTCATTGGGTGTTTAAAAGGAGGTGGATTGCTCCTGGCTCAGGTGTCTGGCAAACCCTGCCCTTGGGTAATGCCCTCATTCTACCCAGTGCTTTCCTGGATTAAATTTCTCTGTTGTATAAAGATGTATGGGTATGGTAGTTCCCTGTTACAATTATGGCATTAGTATTTCCTTTATTTATTAGAAAGTGATAGGATAATGTTTCTATTTTGCAGGAAGTTTCATGGATGGATGCCAGGTAGGATCAATGTTCACGAAAAACCATTCCTGGGTTGGAATGGTTAATAGAGTTAAAATCTAATGAAAGCTGTGGAGCTTCAGGGGGTCTTTTCAGGGCAAATCCAGTTTTAAATTCTTTAATGCTGTGTCTTGGTTTGGCACAGCCTGGTTTTTGGTGGGGGGGCACAGGAGTAGCTTCTGTGAAAAGCTGCTAGAGACTTCCCCATATTTGACAGAGCCAATCTCTGGTGCCAGCTCAGTTAGAGAGGTTGATAATAGCTCTGTGATGACACATTTAAGAAGAAAATCAAAACGCCACCTGCTGTTTTTTTCCCAGGGATGGCATGTTACCACTGCTGGGGCCATCCCAGTGTAGCCCAAGGCAAGCCTTGCCTGCCTGGCCACCCCTACCAGCTGTGCTCTGGGCAGAAGCGAGGGATTGGTGGCAGCAACTTCTTCCTGGTGTCCCACATGAAGTGAGGCGTTAAATAGCGCCAGCAACCTGGCGGCCACCACTGCCCATGGGATGGCGGCAGGGCCACATGGATGGCAGCAAAAACACAGTAAGGGACTCACTAGTATGGAATCAAGACAAATCGACTTCTGGGTGCTCCTGCAGGAATCTCTGAACTGGTGGAACTTGATGGGAATGGTACCTAGGAGCAGCAGTTTTTCTTCTAGTCACAGAAGAGAAGGAAGTGAGGACTCGTGCGGGAAAGCACCATGCTGGACCCAGGGTCAGTGGGAAAAAGAGCAGGAGGAAGTTTTCCAAGCATCAGAGGCAAAATTCTTCTGCAAGCTGTGGTGAGTACCATGGTGAAACAAACAGCAATCCATGTAATCCCTATAATCCATGAAGTCCACGGTGAATGCAGAGATCCACTCATAGCCCATGAGAGAAGCGCTCACGCTGGAAGGGGTGGATGCCAAAGAAAGCTGTGATCCAGTGGGAGACTGAAAATAGAGAGGGAGGGCTTCTGCTTCTAGGGATAAAGAGACAGGGTTCCTGGTTCTAGAGAGAGAGAGAGAGTGAGGGCCCTTGCTCCCAAACTAGAGCAGCCTCTCCTTAGAGGACTGCACCCATGGATGAGTGACCCATTCCACAGCAGTTTTGGGAAGTCTGCCCATGGGATCCACCCCACAGCATAGCAGAGAAAAGATCTCAAGTGATGAACTGACCAAAACCCCCACTCCCTGTCTCCTTGTACTGTGGGTGGGAAGGAGGGAGAGGCTGGAGGGAAAAAAAGGAGCTTATTTTACTTCTCATTATCCTCCTCTGATTCTGTTGATCATAAATTTACTTTATACCTTTAAATTTAAACCTATTTTGCCCTTAGAGCATTTTTCCTCCAATCCTTACCTCAAGTCATTAACCCTTTGTTAATTCTTAATTTTTTTTTTCTTTCTCTCCTCTGCTTAATTGTAGCAGAAGAGGGTAAACAAATCATGAATACTTGTCATTTGGCCAATATCAAACTATGACATACTGGGAGTATAAGCACTGGGTGAAACAACTCCAAAGGAGAGAAACTGCAGAAATGGGCTGTAGGTTGTTAACTTGGGACATTGGTGCTCCACATTTGGGATGCTGATCTGACTGCAGACCTGACCAGAGCAGTGACAAGCCTCCTTGATGAACTTTGAAAAGAGCTGTGTTTGGTTGTGTTTTGAGCTGTTTCTTAGTCAGGCATGCTGCCCTTCCTCTCTTGTGTTTTGGAATGGAGAATAATTTAAACAAGTGGGAAATGTCAGGAACAGGCACAGCTCAAGTGTCAGAGCCAGCTGGAGAGTAGAGGGGGTTGAATGATGAGGGAGGTGGGGCACAGGGAGGGCTCTGGGAGAGGAACGACAAAGAATCAGTGTGTGTAAGAGTCAGCCTCCCTTACTGGAGCAGCTGGCACTCGGTTTGGAGGAGAGCAAGAGCCACTCCTCACTTCTGAGGGATTCCCATTTGTTAGAGTTATTCATCAGGAGGTCAAATGAGAGCTCCTCTGTCCTCCACACCCCACCTGCCCAGGGATTTGCACTCCAAATAGCAGCGGGAGCTGGAGCAAAATGCAAATCTGCCCTTGGGATGGGGAAGAACTGCTGGATAAGGGGGGTGTCATTGGAGTTCCAAGGATAGAGGAGATGTTTGAGGGCTGCCAAGATTTATCAGAGTTGTCCTGGGAATTGTGTGAGGCTTTTCTTAGTGTTGGAAATACCTCTGAGTGCAGTTTCTTTTGCTTCAGCTCATTTCTCCCAGACAGATACTGAGAACTGAAGTGCCCAAAGCTGTGGAGAGCCAAGGTTGTCAACAACAAAGAACAAATCTGATAAATGTCTTCCAGCTGCCATGTCCTGGTGCCTCCTTCGCCTGTGGCTCTCTGTGACTAACACAGTTCATGTCACAGGGTCTCCCTGACAACTGATCTTGGATAAGTTCTTCTGGGTACAGTTTTCTGTCTGCAGTGGGTGGAGCGTAAAACCAGAGGAAGCTTTCACATGTACTTGTGCTCTCTCTGCAGGAACCTAGGAACTTAGCCTAGTCATGTCCAAAGCTAGAGGTAAAGGCCAGGAAAGACAAGGAATATATAAAAAACCCAGCCTGGTTTCCAGCTGGGGTTTACCAGAGAGGTAAAGTGGAACAATATCGCTTGTCCATATCTCCCCCATGCAAGTGTCCCTTGGAGTATTTTTGACAGATTATGAACAACCTCCCAGATGTGCCCTCTTGAGCTTATCTAACCAAGTGCAGTGATGCTCTGTGAAAAATTATGGTGTGACTGCTGTGGATTTAATCTAAGCCCCTCCTGAGAGGATCTGACTACCAGATCCATGATCCCCAAAGACAGAAATGGGTAAAAATCTATACCAGTTGTCATGAAGTGAAACAGGAGAAATTCCCACTGGGTTAAAAAAGAAAAAAGGTCTGACTTCAGTGAGGGCCTCTGGCCTCTTGAGGTGCCTTCCAAGCTGAATTATGATTTTATAACACAAAGCAAGTGCAGATCTGCTGGGTCTTTTGCTGGTTTTGGAGCATTGAATTTTTTCATAGAAACATAGAACCCTGGAATGGTTTGGGTCAGAAGGGACCTTTAAATCATCCAGTTCCACTCCCTGCCATGAATAGGGACACCTTCCACTGTCCCAGCCTGCTCCAAGCCTTGTCCAATCTGGCCTTGGACACTTCCAGAGATCAGGAGCAGCCACGGCTTCTTTGGGCATCTTGTGTGTATAGTGGAGTCACCATCCCTGGATGTGTTTAAAAAGATACTGGATGTGGCACTTGGTGCCATGGTCTAATTGAGGTGTTAGGGCAGGGGTTAGACTCAATGATCTTGACAGTCTCTTCCAACCTAGTCATTCTGTGAAATTCTGTGTAATTCTGTGCCAGGGCCTCTCCATCCTCACAGGGAAGCATATTTTCCTAACATCTAATCCAAACCTGCTCTCTTTCAGTTTAAAGCCATTCCCCTTTTTCCTGTCCCTACATGCCCTTTTCCAAAGTCTCTCTCCATGTCTCTTGGACCCCGTTAGGCACAGGAAGGGGCTCTAAAGATCAGTCTCCCTGGAGCTTCTCTTCTCCAGCCGAACAGCCTTGCCTTGCACTTGAGGGTCACACATTCTCATCTCTCCAGCCTGTCCAGGTCCTTCTGGATCCCATCTCTTCCCTCCAGTGTGTCACACAGCTTGGTGTCAGCAAGCTTACTGAGGGTGCCCTCAATCCTATTGTTTGTGTCACCAACAGATATGGAAACCACAGCTCTAACCCTGATGAGCTCTACCCATCTCTCACCTGCTCTCAAGTTCCCCCTCAGCCAGTTTGAAAGATGAAAAGATGAAAGCCAGTTTGGGAAGATGATCACCTTCCTCTCTGTGAACTCTGTGCACAAGTTCAAGTATGCATTATTGACCTAAGGACAAAAACTGCCCTCAAAAGCAGAGTTGCTGACAGCTCTGTCTGCACTGAACATTGAGGCATTCACAGCTCTGATTCCATAATGAGTCCACCACAGTTTCTCTGAGCAAACCCCTGTCTTTTCTCATTTCCTGACTATCCCTATTTGCTTTAGAAGCAGACAGTGGTTATTCCCTATAAAAAAACTCCTGAAATTCATCACTCAGCTCCTGCTGACACAAAATGTGCCTGGCAGCTCCTGAGGAGCAGCAGGATGAGGAAGTCATGCACAGCATTTCCATCTCCTCTGGCAGGGTCTGGAGTCCCTCCTATGCCTTCCCAAAAGCATTTGTCACAGGGATTTATGCCTGGAGTGCTAGCCAGGCTCAGGTCAGCACTGCAGCAGGGTCCTGCATCCAGTGGCATGGTCAGGGTAAGGGCAATGAAGGTGATAAACCATTGTGGTAAGGCAGGTGTGAGCACAGTGTCAGTGATTGTGTTGCTACACCAGGTTTAGATGGGACTCAAAAAACCAAAAAGGATTCTGCCTGTTGGGCTGATGAGACCCTGCAGTGTTCCATAGGAAGAGCTCTTTGGGGAAAAAAAACCCATGGAAAACTTTCTTGCCTGGAAAGTGATGACAGCTATGAGAGAGCTGGGAGTGGGGAGGACTCAGATCATCCTGAGGAAGGAAATTGTGATCTGTGGCTAAATATGAAGGTTCTAAAAGTCAGTATCTATTTTGACATCTGCTGAGAGGTCATGATGAAAAGCCTTAAACAGATTGACTTTATTGAGGGATGGTCCTCTAGAAGCTTGTTGGGACTTCGCGACCTGTGGAAATCCATGAGGAAACCTCTCAGGCAGCAGAAGCTCAATAAACTAAGAGGGAAAATGATGTAGATGAGGTGGTCATGTTTGACTCCATCTGCCATGGATTAATGTATGAGACTTGCACCAGGAAAACAAAATTGCCCCTTGGAGGTAAAAGAGACTGAGAGTTGTTTCAGCAGACTGACACCAGTGTGCTCAGGGCCATCAAGAACTAATTTCCACCCAGCCATGAATATTTACAAACATTACTTGAAGAAAGACTGAATTGTTTTGATAATTTGTTGTTGTTGTGCCATGGAAGGAAGGATTTAGCCTGTGTGTTAAGGCAAGAAGCCTGAAGTGAAGGAGGGAAGGGTAATGGAAAATGCACATATATTTGCTCAGGGTGAGATGGATGAAAGGAGGTTTAATCTGCACTTGGATTTCCCAGAGGACCCCATCCAAGGGAATGGGGCCATCAGGGATGTTCATGTGCAAGAGGAGCTGCCCAGTTGTCTGCTTCTGTCAGAGGAGCCAATTCTGCTTCATGATTTCCTAAGAGACTGAAGTTTGAAAGTGAAAATCAGAAGTTAAAAAGATGGGGTCAAGTTTCATTTCCTCCTCAAGTACTCCCCCACATTGGTCTGACCTTGTAAGAGAAGGAGATTCCAGGCTCTTAGCTCATGGCAGGTCTGTAGGCTTCCCTTTCAGTCAGTCCAAAAGTTGTCCAGATCTCACTTCCAGTATGTGTTTCTTGGGAATTTGAGTTTTTTCTGAGGGAAACCAATAGTGTTGAGTCTGTCCTCCTTGCCTATATGAAAAAAAATCCCAAACCAAACCCCATAACCCGCAAACTAAACCACTGGAGGTCCAAAATGGTAGACATTTTAGTGGGACCAAGTTTTAGCTGCTCTATAAAATTGAGTTTTCATTATGATGCTTCAATGGTGATGACGACTGATATACAAATGTAATATGAAAATGGGTATGAAATTAAAATAATTTATGAAATTAAAGTGAAAATAAAATGAAATTAAAGTTAAAAACTGTTAAAGTTTATTTTGCTTTTTAACAGTTCTGTCATAATTGGAAGAAGAAAACCAAAGCAACCCATTTAGACATTTTTTGGTTTCTCATTCCATCTTGTTTTCCAGGCTCTTTGAAATCCCACGCTTGTGCAGTGGAGGAGTTGTGCAAGGATTTCACTTCATGAAAGGGGCTGAATCCCATAACAGTGATTTAAACTGTTGGTTCACCTGAAGGTTTGAGGGATATTAATCTTAGGCCAGGAGAAGAGAATAAATAAACCCCAGCAAATGCTGTCTGGTGATTCAGCTGTGTTACTGTGAGAGAGGTAATTTAAGGGTTCTGTGACAAGAGATTTCTCCCAGCTCAGTAAAAAATGATGATCTGGACCTCTGGAACAGCAGGAGGATAGGACAGGACAGGATTCACGTGAGGCTGCTCAATGACAGCTCAGCAAACAGCACTGCAGTTGCCAGAGGCAGGACTAAATTAATTGTAGAGAAGAGTTAATGAGCAGTGGGAGGAATTAGTAGAAGCTTAACCCTTGATTATCTAAACTTCCAACACAACACTCCGCTGCTCCCTGGCCTGAAATGGATGGTGAATTCTGACACATCCAGGAAAGTCTCCCTATCCCTTCCAGTGCCTCCTGCAAGGCTTTGGACAAGCAGCTCACGGCTCTGTCATGTGTGAATTGGTGTCAGCAGAGCTACGAACTCCTCAGCAGTTCTCCAGTGATGGAGGAATGTGTGAAAGCTGAACCAGGATGTCAGAGAGGCGTCATTTTGACCTTGAATGAGAGATGAAATTATGTTTTTGGAGGTGGGAAGGACTCAGCCATCTGGAATGGGAAGGTTTAGCTGAAGGGGACCTTGGATGGGAGCTGACATTCACCGGCAGGTTCCTTGGTGTATCTGTGAACAGGTGAACCAGAATTCTGCTCAGAAGTGTAGTTTCTGTTCACCATATTCGTATTTTTCTCTGGATATACTGCTGGGATTAGGATTAGGGATCAGGATCTCACAGAACATGTGTCCTTTTCTGCTCAGGAGCTGCTGGTGTGGTACAGCAGTCACACAACCCTGATACATTCATTTCTTCCTTTGAAACATTTACTGTTTGGGGATTTTTTTTTCATTTTAATTTTTTTAATGAAAAAAAGAGGCAAGTTTTCCCATAAGGTTTGGGGAAACTGTTGCTGTGGTCATTTCTCAAGCAATGTTCCCATCTAAGCCAATCTTTATGTAAAAGATGGGAACAGTTTCCATGGATAGCATGACCAGGGTGTGGAGATGCTGAGAAGAAAGACCTGCTGTGCTTGGTGTTAAGACTGATCTGTGTTGACTGAGCTACATTTTTCATCCTCTACCCTGGCCTCAGATGCTGCAGCCACCATCCCTTCTGCAGATCCTGCAGGATCACTCTAAATAATCCTTAATTACTGCTAAATTATGATGAAGCACCTCCTGAAATATGTGTGGCATCCACATGGATAACAAATGGATTTGTCTCAGTCAGGTGTGACAGGGGTTTGCAGCTGATCCACACCAGTCCTGTGAGTCCCTCCTAGGACCCTGTCATTCCAGAACAGGCATGGAGAGAGGAGGGGTTGGGGTGTACAGGGCAGTCCAGGACGAGCTGTGGGGGGAGACAAGTTCCAGGCTGACAAAGCAGTCCTACTTCTATAGAACCCCAGTGGAGTTTGTCTCCTAAAAACATTAATGAGGGTGAGATCCCTCTGTTAGCCTCCACAACTGCATCCATCCCTGCAAAAATCATTCTCTCCTCATTATCTCTTGGGAGAACAAAAAGACCCTCTGAGGTCAGTCTTGTGATGATGTCTCTGTACATCTGCATCTCTCCAGAGAAAAACAGCTCAAGAGGGAAAGGATTTTCCTATGGTGTTTGTGCATGATACCAGAAAAATGCATGTCTCCTGGGATGAGATTTTCCACGTGAAAAATTAAAGCTTTTTGTCTTGAAACATTTCTATTTTCCATGAAAATCATTAAAATCTCAGTGAAAAATAAAGCATTGAAACCCTGGGATGCCTCATGAAATGGATGGTCTGGTTCAGAATTAAGTAATGGATAAAGTGACACAGCTGGGGAACTTTTCACATGTGCTGCCTCTACATCTTGATCTTGTAGGTCAGCAGGTTCTCTTGCACCTAGGTTCTATTTTATAGGGGTTTTGAGGCAAACCCTGGTGTCATCAGAAGTTAGTGAGGGGGAACCCTGAGTTACATATTCATGTCTGGCTTTCCATGAATAGGGAGATTTAGTTTAGTGTTTTTGAACAAGTCCCCTCTTTCAAAGAGCAGTCAGAGTAAGACGCTTCTGACAGCGCAACCTCTGAGATTTCTGTAGATGGTTTTAGGCTTTTTTTCCTGATAAGAGATGGTTTCAGCAATTTTCCTTTGTTTGAAAGAACAAGAGAAGTCTCAAAACCATGTGATTTCTACAAGTTTCACGAAAGCTGGCAGATGGGAGACACCCAAACTGGAGCCCAGGGAGGAAAAACAGGATCAGTGCTTGTGTTTTACATTGTGTCTGACAGGGACCAGCTGGCCAACAAACACATGTGCCCCAGTTTCTCCAGGAGCAGCCTGGCAATAATGAGACAGCTCACACTTCTCTGGCAGCACAGCACAAGCAAGATCAAACCAGGATGCTGTGCTCCCTATGGGACACGGGGAACCATCCCAGGACAGGTGTGCGTGTGAAGGCAGGTCCTGGGTGCGCAGGTCAGCTCCTCCTGGTTTGTTCTGATGTGCTCTGGGGGTCCTAAGGAACCTGGGACAGAACATGGAGAGGTTAGAAGACAAAATCCTCAGGAACACAAGCTTCATTCATTCTTCTGTTTCAAATTCTGAGTAATTGCCGGCACTGGGAGCGGCTCACAGTGCTGCAGGTGCACTGCAGGACTCAGAATGCATGGAGTGACCTCAGCTTTGCAGCTGGGTGGGAAATCCTGTCCTGGCTCAGAGCCTCCTCAACCCACTGTCAATCCAAAGCTTTCACTTCACTCTTTGGATTGGCAATAAACTGTCATCTCCTTGGGGCAAGGGCTGTTTTCTGGTTTATGTTTGCTGTTAAACATTTATTATTAAAATTGATGAAACTTTAACTAAGGGAGGGGAATTGCTTTAATCTGCTGCAGAGAATGATATGGACTGTGATTCTGTGCAGACACGAGAAAATCCATCATTCTTGGTTGGAAGGAATTGAAACCAAACAGATTTTTCTACAAATGTTTTCACTCAAAAAGCATTTTGAAAGCCTTTCTTAGTGCATTTGCAAATCAGGTATACAGAATACCTGAGCACCACCAGCTACTGCAGCTCTGAAAACCCCAGATAGCTTCTGCAAGTGCCTGCAGGCTGAACAGCATCCTGAGGTAAAGTGTCCACCTCCCTTCCACTTCAGAATGCTGTTAAATGTTGATGGATATTGCTGAGCCTAAATCACTCCTCTGTTGGGGGTGCCCGTGGCTGTTTGTTGGAGCAATTAACTGCAGCATATTTTCCTCCCATGTTTCAAACCCATCTAGTAGCAGGCATTAAAGCACAGGTAAATTCATGTGACAAACTATTTCTGGAGATCAAGCAAAGACAGTTCAGTTACCAGGGGCAGGGAAATGTGGTGAGCATTTATTTTGTTGTAAATCAGGCAGGTTAGTACAGTCCCCATTGGCAAAGTAATATTGAAACCTGGGAAGAGCTGTCAGTTGTTAACACAATTATTGTGACCTCTTCATGTATTCTGGTCTTTCCATCCATTTTCTTTTTTTCTGTCAGGAGGAGAAATAAGTGTCTGAGTCAAGTATGTTCTTGTAATGCCACTTGTCTTTCAAAAACGACACGCTTTCATTAAACCCAACAAAACCAAATACCAGCATTGTGGCTTTAGTGCTGAGAAACCGTTTGGTTCACCACTCCTCTGAGCTGTGCCCAAGCAGATCCATCTCCCTGCAGTGCTTCTCAGCTGGAATAATACCTCTCCTCTTTCAGTGCAGGCACATCCAGGTGTGTGATATTCCAGTTTTTTGGTGCGCACCAGGGTTGCCCCCTCGTCTCATCCATGTGGTGTTTGTCAGTCCAGGTGGGGCCACCTGATTCTCAAAGATGATGATGATTCAAAGATGCAGATGATGAGTTTGTATCACTTATTGCAACAGTGGTGCAGTAAATCCCAGTTTTAGGCATGTGATCCTTGCTATTTGCAGGGAATCTTGCATTCCTAAAATATAAAGGGGAGGAGATAAAAAAGCATCAAGTAGCTCCAGGAGAGGTGTGGATTGATTATTAGGGAAAATTGGGGAAAATTTCTTCACAGAAAAGGTTAGGATACCACAGGATATGAGGCAGGCAGGGCACTCATCACCCACCCCTGGAAGTGTTCAAAAAATTATGGATGGGCACGTGAGGAAGGAGTTAAAAGTGGCGATGTTGGTGGTGCTGTGGGTTGGACTTGATGATCTCAGAGGTGTTTTCTAACTTTAACAAGGTTAGAAAAGATTAGTTCTGAGATCCAGCTCGACATCCCCACGGCAGAGGTTTGGTGTCCTGCTCCTGAGCTGAGTGTCTAGAAATTGTGATTTTCTGCCCTCCCAGTGTGCACTTGGGGAGGAGAAAAAGGACTGAGGGAAGAGGAATGGTTGGGAGCAGTGCCTGGGCTGGTGGGGATTGGGGAGGAGATGCAGAGAGGCAAAGGGGAACACCACAGAATATTCTCAAGGGGCCACACTGGCATGTCTAGCCCATTCCTTGCAGGCAACAGGAACAGCTGAGGCAGCTGGGAAAGGGGCTCAGCCTGGAGAAAAGGTGGCTCAGGGGGGCCCTTCTGGCTCTGCACAACTCCCTGACAGGACAGGCAGTGAGGAGGGGTCGGGCTCTGCTCCCAGGGAACAGGGACAGGAGCAGAGGGAACGGCCTCAGGCTGGGCCAGGGGAGGCTCAGGGTGGATGTCAGCAGGAATTTCCCCATGGAAAGGGTGCTCAGGCCTTGGAACTGCCCAGGGAGGTTTGGAGTTCCCATGCCTGGAGGTGTCCAAGGAAAACCTGGAGGTGGCACTGAGTGCTCTGGGCTGGGGACAAGGTTGGGATCAGATGCAGGTTGGACTTGATGATCCCTGAGGTCTTTTCCAACCTCAGTGATTCTGGGATTCTATGATTGCTGGAAATAATGATGAGCTCTATTCTTTTTCCATATTTTTCATGCCAGGCTGACATAAAAAAATACTTTCATGCTGAGTTTCGTGCCTTTCCTCCCTCCCTTACTAGTAACATAGAATTATATCACCATTCCTTTAACATTCTGAGGTTTAGCAAGCACATAAACTCATTTAAACCCTAGCCCCAAATGTAAAGCAAATATTCCTTTTCCTCTCAGGGAACCATTCCTTTGACTTGTTATTTTGAGCTCCATCATGGCTTTTCTATGCAAGGGCAACTTTGTGGAAAAGAAGGTTAAGTGCTAAGGTTAAAACAGGTTCAAGTATGATCCAGAGTGCCCTTGGCAAAGACAGAAGGATTTTAGTGGTTCTCATTAATCATTTCCTGACTGCTTAAAGTGCTTGACTGACTCATTATTGTTTTTATATGCCTTTGGAAGAGCTGCAAAAGAGCCAGTCAGAAAAGTATCACTGTTTTCCTTTTTTAACCCACACTCAATAGTATTTAAGACTTCAGAGTGTAAAAGGTTTCCTCTTCAGAAACCTAATTCCCTGGCATGAGCCACATGGAGCAGCTCGGGCTCAGCTCCAGAGTGAAGGTTTCTGTTGGTGTGGAGTTACATCCATGGCACAATTTTACAGCTGAGAGCTGGGAGCTGCTCCTGCCATCTGGGGTTCCCAAGCCTTCCTGAAACCACTGCCTGACTTTCAGACTATTTTCCTCATCCACTCTGCCCTGCAGGGGCTGTGGGCTCTGCAATGGAGGGAATGGTCGGACCATCCCTGGAAGGTTGGGAGCTACTGGAATAGTTTTCTCAGAGAAGTTGCAGACTCCCCATCTCTGGCAGTGCCCAAGGGCAGGTCAGATGGGTCTTGGAGCACCCTGGGATAGTGGAAGGTGTCCCTGCCCATGGTACAGGGTGGGAATAAGAAGAGCTTCAAAGTCTCTTCCAGCTCAAACCATCCCATGATTCTGAAATCATGGAACACTAGAAAGAATATTTTAGAGCACAGATATCAAACATCAGTGATCAAAGACCTGCTCTGTGCTCCATCCCCACCTGTTTTGCACATGGATCCTGGGAGATACAGGCAGTGCTCCCAGTGCTCCACACCTGGGGATTTGTGTGCAGTTATGTAAATTATCAGGATGATATGGCAGAGGTCCTGACTGGGCGGGCGGAGAGGGGAATTTTAATTCCTGGTACCTTGCCAACACTCTTTACAAAGCTCTCCCAGAGCTTAGGAGGTGTTAATGCCACTGGAAGAGTCAGTGGCTTCATCCCAAAGCAGCTGAATCCAACCTGAAACAGGTACGGAGCAAGACTAGGAGGAGGATTAAGGAAAAGAAGCATCTGTTCTAGAGGGGAGATAATGAGAATGGGGCTTGTTGAAGTGAGCCTGGCAAAAGCTGTGTGAAGGACTGGGATAACTCTGGAGAAATCCATCAAGGGGAGGACAACTGTGGGGGAAATGGTTTCTGGCTTTGAAGCAAATGGTACAAATTGTTCATGGGCAACTTGATGCTGGAAGTTAGAAAGGGGTTTTTTTATTGTTATTATTTTTTGAAGGGACAAAAATTCTGAAGTAATGGGGATAAAGAACACAGCAGGGTTTTAACCAGGATCATCTCTCGGTGGTGGGATTGTGTGAGGTGGCTGCTGGGAACAGGAGGGGGTGTTCAAAGACCTCTCCAAGTCCGTGGACAGCAACCTTTTCCTAGACTGAAGGAATGGGTTGGGTGTACACCTGGTCATGGGAGTCAGGCACCTTTCACCTGGGATAAGCAGAGTGGTGGGGTGCTTGGGAAGCATGGAAAAACACAGCCATGTCCTGGAAAGCTCTTTCCCCTCAGTTCCTGGAGTCCTACAGTATCAATTCTGTGTTTCTTATCCTGAGAAGACTTTAATACCCAGCTTGCCAGTTCTGGGAATTCAATTAACTCAGCTCCTGTCTGTCTGCATGGAGACAGGAACATTGAGCCCATTGGGGTGTAAATCCTGTGGGTGCTTAACCCTTGTCCAGGGCTGGATGAAGATCCCACGTGGAGGCTGCAGCAGCTTCCCTTGATGGTGTTCATGCTGCCTGCAGTGAGAATCTGCCCAAAACCTGAGTGCAAGACACCCCAAATGCAGACATCCTGGTCTGAACTCCCCAAAATCACAGGTTAATGTTAATATTGAGAACACTCATGAGTATTATTCAGTATCTCTGCTACAAGGGAGGGTAGGAACACCCTGGGCCCATCTGACTGGAGTCAAGGCATTAGATGTGACTGGTTTTTTTTGTTTATCTATATTCATATCCCATCTGGGAGTCCTTGGGATGCTGTTCTATTAGACATCACACAAAAATGAAGCAGAAATGTGGTCTCTTCTCTCTGCCGCTTAAAAATAGTATAATTTTCTCTCCGATTTACAGGGTCTTGGAGCAGCAAAGGGAAAATGGAGGAACATCTTTGGTTTGATTGATTCTGACCAGTACTCGCAATACAACAGAGAGAAAGGGGGAACCTTTTAAAAAATATTTTAATAAATTCCTTCTGAAGAAATTAGTTACTTGGGCTTGATTTTACCCACCTGGGAACTCTGATTATTGTCTCGTGAAACAGAGCACCTGCTCTGTTATTCCATAAATAAGGGAGAGCAAATGCATCGTGTGTTCACTCCAAAGCCTGGCTCTCCTGCAGGGCTGGAATGTGCTGCAGCAGAAGGAAAAGATTTGGAAGTTTGCTCTCTGGTCTTCTAGAGAGACAAGGCTGTGGAGCAGTTGGAGGAACATTCCCTCTGCCTGCTGGGGTTCCCCTCCACAGCTCAAAAGTGCTTGTTGCTGCTGTTAATTAGAGCTGAGTGGAAACATCCCCAGCAAAGCTGGAGCTGCAGCAAACGTGCCTGGCAGGGTTGTGGTCCAGGCTTCAACTGCAAATCAGCTGCCCTGAAAGATTTGGATCCCTGAAGGGATGGAGTGGACTGGAGCTCTGGCATCAGTGACATGTGAATGCTCTTACAACAAGCCGAGGTCCAGATGTGGACTAATTAAGACCCACTTTGCGTTGACTTAGGGGGTATTTAGCTAATGAAGGTGGGACTGGCAGCCCAGCTTTGTGCTGAATGTGCAATTCAACCTCCTTTCTCTTGGTTTTAGTGGCAGCACTGGGAGCTCGCTCTGAGTCCATCCTGTCCGTTTTGAATCCTAAATTGTGATCTCAAATTCTCCACTGGAAGCAGGGCAGTGACCACCCTGCTATGACTCATTTGTGCTGCTGGCACCCTTGAGAGCCTAAGGAGTAAATCCATGCTCGTTGTTTGGGATGAGGGGCAGTAAATCTGTTGGAGAAGGTGGGAGTGGCTTTGCTGGAGATGCCTCAGACATTAAAATCCCCTCTGGTCAGCAGTACCAGGTTAATGCTGTGAAAACAGCTGTGAGTGTGCAGGATGTGCCCCAACCCACAGCTCAGCCTCACCCTGGCATCTGTGTCAGACTGGGAAGTGAAAGTTTTCCATATCTTGCTGCTGTGTTCCAGATCATTTACTGTGACTCTGGGCATATGTTGTCAATTCACCAGCACCTTTATGCAGTCAGCTATAATTCACATTTGCTGGTTTTTAATGAATGTTTGTTCACTGGAGCATTTGCCAGGGAGTGTGTGTGGTGTGCAGAGCCCACATGCCAGCAGCCTCCAACACAAACTGAGGTGAGGAATCAAGCTTGGGAACAAATCAGAAATATATTTTGTCACACATGCCACCTGTGGTATGAGATGGAGGGGAGCCTGTGAATGGAAGTCTTGCAAGAGAGTCCCGGCAGGCACATGGATAGAAAACTTTCCTGCCAAAGCAATGGAAAATCCCAGAGATAATCAGGGCCCTGCTGAAATTCCCTTAAAATGCAAATATAAGCTCAGTCACTGCCACTCTGGAGTACCTCACTGTCAGCTGCTCTCACTGCAAGGTTTGTTGTCCTGGCTGGTATTCCCATCATCCAGATGGGGAATGGAAGCAAACCAGGATATATGGAATGCATGGTGATGAGAGGCCTTTGAGGAACATCCCAGGAGGCCCAGATTCTCACGAAGGCATTGAGAGACAGAAGGAATACAGACAGAACTAAGGCTGAATGTGGTTGTTCTAAAAATGCACCCAAAAAGGGAATGTGGGATTTCAGAAACACTTGAGAAATGCTGAGAGCCCAGTCCATTTTGTTGGTAGACAGAGCAATGCAAATTGATAATTACTGTAGCTAAACATGTGGGAGTAAATTACTTCTCCCCTTTGCTGGCTGTGTACAAGATGCAGTGATGAACAGGGACTGCTTCCCCTGTCTTTTGCTGGGAGACCCAAGGCTGCAGCCTGTGCTGGGGAAAGACATGTCAGGAAAACCAAGGAGCTGACAAGAGTAGGCTACAAAGTTGAGCAGCTCTGAGTCTTGCCGGGCAAAAACATCTGAGCAGGAAACTGGATTTCAGCAGCTTTTCCTTCCATATCTTTGCCTCCAAGTGCAGCTGCTGCTTGGACAAAACTGGCTTTAAAGTAGGTCAGATTTGAAGTCATCTTAGGATACTCTAAGAAGAAATGCATGCCAGTGTGACACCACTGAGGCTTTTAATAGAGCTGTTCTCCACTGGCTGCTCCATGGGACTCAGATCCAGAAGAAAAGCTGCAGCCAGGTGGGACAAGCCATAGATCACAAATCCTACCTGAAGGGATGCACTCCAGCAGAGATGAGGACAGCACAAGGGAAACATGAGAGTGGAGATCCAGTTTCTCAAACTACTTCCAAGAAGCTGGACTTGGAGAAGCATCAGGGTCCTGAGCACCTTCTTAGCAGCTTTGGGATCCCAAAAACCTAATTATCCACTCAGAGTCTGGTGTCTTACTGAGCAATCCCAAGGTTTTTTTTTTTTACAGCCTGACAGAATTCAGTCTGGGCTATTTTAGTAGCATGAAGACATCCTGGGTACTCCTTTTAGGTCTCAGACATGTAATTAGCAGTTCTAGGTTCTGAGCAGCTTATTAGTGTTTATGCAATTGGGAAGGGGACACCAATGAATTATGATTTCAAGCACTTGCTCAGCAGCTGTGAGTTTTGGATCCCTCCTCTTAGCAATGCCAGCGAGTTCCAAGCCTGCTTTCAGGGAAGCATTTTCATCAGGCTGGAGAGAAATTCACGCTTTTTTCCCTGCCGCTGTCCAGCAGCCAAATTCTTGTGCCTTGTTTTCCCGGGAGGAGTAGTCCCAGGCTGTGCTGCAGTTTTCCCCGTTTGATTGGGCTCTAAAGCCTGCATTTAGCTGAACACATTAAACCTATCTGCTTCCCAAACCCTGCTGCAACTCCAAGGCCTCTAGGGCACTTGGCAGTGCTGCTGTTCTGACAAAGCTCAGGCAGGAGGCTTTTCAGGAAAGCAGAGAATGGAAGAAGAAGGGGGAGGAAGATGTAAAAGCAGATCAGCACAGGACCTCAGTGAAGCTTTCCCTTCTCCCTGAGCCACTCACCACTCCACAGACATACAAAAGGGAAGAGAAAACAGTATTTGCTCACTCTCTGAGGAATGAGAGGCTGGATGAGCTCCATGTGAGGGATCTGTGCATTATTTATTTGCTCTGGGCTGTGCTATCCCCTGCTGGATGAGCCAAGTGTTCTCATTCAGAGAACAGCTCTTACCAAGCAGTTTAACCCCCATCCCTCTTGTCTCCACTGAGCTGAGACTGGAGGACACAAAGGCAAAGCTCAGCTCCCTGGTGTGTGCAGGTGAGCACAGCCAGGAGGGTCTGAGCTGTGCCTGGGATGGGATCCCTGGCCCTGGGGAATGGGAATGCTGACAGTGCCCCCCCAGTGCCACCTGAGCCAGCAGCAATCCGCCCCTGCTCTCCCTGGCCAGAAAGGCCTGGAATGGTCAGAGCTCCTGAGCTGACATCTTCCAGCTGAGTGGGAAATGCTGCTGCTTGAGGTGAATTCCTGTCCTGCTAGAGCAGCGCCCAGGCAAAGCAGCTTTTGGGACTAATTCATCTTTTCTTGCTCTGTGGTACATGTAAAATCCATCAGAATGAAAATCAGAGCAACGTGAAGCTAACACTGGCATGGTCTTGTTTGCATTTTAATCCTTTATAACCATAAAATATGGAACTGTGTTATAACATGATAGGGTTTTATACTGTGTTACACTGGGCTTCAAAGATTATAAAGAATTATATTAAATATGAGGTTAAGTGATTTCCAAGCACATGTATTAAGGGGATATTTAGTATATAATAGGTGGTTTTTATTATAAAATGCCATCAATATTTCAGTACAACAACCTGTTAAGATAAAATGGATTAAAGAGACAAGTTGGAACTGTCTGTTTTACTAGCCTTGAGTAAATTACTTCAGCATTTTTGTAACTAAACAAGAAAACCCATGTGATTCATTCGGACTTTTGATCTGAGGTGGATTTCACTAGATCAAATTGACATTTTGCTGGGAAATGTTAGAAAAGAGATGAGACCACATTTTCCTCTCAAGGGTTTTCTGATCTTCATGGAAAGGGTGGTTAGGAATTAGAAAGGGCTGCCCAGGGCAGTGGTGGAGTCTCTATCCCTGGAGGGGTTTAAAAGCCTTGTGCATGTGGCATTTGAGGATATGGTTAGTGGTGGCCTTGGCAGTGCTAGGGGATGGTTGGTCTCAGTGATCTCGGAGAGCTTTTCCAGCCTGAACAAAGCCATGATTCTGTGATCATTTCCCCACACAGCCCCTGCCCAGCCTCAGGAATCAGCTGCCTCCAAGCCAGGGCCAGTGTGCTTTGCCAGGCTGGTGGTAAAGCAGGAGCCACCAGAGCAAAGGATCTGTGTTTGCAGAGGAGAATGTACAGTACCTTGAGAAAAACCCCTGTGGGCTCATTCCTCTGTACCCTCTGTGTCCTTGTCTCCTGGGCTTTCCACACTATTGGCATTCCCCAGGCAGCAAAGGGAGAGCAAAAGGAGGGCAGTGGGAGCTGCTCATGTTGTATTGTGCATCCACAGGGAGTAGGGGAGGGTTCTTCAGGAGAACAGGAATCCCAAATGACCCTCCATGAACTGGGAGCCACCAGAGCCCCCTGATAACATCCCATGGACACACAGAGGGAAAACATGCCAGAAGCACACAAACATTGATCCAAACTCTGGGAGTATTAGTGACTACTCATGACTACTATGGTGTATTAATGATCCCAGAGTAGGAACAGGAGAGTTCGTATCATCAACAAGTGGCTCAAGGGTTGGTGTCATCGGCAGAATGTTGTGCTCTTTGATCATGGGACAACTTTTACAGTACCTGGCCTGCTGGAACTGGACGGGCTCCGTCTCTCAATTAAGGCCAAGAGGTTTTTAGCTCCTGAATTGGCATACCTCATTGAGAGGGCTTTAGACTAGGTTTGAAGGGGGAAGGGGATGCAGCTGAGCTGTTTGCATGCAAGTAAGCCTGAGTTAGGGGTGAAATCAGTAGCCCAGCTGAGGTGCCTGTGTACGAATGCACGCAGCATGGGTAAACAAACAAGAAGAGCTGGAAGCCCTGGTGCAACAGCAGAGCTATGATGTAATTGCCATCACAGAAATGTGGTGGGACAACTCACATAGCTGGAGCACTGCACTGGATGGCTAAAAACTCTTCAGAAGTGACAGGAAAGGGAGAAGAGGTAGAGGCGTGGCCCTTTATTTTAGGGAGGCTTTTGATGCCATAGGTCTTGAAATGAATGATGATGGAGTTGAATGCCTATGGGTAAGAATTAAGGGCAAGGCTAACAAGGCTGACATCCTACTGAGAGTCTGTTATCATCCCCCCTCCCCCCCCTCAAAGAGGAAGAAGAGGGGGACAACTTACTCTATAAGCAGCTAGATAATGTTTCAGGATCAGCAGCCCTTGTTCTTGTAGGTGATTTTAACCTACCAGACATCTGCTGGGAGCTTTATACAGCAGAAAAGAGGCAGTCCAGGAAGTTTTTAGAGTGTGTGGAGGACAACTTTCTGTTGCAGCTGGTGAGTGACCCAACCAGAGGAGGGACTTCTTGTTTGCAAATAGAGATGGGCTGGTGGGAGATATGGTGGTTGGGAGCTGCTTGGGGCACAGTGATCATGAAATTACAGAGTTCTCAATATTTGGTGATACCAGGAGGAACATCAATAAGACTTTTACAATGGACTTCTGGAGGGCAGATTTTGTCCTATTTAGGGGACTTATTCAGAGAGCTCCTTGGGAAGCAGCCCTCAAAAGCAAAGCAGTCCAGGAAAGGTGAGTGTGCTTCCAAACAGAGATCTTGATGGCACAGGAACAAACTGTCCCTATGTGCCGGAAGATGAGTTGACGAGGCAAACACCCAGCCTGGATGGGCAACGAGGTTTCAAAGGAACTTAAAAGTAAAAAGAGGATGTATCATCTTTGGAAGGAGGATCAGGTTTCTCAGGAAGTACTTAAGGGGGCTGCTAGAGCATGTAGGAAAACAATTAGGGAGGCCAGAGCATGTAGGAAAACAATTAGGGAGGCCAAAGCTCAGTTGAAACTTAAAATGGCAACTTCTATAAAGGATAGTAAAAAATGTTTTTACTACTATATTTTAAGACCAGTCTTTGTTCTCTATTGGATGTGTGATGTCACTCAGTATGAACTGCTCTATAACCTTACAGCTACTGAGGTCCTTCCCACCCTTTTTATGAATGAGTTTCACATTGGCCAGCTTCCAGTCATATGGAACCTTGCCCAGACCCAGCCAGCATGGGTTTAGGAGAGTCAGTCATGTTTGACCAACCTGGTTTCCTTCTATGACCAGGTGACCCTCCTGGTGGATGCAGGAAAGGCTGTGGATGTTGTGTACCTGGACTTCAGCAAGGCCTTTGACACTGTCTCCCACAGGATACTCCTGGAAAAGCTGCAGCCCACAGCTTGGACAGGAGCACTCTTTGCTGGGTTAAGAACTGGCCGGATGGCCGGGCCCAGAGAGTGCTGGTGAACGGTGCTGCATCCAGCTGGGGACCAGTCACCAGTGGTGTCCCTCAGGCTCAGGGGCCAGTCCTGTTCAATATTTTTATAGTTGACATGGATGAGGGTATTGAGCCCTTCATCAGTAAACTTGCAGATCACACTAAGCTGGGAGTTTGTCGATCTGGCTGAAGGTAGGAGGGCTCTGCAGAGAGACCTGGACTGATTGGATGGATGGGCAGAGTCCAATAAGATGACATTTAATAAGTCCAAGTGCCGAGTCCTGCTTTTTGGCCACAATACCCCACTGCAGAGTTACAGGCTGGGGATGGTGTGGCAGAAAAAGACCTTGGGGAACTGGTCAACAGCCAGCTGAATATGAGCCAGCAGTGTGCCCTGGTGGCCCAGAAGGCATCTTGGTCTGCATTAGGAATTGTGTGGCCAGCAGGAGCAGGGAGGCCATTGTTCCCCTGTACTCAGCACCTTTAGTGCTGTGTCTCTCAGTTTAGGGAGGACGTTGACACACTTGAGCACATCCATTGAAGGGCAATGAGGCTGGTGAGGGGCTTGGAACACAAACCCTGTGAGGAATGCCTGAGGGAGCTGGGGTTGTTTAGCCGGAGAAAAGGAGACTCAGGGGTGACCTTATCACTCTCTACAACTCCCTGAAAGGTGGCTGTGGTCAGGTGGGGTCGGTCTCTTTCTCCAGGCAGCACTGACAGAACCAGAGGACACAGTCTCAAGCTGCACCAAGGGTGCACCATAGATTCGATATTAGGAAAGTTTTTTACAGAAGGGGTGATAGCGTATTGGAAGGATTTTCCCAGGGAGGTGGTGGAGTCACCATCTCTGGATGTGTTAAAAAATAAACTGGACGTGGCACTTGGTGCCATGGTCTAGTTGACATGTTAGGGAATGGGTTGGACTCGATGATCTTGGACATCTCTTCCAACCTAGTGATTCTGTGATTCTGTAATGCCTTCCTTGTTGGTATAAACCCATCTGAGTGACAGCCTGGGATGAGAGGATTTGTTTTGATTTTTCTTTGTCTCTGGATGTTGGATTTCAGAGGAGCCTCTGGAAGTGGAGCAGAGAGAAAATCAGTGAGGCACGAAGCTGTTTTCCCTCTTTGGAAAAGCCTCCAGAAAGGCTCATCCAGCTCCATTCAGGCTTAGGAAAATCTTCTGAGAGAGATTTGGGCTGAGTTGGGGCCACAGTGAGAGAGATGTATGTGCCAAGGGAGGCTGGAGCTGTAAGGAAAGCTCAGGCTCTGGGATCTGCAGGCATCTGCTGATGTCTCTGTCTACTGGGGAAGACATGGCCCCGGGGAAGCCTAAGGCAAAGTTAACAACAAAGAATGTGAGTGTTGGGAGGCATTAGGGACCTCTCTGTGCCACAGCAGCCTCCAGCAGGAAGAAGAGAAGTTTGAGGAGCCATGAGGAATTTCTGAGGCAGATACTGATAGGTTTGGCCTCAGACAGCTCATCAGGTCTTCTAAATGCATCCTTCAAGGGAGGCAGTGAAAAGGCCAGCACATTTGAGAGTGCTTCAAGGAAATAGGAGATACTCAATTTTGGAGCTCCTCACCCTAAACTGGACCTTCCCCAATCAGAAGGGCAAGCTCTGAAACCTTATTGCCGTTATTAAATGAGGAACAATATGGATGTGATTTCTTAATCAGTGGACCATAAACTTCTTCTAAGGGATAATTTTTCTTCCTTTTTTATCCATGGGAGAAGTCGGAAAGAGAGATTTCTTTTGTCTCTACAACGCATCGGTGATAGAGAAAACTGTTCCCTGATTCCCGCCCTAATGGTCCAACCCCTGCAAAAGCTGCGATGGGCTGCCATGGGGGTGTGCAACCAAAGACAACACTTTGGCTTCCAGTATGGTACAACTCATGGCAGAAGAGGAAAGACAAGATATTAGGAGGTAGGGAGGTGTCAGAGCTTGGTCCAAGTACACAGAAGGTTCCTCTCCTGACTGCTGTAGGATTTTCCCACCAGCACCATGGCTTTGGAGCCAGGGCACCATAATGAGAAGCATCACAGTTTCAGAGCCAGCCATTTGACAACACACACTGAAGTTCATGCTGCAACAGCCAAGGTTTATTGATGTGCGTCCCCTTTATAGGGACCTCGAGTCCCCACGCTTACACGTGATTGGTTGATGTCTTAGCTCCGCCCAGCTCACTGGCCAATGACATGTGTGCATTCGTGTTCAAAGGGATTGGCTGCGTAGCCCCGTTTGGGTTTGAATGTGACTGATCACAGCCATACCTGGCGACTTGGTTAGTGTTATTCTCCAACAGGCCTGGGCTGCTCAGGTTGGTGTCTGTTGGGGCAATCCTGTGTGCAGCTGGAGCTGTCATGGAGCAGCTCTGCAGGTCTGTCAGCACAGCCCTGGGAAGACATCTCCGAGGAAAAGCACAGTTTTCCCTCTGTCTTTAAGGGTCTTTCAGTTTTATTCCTCCCATACCCATGCAAGGCAAAGGTCAGACTTGTAAGGCGCTGAAGAAGAAATACCTCATCCCTTCCAGGCTTTCGACCAAGGGGATGGGCTGTAAATCACCCTTGTTTCCACGTGCAGCTGCAGGTTTTATGTTCTGGGCTGAGAAGATAAACTCACTCCCTACTTACAACAGAGAGCTTTTGCAGCATTTATTTCCAATCCTGTCCCCCCACACATCTACACTGGCATAACAAATAAGAGGCTGTAATTCTCTGGGAGTCAAGTTTTATGGGAAGCAATGAATTTTTCTGTACCAGCTGCTAAACAGTCTGTGGCTCTCCAGTTGATTCTAGGTTTGGGCAGTTTATTCTCTGGCAGATTTGCCATGATTTTCCAATTCACTGACCTAACATGGGATGATTAAGAAGAGTCTTCCCTTCTTGCTACTGTCATTCTTCTCCTCCACCATGTAATTCTTTCCCAATTTACTTTTGAACAAGTGGGCTTTTCTGTCTCCATACAGGTCTGAGATTTATACTTTATTTCTGTCTGATGGGACCATGTCCCACAGAGAAAGTTCATGGAGCAGCTTTGTGTAGGTGCCTCAGTCCTGTTGAAGGTCAGTGTTCTCAAAGCTGGGAACTGGGTGACATTTAAGGTCCCTTCCAGTGCAGGCCATTTTAGCATTCCATGAAACCTGGAGAATTTCTGCTGTGACCTGTAACTCTTTAAAGCCATTTAAAAGCACAAGCTCTCCAGAAGTGGGGGATATGCAGCAGATGACCCCCAGTCTGAGGCACAACTCTTAGCTGTGTTGAAGATGTTTAGCTTTGGATCAAGATAAAACAGCTCCTGAGAGTGATCTGTGCTGCCACAAAGCACTGTCATTTAAAACAGCCCCTTCCTGCCAACCCCAGGGCTCTCTTATTGTCAGCGCTGTTTCAGTGGAATTTATTGGCATGTTTGGCTCTTTTTAGATCCTCGTACAATCTCTGCTGCTGATCCTGGCATTTAACTGACCAACATAATTGTCTTGACACAATTTGAATGCAGCTCTGGGGTTAACAGGTTGTACTGCAGCTCTTTGCAGCACAAATACAGTAATTTCACACGGATAAGGTGCACCGGAGTATAAGGCGCACTTTGTTTTTGCAGTGAGGATCCGCTGCCAGCTCCCCCCGTGCGGCCACCGCCCCCATGCCTACCGGCTCCCCTCATGTGGCTGCTGGCCCTGCACCTGCCGGCTGTCCCCGCGTGACCGCCAGCCCCGCGCCCACTAGCTCTCCCCGTGCTGGCTGGATCTCCCCACGCCTGCTGGCTCTCCCTGCGCCCCTGGCTCTCCCCGCGTCCCTGGCTCTCCCCGCACCCGCTGGCCCTCCCTGCACCCCTGGCTCTCCCCACACCCACTGGCTCTCCCCGCACCCGCTGGCTCTCCCTGTGCCTCTGGCTCTCTCTGCACCTGCTGGCTCTTGCTGCGGCTCTCTCGGCTCGCACATCTGGGTTGGCAAATTTCCAAACTTTGTCCATATATAAGGCGCAGCAGTGTATAAGGTGCACTTCTGGATTCTCATCACAATTTCAGTCAAAAGGGTCCGCCTTATATGCGTGAAATTACTGTAGCCTTGTCGTTCCCCCTGGGCAACTACAAAGAATCTATTAAAAAATATCTGTTCTAGTGAAGTGGGACTGGGCTCTTCTCCCAGATAATAAGTGACAGGATGAGAAGAAATGGCCTAGAGTCTCACCAGGGTGAGTATAGGTTGGATATCAGGAAAAATTTTTTTGGGGAAAGAGTTATCAAGCACTGGTACAGGTTGTGTAGGGCAGTGGTGGAGTCACCATGCCTCAAAGTGTTCAAAAAAGTGTGGCTGTGGCACCTGGGGACACAGTCACTGGTAAATGTACTACTGGTGCTGGCCTGGTGGTTGCACTTGATGTTGTCCAATCTCAACAATGCCGTGATACTATGAAAAGGGTTTGGGGTTTTTTTTCTGGATGGTAGAGAAAAACATTGAGAGAAAAACATTGAGAAAGACATTGCACTGGATTCCAGGGAAGCTGAGATTAACAAGGCTTTTGTTTTGGAGCACAGCATAGATGCACCATTTAGAGGAATTTGGTACCTTGACTCTCCTGTGCTTTTTATTCACTCTCTGCATTGACTGGAGGATGGAGAGTGCAAGGATCTGAAGGGCAGGCTGTGTACACACTGACGTGGTAGCACAGAGCCAGGGATAAATTCTTCCTGTACTACAGGAGTGTGATAATCTTTGACAGCAGAGGTAACAGGAGCTACACAACTGAGATACACCAGCACAATCCTAGCCCAGCCTTGGTGGCTGCTGCTGCATTCAGAAATAACATCATCCTCTTTTGTATTTGCTGCCTGTGTTTGTGTTCGTGTTGTTTCTGCATAGAATGAGAACACAACAGGAAAAGAGAGCAGGGAGAGTCAGGGATTATCACTGGCCTGGGGACAAGTGGAAGACAATCACTGAGAGGGAAAAGGCAAAGTCTGATCAAGGCAAAGCATCTCAAATAGGAACACAAGACTATTAATGCACTTGTACACACAGAAATTCCAGTCACATGGACAAGGAATGGATTTCCCTCGACCTTCCTCAGGCTGCCCTCTCTGGCAACATCCAGACCTGGCAGCAGCCAGAAAACTTCAGCAATGACAACTCCAGAGCAGTGACCACAATGACCATTCCCTGGTGGAGGGTTTTTGTCTATGAATGGATCATTACTGATCCAGAAGTTCCTTCATACACAGCTGGGGGCTAGTGGGACAAGCTGGCCAAAGCCAGGGGTTGTGGGAGGGAAATACAGTCTTAATTGGGAAAGTTAGGACAGCCCTTCAGCCTATGAACCACCTGCAACCACGTAGCTGTGTCCCTACAAAGACAGTGGAATGACAGACAGACCTTGAGCAAGGCCTGGCAGTTGTCCATGCAGTGAAGATCCCTGACATTATTATCCAGTGATTTATCTTCAAGGCTTAGCTAATACCAGAACAGTTTATCTGTGCTGCATTCTGTTCTTGCAAATGTGGGGTCATCTGCCACTGTTAAAAGCACCAACGTGGAGACAATGTCTCTTATGTCAACACCTCCAATCTAGAAAGAAGCCAGTTTTCTGGTGGTTTGTAAAGATTTCCTGAATTTTTTACCTGCTGAGACCTGGGCAGCTTCCTTTGAACCTGACGAAGACCAATCAGCATCTGATTTTTAATAGTGACACATTGCTACACAAATGAGAAAGTTTCTGTGGCCCTGTGAAACACACATAAAGACAAAAAACCCTGGGAAAGCTGTCCTTCATTTCCTCTCAGAAGGTAACTGGCCTGGCGGGGGCCAAGCCCAGCGGGCCGGGCTCAGGGCTGGGGCCGGGCTGGGGACGGGAGGCCTTTGGCTCGCTGAGATCCTGCCTACTTCCCCCTCCCCTGCAGTGTGGCAAAAATGCTGCCACTGCTACCAGCCTGGGATCAGCTCCAGCCTGGGGCCGCCCCACCGCTCCTCTCCAGCCTGGCAAGGGCCGGCCTGGGCCTGCCTGCCATGGCCACTGGGCTAGGCAGCGGGAGGCTGAGCTGAGTTTCCCCCCTGGATGGAATACAGCCAACACACCACCGATTCTGGCTGGACCCTTGCTAAGATCCTAGTCCAGCCCAGCATGGCTGCTGGAAAAGACTCTGTGTCGTAAAATAACTCCTGGCCACAGCCTGAAGGAGATCACAGAACCATCCACTGCCCAGGCAATGAGATGCCCAAAATGAGACTTGTAGACACTTTGCTCTCTTTCCTGACTGAAAGAAAAGGACCAAGATGATGATATGCACAGAAACAGCATGAAAATACTGAGGTCAGACAAAGTCAGGTCAGAGTCAAGGAAGAATCAAAGTCAGGGAGGAGTCAGGTCTCAGATCAGGGAAGGATGAGAGTCATGGACTGAAATTTCTCTCTTTTTTTAAGCTAGGGAAAAGAGACTCTTGTTTCCCCATAATACATAAAGAAACTGTGGAGTGGATTGAATGTTTTAACTGTCAATATGAGCAGAGGCATTGGTGCTAGAGTAAGCAGATGTTGAAATGGCTGTCATTACATAAGCATGAATAGAGAGGAGATGAAGATCCTTCCTGCCCCCAGAGAAGACGAAGGAGAAGGAGAAGGAGAAGGAGAAGGAGAAGGAGAAGGAGAAGGAGAAGGAGAAGGAGAAGGAGAAGGAGAAGGAGAAGGAGAAGGAGAAGGAGAAGGAGAAGGAGAAGGAAGGAGAAGGAGAAGAAACACCTCTGTTTTCAAAGAGTAAAAGAACCTGTGTTTGAACTGTTATAATCCTTAAAGTGTGCCCCCATAAATTGATATGGTCCTCAATAATGGTTATGGGAAAACTGTTAGTCGAGGAAGGGGTTTTTACACAGTGATCAGAATTCTATTCTCCTGGGTGGCTGATCACTGTGACATCAAGGCCACGAGAAAACTGTTTCTTGTGGAGAAATCTCCATAGACCAAAGAGAGAAGTCTCCTCTCACAAGTGAATTGGTGAAAGACTTTTTTTTGAAAAGATGGTAAACTGACTGATTGATTTTCTATACATTGTCAGTGTGAAAGAAAATAAGTAAGTATATGGGGGTGAGGAGGAGTGTTCTGAAAGTTTTATTCTGAGTTTTATTCTTTTTTTTCTTACAGTTTCTAGTAATAAAGATTTTCTTTGTACCACTTAAAGGGCTGTTTTGCCTTCCTCCTAATCCTGTCTCACAGCAGGGAAATTTCAAATCGGTGAACCAAAACCACTACATGGCTCTTCCATGTGCTTAGCTCCAGGAATGCCAATTGTACCTATTCATTAGGCCCAGGCAGGATAATCACTTCCCATTATTTATTAGTGCACAGCATCCTTCCTTTCTCCCTTATCAAAGGGGTTTGTGATGGGAGATGAAGCTTGAGCTGGAGCTGCAGCACCACAGAGAAAACCTCAATGTGTTTTTGCCACATTTACAGGCAATTTTCCCACAGTTAAATCCCATGGGTCTTTGATCCCTAATCCCATGGGTCTTTGATTCCCAAATACAATCAAGTATTTGGGTTTTCATCCCACAAAAGGGGTGGGAAGGTGCTTTTGCCCCATTTTGGTGTCATAACTTGAAAGATGACCCAGGTGGCATGAAGTGAGCCAGTGTAGAGGAATCTCTTAGACTGGAAAAAGAGGATGGGTGTTTCTGATGCTCAGAGAGTGTCCCAGCTGCCTCTGGAATAGGGATTGCTGCATTTCCCCCAAAATCCTGACTGCAGAGTTGAGCATTTCTGTCAATCACATGTCATGAGAAAACAGAGCAAGTAAGACAAAAAGAGCCAACCACTAGTGTAGGTTAAAGGGAAAAAAAAAGACAGGGAAGTGTGTCTTACACCTTTGGTGTGCCACAGTGGCTGCACCTTCCAACAGGATTCAGGAAGGGATGAGATAAAAACAGCACAAGACATGAATCCCAGGCAAGACAGGCTCTGATCATTATGGGAATTTTAACCCAGCCTGATACTATGCACTGCAAAAATCTGAAAGCATAAGCTGTCCCTGACCTTGGAAAAGATTTTCCCCTGTTTGAAAATAAAATTCAGAAGGGAAGAAAGGAGGGAAGTGCTAGAATAAGCACTGCAGCCTTTAAACACAGACATTATTGAACACAGCTCATGTAAAGCTTTCTTAATCCCACAAGCACTTCCTTATGAATACCCTTCCCTGTTCTGCATCTCACCTGTAGTTGGGAGTGGCTGACAGGGGAGCATGAGACTGAGCACCAAGGTTTGTAGTCCTTGCAACAGGCACAATGGAACGGAGGCCTGGGATGAGGGGCTGTGCTATTACCTGCCTGCTTGTAATGCAGATCCATCCTCTGCATTTCCTGCCAACACCTCCAAGCTAAAAATAGAAATGTTTCCTTCACAGTTGGCATGCAGGAAGAATCCGAGTCTGGGGAGTGGGGCAATTACAAAGTTTTATGGGAACATCTCTCCTTTGCTGGAGCTGCTTTGGAGAAGCATTGGCAGAGCAGCAGCAGGAAGAGTTGGCCCAGAGCCTACAGATCCTGCACGATCTGAGAGCACAAACTGAACATCAGAGATGCTCCTGTGGGAGTGGAATGTCAGGCAGGAAGAACTTGGCCTCTGCATGCCATGGGAATGAAGCATTTTAGCTCCCACCTCCACCCTCCCTGAGTGACACCAGGTGCCCAGAGGAGCTGTGCCAGGGGATTTCTTTGCATTTAAAGCTGGGGCAGGTCCCTGCAGTGTCCCAGTCTGGGCAGTTTCATGGTGGCTATGGAGTGGATGGTGCAGCTGGAGTGCCCAGAGCCCTCCTGTGTCAGTTCTGAGGACCAACTCCAGAGACTGCTGAGTGCAGAATGAGCTTGAGAAGGTGTAAAAATCCCACCCCTGGCACTGGTCATAACCAGATTGTGGGTCAAAGTGCGTTCCTGACAGGCCTGTCCAAAGAAAGCTTGGCTAGGGAGGGCAGAGGAATTCCTGCTATGGTTACTAATGGGAAGGGAAGGTGCAAACACACCACACTTAAACCAATTTCTGTACTTTATTCCATATCCAATCCACATTCTGGGATCAATTCACCCACATCCAACTCATAAACCCAGGATCCATCTGACTTGCCGCCAATGCCAACCTGCCAGTGAGCTGATGGATGGGCCAGGATGTTTCTGAGACCACACCCAGCAATGACAGCTCCTGATATTCTGGTAGCATTCCCTCCTCCTCCAGCCCACTGTCCACAGCCTTATCAACATCTGGATTGCCAATCCCCAGCAGAGAAGGATGCCTGGGGGCTTTGGGCCTATTTGGGAATCTTTCACCCTCCTTGGGACCTCTGCCACAGAAGGACCAGCTGGACAATGTTAGCAGTCTGCCAGGAAGAACAGGAATGCAGTTTCCATCCTGTAGAGCTCTAGGAAAACCTCGACACATTTTCAACCCTCTTTCGACTGCTCTCAAACCCTGATGATCCAAGAGAGTTCTCCATGCTTTTCTGCTCCCTGACCCTGCAGTGACAACAGTGCAGGCCCTGGGAACCCTGCAAGGGCTGTCACACTTGGGCTTTCCTAGCCTTTTGGAAGGAACGGCACCCATTGTGGTAGTTCAGAGAGGACAGAGGGACTCTGAGCAGCGCCTGCTCATTGAAGGAACCCAGTTTGGACTGTCCTTGCTGTAGTACACACTGTTAGAGTGTTGCTACCTTGTTGTGTTTGTTTGGGGCAAAGAATTGACTGGGAATCTGTTTCATCCCCATAGGGTTTACAGTAGGAGTGTCTCCTTCTTTCTGCCTGTGTTGGTGAGGAGTCTCCCACCTGGGTTCCATTAATGAGCGGGGTGACCATGCTGTGCAATGCCCATTTACAGCTGCATTTGCTCTTTTTTAACAAGTCCTTTTGCTCCTGGCAGGAACCCCCAAACACTCTCTCAGCAAATGTTAGAGGCAGGAGGCAGCCAAGCTCTGCTTTTCCATCAGGGGGCTCAGCCCCCCACAGAGGATCAGAGGTGTGTGTGTGTGCTAATGTGTGGCCCAGGAGGAGTCAGGTCCTGCTTTGTTTGCCACTTTCCTAGTGACATTTCAGGGATGTGGCACAATCTGTCCTCCACTTGTTGACTGTGGGATAGTGTCAAAGCATCAACAGGATCAACCTGAACCTCTTGAATGTGGTTTGCTGTGGAGGGAAAGGGGGAGGTGAGGTAGAAGTGATGGAGTTCTTTATGCCAAAGGGAGAGGAGATTATAACCCTTTAACTTGGATACTTCCTCCCCGCCCCCAAACCAGGCAGATCGGGATGTTGGCATGGGAGGAGCAAGGATTCTGTCAGTGTCATGTGTTTCCTTTCTCCACAGCTGCCACTGGATGGGAGTAACATGAAGCCCCAAACACCACAGGTGTGTGGTATGGCCATGCAGGGAGGAGGAGAAGCCTTGAATCCGATATTTGGCACCAACCCAAGCTCGGACCAGCCATCCCAGAGAGGGATGTCACTGTGGGTATCTACAGCATAGGCATTGCCCAGGAGGTGCCACCTGCTCAGGCATTGCTGTGAGAAGAGGACAGTGGTTCAGGAGTGACTGCAGGAGGAGCAGAGCACCCACTGCACTGAATCCCTCAGGCTCTTGTGAAGAACCAGTTCACAGTCTGTGCTTTGAGGAGGGATCATTAGACCCAAGTTGGGATTTCAGACAGCCTTTGGATGTCATCTTTCCTTGTTCCCTGAAAGAGCTGTCATCTCTAGGTTAAGAAATAACTGAAAAATGCAATGTCTATAGCAAGGCCTTCTCCACCAGCTCCCCGAAGATGCAACTGCTGCATGACAGACTCACATCATCAATTGAAAACTTTTCCCAAAAATGGCTCCTCTGCATCATTTGTTTCTGGCCTGGGTGTGCACCAAAGTGCAGACACTGACATGCTCTTGAATGCATCCCTTAGTTCCTTATTCCTGTGGTTGTGATGGGATCTCTTATTATTTTATGTTGGGTTGATGTGAAGGCGCAGTGTGAGGAGCACTCAGGTGCAGTGTGAGGAGGAGAAACCTCTCTCCCACGAGACATCTCCCTTGTGGCTCTAGGTGGGGATATCTGGCTGATGGCTGCAAGATTTGGGTGATGGTTGCAGGCAGTTCTTGTTCAGTACAGTTCAGGCTGTCCCCTCACTCTGTAGTACCACATTCCTGTCTGGGCTGAGAGCATTAGGGAACTGACACACAGGTGAAGGTGGCTGAGCCTCCTCTGGAGAGGAGTCAGGTTGGCATCTGCTCCCAGTCCTGCTCTGACACTGGTGGAACGTGCTGAAAGGAAGACAGAGATTTGGGTTCCCCTGCTTCCAATGGGCTGAAAACACAGAATATTTATCCAGGTGTTCCACAGGTGATACTGACAGTGAATGAACACTGATGACAACTGCAAAGACTTTACTAAAACTCTCCTGGCCACAAGGTGCCTCTTCAGGTCCAGGAGTATGTCCTTCCTGAGTCTTTGGGAATGTCTCTCCAACTGCCAGATGCAGAACCTGAGGACAACAGACACCAGAATGGAGGGCAAACATGAGGATATTTGTTAGTATCCAGTAATATTTTAGGAAGCTGTGGAAATCAGAACTATGGTTCAGTTGCCCCATGATCATGGAATAGCCTGGATTGGAAGGTATGTAAAACACCATCCAGGGCCACGCCTACCATGGGCAGGGACATCTTCCACTATCCCAGGTTGCTCCAAGGCCTGTCCAACCTGGCCTTGAACAATTCCAGGGATGGGGCAGCCACAGCTGCTCTGGGCAGCCTGTGGCAACCCCCCCACCACTCCCTCACAGGGAAGGATTCCTTCTCAATATTTAATAATTCTGCTGCAGAGGGCAGACATTTCCCCGCCTGTGTCAGTGCACAGTTGGAGGAGTTGGTGTAGCCCCTGGAGCCCATCACAACCACCCCAGAAGGTGGGAACTTCTGTGTTCCTTTTGGAGTTACATCTTATAGATCCAACCAGCCACACCAACCTTCCCATAGATCCAGGCCAAGGACTACACTTGCTAGAAGGTGCTGCAGAGATTTCATATTCCCAGAGAAAGGGAGATGTCTTCCAAGTGTTCTGTGCCTGGGTTTAGAAGAGAAAGATTGAAATTAATCTGCACAGAAAATGAATCTGCTTTAAATCCTGGTTATTTTAGAACTATATCAAGTTCATGACAGAAAAGATGTCCTGCCGTGGCTAATCCTGTCTTCGGATTAGCAGGACCAGGGCTGGGAATTGAGCCAAAAATAGCTAGAAACTCCTGTTAGAAAATGCTGGCTCACGGTTTGGGAACACTACAGACAGCTGTGCTTGGTGGGATGCTGGGCTGTCACTCAGCCATTGGAATGCGCTGTTGTGATCCCGCTTCCTTGGCAGACTTCCCAGGGAAGGAGGTCACTGGGATAACAGGGCCCATTAAGTGGGTTTGGAGGCTGCCCTGATAAACCACGTTTGGTTGGGGCTTGAGGCAGCAAAGCTTCCAGGAGGGAGCAGATGGAGTGGGAATATCCACAGCACCACCAAACACTGCTCATATCTCCCCATGCCAGGGACAGCACGAGACAGGTAAAGCTCAGCAGTTAACATTCCATGGGGAAAGCCAGCAGGCCTGGGACTCAGAGCTTCTCCTCTGCCAGCACACAAATCCACGAGCTGGATGGGAGCTGCCTGGACTCAGGGGCTGCCATCCTGCACAGCTTTCCTTGGCAAAGGCCCTTGGCTCCACCAGCAGGGCTGGCTCAGGGTTTTCCAGCTCAATTAGCTTTTGTCTGGTTTATTGAGATTTGAGGCTGAAGTGCAGACTCTTGTTACTTTATAAAGTAAGTTTAGAAGGAAGAATGTTCTGTTTGACATTAATACAGCAAATCCTGGATTGTTTTGGTTCACTCTGATGTCAAATAAATTTTTTCCTTTTTTTTTTTTTTTTAATATGACCTCCTTTTTTTATTTTATGCAAACCCCTACTCAGAAAAAATAATCTCAAACCAAAATATTCCTTCTTAGAGAATTTCCTCCCCCTCTCTTCACATCCCCATTTTTGTCCTTCTCCACCTCCCCTTTTTTTGCCGTTTTTTAAAATTTTAATTTCCATTTGGTTTTACCTTTTTCTACAAAGACCATCCAGGAAAAAGCTGGGGTTTTCAGAGAGGGTTGTAAGGATTTTTTTAAGCCTATACCTGGTAGTTCTCTGCAGGCTCAGGGAACACAACAACGTTCATCTATTCCTCCTTTCCCAGGGGCTGAATTTCCCATTCACCCCACACATGCACTGAGCTGAGCAAAGGAACGATTGGATGAGTGGTTGGTGACTAAAGGAAATGAGGGAAAAACATGATCCTCATATCACTAATGAATTGAAAATATAATTTTAAAAATCCCTGAGAGATGAACTGGATGAATCTCTTACAATTCAGTAATTTCTTGAGCAATTTTCAGCTAATAAGTCCAATTGAAGGAGGTTTTGAAACGAAACATCACTTCAAATGAAAAATAATCAGTGCTTGTTTGTTCTCAAAGTCCCAGATTGACACAAAGACTAAAAACTCCTGAAATGTTTATATTCTTATTTTTTCCAATTAATAGCTTGAATATACAGCACATATTAGTAACAAAGTAATTCAGATTTTTTACACTGGAAAAATTGATTCCATCTCCCTTTCTCCAGACTGACATAGCTATACCTTCTCCTTGTTACAGTCTTGTTTTGCTGCCAGGTTTCAAACAAATCAAAGGCTTGGTGTTAAGAAGTAATCAAAAGGAAGGAGCACTCGATAAAGCTGTTTGCTCTGATGAAATGAGGCAGTTGCTTTGCACATGAATATCAGCATTATGAGTAAACTTGAAAATAGCCCTTTTCCTGAGTCTTGCTTCTAAATCAATATTTCAGCCAAGGACGTGTCTCAGCTGAGCAGCACATTTGGCACTGGCTGCCACAACCTCTCAAATGGCCTCTTCTCCACCTTCCTTGCTGCATGGGGGCTACAGAAATTCAGAGGTGCTGGGAAAGCAGCATCCTGCATTCCCCTAATCCTTTCCTTCATTAAAGACATCTGTAGTGGGAAAATTCAAGATGAAAGCACTGAAGGGATGGGATTGAAGGGTAGCACAGGGAGGCCCTTTCAAGAGATTCCCAGCTAGGGAAATGTATGCCAGATATTACAGAGAGCATCATAGGATGAGTTTAGACTCTGAACTTCTGGATATCTAAAACTTAGCAAGAATTCACAGAATCACAGAATCACTAGGTTGGAAGAGATCTCCAAGATCATCGAGTCCAACCCATTCCCTAACACCTCAATTAGACCATGGCACCAAGTGCCACATCCAGTTTATTTTTAAACACATCCAGAGATGGTGACTCCACCACCTCCCGGGCAGACCATTCCAGTACTTTATTACTCTTCATGTGAAAAACTTTTTCCTAATATACAGCCTATATTTCCCTTGGTGCAGCTTGAGACTGTGTCCTGTGGTTTGTCAGTTGTTTCCTGAAAGAGAAGAGAAATAGGCCGACCCCACCTGACCACAGCCACCTTTCAGGAAGTTGTAGAGAGTGATAAGGTCACCCCTGAGTCTCCTTTTCTCCAGGCTAAACAACCCCAGCTCCCTCAGGCATTCCTCACAGGGTTTGTGTTCCAAGCCCCTCACCAGCCTCATTGCCCTTCAATGGATGTGCTCAAGTGTGTCAACGTCCTCCCTAAACTGAGAGACACAGCACTAAAGGTGCTGAGTACAGGGGAACAATGGCCTCCCTGCTCCTGCTGGCCACACAATTCCTAATGCAGACCAAGATGCCTTCTGGGCCACCAGGGCACACTGCTGGCTCATATTCAGCTGGCTGTTGACCAGTTCCCCAAGGTCTTTTTCTGCCACACCATCCCCAGCCTGTAACTCTGCAGTGGGGTATTGTGGCCAAAAAGCAGGACTCGGCACTTGGACTTATTAAATGTCATCTTATTGGACTCTGCCCATCCATCCAATCAGTCCAGGTCTCTCTGCAGAGCCCTCCTACCTTCAGCCAGATCGACAAACTCCCAGCTTAGTGTGATCTGCAAGTTTACTGATGAAGGGCTCAATACCCTCATCCATGTCAACTATAAAAATATTGAACAGGACTGGCCCCTGAGCCTGAGGGACACCACTGGTGACTGGTCCCCAGCTGGATGCAGCACCGTTCACCAGCACTCTCTGGGCCCGGCCATCCGGCCAGTTCTTAACCCAGCAAAGAGTGCTCCTGTCCAAGCTGTGGGCTGCAGCTTTTCCAGGAGTATCCTGTGGGAGACAGTGTCAAAGGCCTTGCTGAAGTCCAAGAAACCCCACCCTCAGCTCCTCTGCTCCCATCCTTTTTTTTTGAGATAATGACACTGCTCTGTTTTCCAGAGAGGTTATAAAAATTAATGCAATCTTCAAGTGCCACAAAGAGAACAGAGAAGAGTTCTTCTGGTGCATGGGGGACAAGAGGAGGAATAACAGGTTTAAGCTGTAGGAAGGAAGATTTAGTTTTGATGTATAAAACCATCTAGCAAAGTCTGACAGACAATTTGAGCCCAAGGAAGCAATACACAGACCATGGAATCCTCCTCTGGTGCAGGCCCCTGCTCACTGCACGCATATTACACAGGGCACATCTGTGGGATAACACCCTGGGAACAGGATAACTGACACCTTCCCAAGAGTAGGATAACTCACACTTCCCTGGGAATGGGGATTTCTGGAGCACTAGGAGCTGTGCCAGATTCCAGCATCTGGCTGAATGTTCTCCTTTGGCAAGTGACAGAGCTGTTTCCACCTGTAGAGCTGAACAAGAGCTGCTGTGCCTGAAAGGGACCTGTGTTTTTCACCCAGGTGACATTTGTAACCGGGAGGTGCTGAGTGTAAGCAGTGGCTCGGACAGGTGTGGAGCAGTCCAGCTCTGAACAAGTTAAAAGTTTCCTGCTGAAATCTTGGACTGCTATATTTTATTTCTGTTTCACTCCAGTGGAAAACTTGCTTCTGAAATAATTTATTGGACACTGACAGAATGTTTCACTTCCTCCTTAACATGAAAAAAATTTGGATGTAAGAATTAATCTCGTGTGTAAGTCACAAGTTTGGCACGGAAGCCGCCCAGCTAAGTCTGGGCTCAAAGTGCCTTTCTCAGCTTTAGTCCTTGAGCTGGAAAGCAGAGTGCAGGCAGCAGTGCCAGTCTGGAGGAAATCTCTCCAGGTCTGATCCCTTGTCCTCACTGTAGCAGGAACAGGCAGAGACAGTACTGAACTCCCCAGGCTGGTGCCTTTGGAAAGCTTGAAAGAGGAAGGACTGTTAAGGAACTGACAAACCTGGTACGTCCGAGCTCTGGGCTTTGTGGCCTTTGGTGAATTTGCTCAGTCATCTCAGTGTGAACACTCTGCCAGTTTCTGAAGAACACAGGCTTTGAAAAGCCACCAAGCCCCAGCACACTCTCCAAGGGTGCAGAGAAGCTGCCTCTGCCCCATCTGCTGAGTCCCCTCCTGGGAGCCCCAGCCCACAGCAGGGCTGAAGTCTTTTGCAGCCTTTAGTGGACTAATCCCATTGAAGCACCCACTCCCCACAGACACCCCTCTTTAGGGCTGGGGTCACCAGACCCAGGAGAGGCAAATCCTGAAGCAGGCCCTCTCTCCTGCCTAGCTCACCTCAGCCCATCATCCCACCAGGAACCAGCTCCGGTGGCTGGCAGGAAGCTGCTACAGCCATCAGTGCAGAGCTATAGGCAGAACCTCTCCCCCATCCACTGCGAGTTGTGGCTAGATCCCCAGGGCAGCAGGGGAGTTTTTAATCCAGGGGTTTCTGAGCTGCTGGATGTACCCTGAGGACTCAGGGATTTCTGGGGCTGTTCGTCAGTGATCACAGGTCGGTGCAGCATGAGCGTGTCTGGATGCAGGTGGGGGAGTTTGGTTCTGGGTGCAGATGGGGATGTTTGGCTCTAGGTGCAGGTGGGGGTGTTTGGCTCTGGATCCTCCCTCTCTGTGTTCAGTCAGCCATCCCTGCATATCTGGGGTTTAGATGGCACAGGGAATCCTCCCACACTCTGCTCTGAGTCTGCCCTGGGTGGGGGACCACTCACACTCCCAGGGTGTCCAACCCCAGCTGGGTTTTTGGCAGCTCTGTGCTGGGAGAGGGGGTTATAGAGGGGATTTAGCCTAAATAACCATTGGGCCTACCTGAGCCAGGGAAGAGAAAGAAAGAAAGGAGAGAGCTCTGTCCTTTTTGAGAGAAGGGATGAAGAATAGGGGGTGTTTTCCCCTTCCTGAAGAGTAGTTTCCTCAACAGGAGTCTTGGTGGCAGGAAAGATTTACCTGGTTTGTCTGATCAGGATCTTGACCCTGTCTCTTCCCAGTGTCCCTGAACCACAGGATGTCACCACAGAGTATCCAGAGGCAGGACAGACACCCCAAAGCCCCTGAAAACACAAGCTGGGGAAGATTCTGCTCCTAAACTCTCCACTCTAATCCAGGCTCAGCTTTCAGAGGTATTGCCCAGGGCAGGTCCCAGCTTTGGCTCCTCCACAGAAATGCAATTTGCTCTTCACAGATACATCCTGCCAGCCAAGCCTGCTGCCTTAAGGATTATCCACTACAGAGACAGAAAGACCTTCTCATTCCCAAGGGGAGCAAATGACAATACTTTAATTATCAGTCAAGTCTGACAAAGCAAATACATCCAGGTTAATGAGCATCCCAGTGGCACACACCTTATCTAAGCAGGTAGATATTTCCTCCCTAATTGAAAAGCTGTTCACTAGGCAAAAGTTCTTTTAGGGACTTTCTTTATGCTAATGTGGTTGCATAGTCCTCCCTATTCTTGCATTATCTTCCCAGTGAGGCACCCCCATGTTCCCAGGGACCAGTAGAAAAACAGGGGCAAGTTTCATTCCTTGGAGGCAGCTGAGGGAATCTGGGGGACTCAAGGCTAGCAGGGAGGGAGTGGCAGGACTCCTTCCCTATGGGGATCAGGGCTCCACCTCTAGGCTCTGATTTCTCTGGTCTGTCTTATATCCACAAATCCAGCTAGATCTGCTTGTGTCAAAACTCTTTCTTGAGGTTGTTTTTTCCACTAACATCTACGTCTATTTAACACACACTTTGTGGGTGCCTGCAACCACTCCTTAGGAGCCTCCTTCTACCTGAACTGCTGGGCAGTGTCTGCTTCTCTATAATGTAGTGCTAAAGGAGATGGATGCTAGGGCAGGGACCTCTGCTCTCTCATCCCTTATATGCTGTGGGCCACAAAGCCTTTCAGAAGTGAAAACACACCAAGAAATAATTTCCTTTAGCCTGAAACTCAGAACCAGGATTTCCAGCCTAGCTGAAACCATGAATTTTCTATTCCCCCTGCAATGAGACTCTTGCCTTATCCAGAGGAGGGTCCTGGTTAGGTTTGGGGTTCGTCAGAAACCTTGCAGTGTAATTTTCTTATTCTGCCAAGCACTGAGGCTTCTGTGGATGTGACTGGGCTTGCAAGTGCTCAGACTCTTCAGGGAAATTGCTTGTCATCCTTGGCTGCTTTACAGCTGTAAACATCGCAAAGACAAAGGCGTTGGAGTACTGTACTCAGATGGTACTTGCTCCTGCTCATAGTTAACAGGAGATGGACTGCAGAAAAAATAACAGCAGCATTCACTGTTTTCCTCTTCTTTTCCCCCACTGACTGGCAGTGAAAGCTTTGCTATCTCCTACACCCACTGCTTTTATTATTTTATCAATTCTCAGCCCTGCCACAATGATGGAAACACAGGATGGGCTTTACGAGCCACCACCAAGCATGGCTACAGATCTAATTATAGATTCCTGAAATTTGCATTAAAGTGTTTGGAAGCCCTGTGGAAGGATAGAACATAGCTGTACTAAATAGGAACCACAGCAGCCTCTTGCCCAACATTTTGCAGTTTAAGTAGAGAAGGCAAGAAAAAGATGGCAATTAATTAACTGGTACCAATTATGTGGTACAGGAGGAAAATGGAGATATGGGGAGTTCAGGCTGAGTCTGTCCTTTGGATCTGTGGTGCAGTCAAGAGGAGAGCCTGGCTGGAAGGCAAATGGGTTCATCTGTCTGATCACTCGATGCCATGTTCTTCCTACTGTCCCAGAATGCCAAGAGAAGGAATTTATTAAACATGGAATCTCAGAAAGGCTTGGGTTGGAAGGGACTTTAAAGGCCACCCAGTGCCACCCCTGCCATGGGCAGGAGCACCTTTCATTATCCCAGGGTGCCCCAAGCCTGTCCAGCCTGGCTTGGGACATTGCCAGGTATCCAGGGGCAGCCACAGCTGCTCTGGGCATCTGTGACAGGGCCTCCCTACATTCCCAATATCCCATCTAACCCTGCCCTCTGGCAGTGGGAAGCCATTCCCTGTGTCCTGTCAATGGGATGCAGCACCGTTCACCAGCACTCTCTGAGCCCGCCCATCCAGCCAGTTCTTATCCCAGCAAAGAGTGCTCCTGTCCAAACTGTGGGCTGCAGCTTTTCCAGGGAATGATGAGGGAGGCAGTGTCAAAGGCCTTGCTGAAGTCCAAGCCACCACTCCTCTGTGCTTCCTGGCTCTCTTCAAAATCCAAAGAAAACCTGAGCACAGGTTCTAGAGCTCAGGGGTATGTGGAAACAGGGAAACACACCTAGAAAAGTGACAGTGGAAGCAGAGAAGGACAGAGAAGGGACAGAGGAGCCAGAGGCAGCTGCTGAGGAAAATCAGCAGATAATCAGCACATCTAATCATGTGTGATTGACTCCATCTCCTCGGCCCTTCAGAGCCAGTAAATCTCTGCACTGCTATTGATTTTCTGTCTGGCCCCTTAGGGATGGTGCTTACTGATGATAAGGGCTTCCCCCGAGGGCTGCAGCTGAAGGAGACAGGGAAGGCTCTCACTGCTGGAGCAGAAGCTCCTCCTGGTCACAGCTTTCTGCAGAAAGAGGGATCATGTTCAAAAACCTGCTTGTCTGGGGCGTTTGTATCTGCCTAGCAATGCAGCAGGAAAGATTGATCCTGCCCTGAGCATCTTGTCACAGGGATGATGGCCTGAGGACTTGGGAGCTGGCTGTCTTGGAGTTGCAGGTGCTATCACTACATGCTGGATGTCTAAGTTCACTTGGGCTAAATAAAAAGTTACTGTGATTCAAAAGCGAGAAAGGGCCTATTTCTTATTTATAGAGAAAAATATACAGAATTGTTTGTTTCAATGTAATGGAAATTCTCCATGTCTTTATGATATAAAAAAGCCCTGGATGAGTTGACATTTTTCTAATGGTAAAAAAAAAACTTCTTGTCAAAAGAATTCCATTCATTTTACTCCACTTCAACGTGCCCTTGTCTCTCCTTGTGAGTTTGTTTTACACTTGACAGAAGCAGGAGACTGAGGCACCAGCAGTGCTGGACCACAGCCCTTCTCTGTACCCTTCCCTGTCCTGGTTCTGCCCTGCTGGGGCAGGAATCCAGCTGTTAGGAGTCAGGATATAAATCCCTGTCAGACTCGCAGGTTCACCCCAGAGCTGCTCACACCACAGGCTTTGGGATGCCTCTCCTCAGGCAGCACTTTATTTGTCCATGAGCCAGCTTTTAACAGGTTAATAGCCAAAATTGGGTTTGCTGTCTTTATTCCTGCCAAGAGGCCTGAAGTCACCTCACCAAAGCTGGGAGCTAGGAGGGAAGGCTCAGTGGTTGTTAACAGCTGCAGGGGCGTTTTCCACCCCAAATGCTGCCTGGGGGTGCTCTGGAGTGGGAAGATTTAGGAAAGGTGGCAGGAGCAGCACGTCTGCCATCCCAGAGGTGAAGGGTGGAGAGAGCCAATCCCATGAGGAGCAGCTGAGGGAGCTGGGGAGCTCAGCCTGGAGAAAATGAGGCTCAGGGGGCCCTTCTGGCTCTGCACAACTCCCTGACAGGACAGGCAGTGAGGAGGGGTCGGGCTCTGCTCCCAGGGAACAGGGACAGGAGCAGAGGGAACGGCCTCAGGCTGGGCCAGGGGAGGCTCAGGGTGGATGTCAGCAGGAATTTCCCCATGGAAAGGGTGCTCAGGCCTTGGAACTGCCCAGGGAGGTTTGGAGTTCCCATGCCTGGAGGTGTCCAAGGAAAACCTGGAGGTGGCACTGAGTGCTCTGGGCTGGGGACAAGGTGGGGATCGAGCACAGCTTGGACTTGATGATCCTGAAGATCTTTTCCAACTTAATTTCCTGGGATTCTGGGGCTCCCTGATCCAAATCATTCCCTTGTGCATCACAGGAATGCCCTGTTATGGAATGTTTGTTCTGGGATATAAACCACATCCTTAGGATGTTTGGAGAGGGAAGAGGCAGTGCCCTCTGTCTCCTCCAGCAAAATGTGAGAGAGCATGTGGAAAAAGTGTGGCATTGGTAGAAATCACCTTTGCTTTAATCTTTCATGATCAAACACAGGGATGCCTCAGGGAGGTGCATATTAATGACATATTAAAGCAATATAAAATGGGCTGTACAACTGGTACCACACTTCAGCCCCACTCCTTGGCTCCCTGAGATTCACTTTATCAGCAGTTGTTTACAGCAGTGTCTTGTCCTGTTATGCAAATGGCCTTTTTGTCCCGATTTTGAAATGTGCAATGTTCCTGTCATTGGCAGGAAGGCTGCCCTATGTTGAAAGTGTCAGATAAAACATTGGGTGATATTCCTGGGCTATTTAAGTGGAAAAACTCTTTAGTGGTGTTGCTTTTCTCACGGCCCAAATGCATTTTCTCTTGCATGGTTGAAAGCACAAATTGTGTTTAATCCTACCCCCACAATTCCTCATATCTCCATGCCCTGAGCATGCCAGGAATAGCAAACTTGCACTCATCCTTTTGAATTCAGCTCCTTTTAGATTAGTGACTTGTTTGTGTATTCTCTCCTGAAGTACTTGCGTGTATTTGCTAAATAATCTGGACAAACTTCAGCTCTGGCAGGGAGTTATCGACTCCTCAGCTGCCTTTGCCAGGAAAGGGGCTGGGAAGGTACACTCTGGATTACATGGCTGCCTGCTCCACTGGTTTCATTATGAATCTTGCAAAACTTCATGTTTACCTAAAAGCCTCAGCTCTGCAGCTGAAATGTGAACCTGCCCACTGATGTCATGACAAAGCTCTGCACTCTGAGCTGCAGGAGAGAGGTTGCAAGGGGGACTGAAAAGGCTGAAAAACTCAGCCAGAAAATGAAAGGGGCTTGTGGTCACTGAAATCTCCTTGTTTAAAGGCAAATCTCATTGTTTTGTGGATAATTGGCTGGCTTGTTTGGACTTGTGGAGGGTCAGAGAGCTGAGCCCCTTGCTAGGCAGGCAGAGACACAGACCCAAGTATGGACCAGCAAAGCCAGAGTGTGTTGAGCTGTCACCAGGAGAGAGGGATGGGGCTAATGTGCTGCTCTTCCACAAATCCCTTGGTGCTGCCAAATCCTCTGCTGCTCCTCCAGCCCCTGCTTGAGCTCTGCTCACCCTCTGGTCCCTCCCTGAGCTCTGCAGTGCTCAGATCCATTCTCTGAGCAAGATCTTCCTTGCAGTGTTTTGTTCCAGGTGTCTGAACATTTAAATGAGACAAAACTCCATGTTCATCCCTGGAGGTCCTGGTATCTTGGGGCTCTCTTCCTCTCTGACCCCAACATGTGGAGAGCCATTCAGAGCAAGTATTTGACAAAATACAATGTGAACACCTGCAAATCCAGTGCCTAGCCTGTGCCAGGTGCTGCAGCCCTGGCTAGAGTGTCTCAGTGTATTTAGAGAAAGTCTGAGGGTGTAGAAATAACATTTTTATACGAGAAATGACAACGGGGGTGGAGAAATAACTGGTGCTTTAATGCCAGCTGGTAGTCACAGGATGTCTTCTGGATGTGCCTTGGATGTCAGCAAAGCAAGAATCTCTGCCCTGCACTTCCCAACACCACTTCCTAGCCCCTCAGCAGGAGCTCAGCAAGAGAGAAAATGTCCAAGCAGGGTGGTTGTGATGTATCACAACCACCACTGCTCAGTCAGGAGAGATTGTGGAGATGCCAACAAGAGGTTTTGTCTGTGGAACTGCTGGGATTGATATAAAACACTGAGATTTGTGCTTCCAGGATGCAGGAGTGCCTGAAATTGTTATTATGGCAAACAGGGCAGGGAGCGTGAGAATTGGAAACAAAGGGGTTCTCTTCCCAAAGCTGAATTCAGTGGGGTCAGGGGCTGGGAGGGGCAGGAGTGCTGCCTGTCCAGACTGCATCTCAGACTGGATAGAGGTATTTTCTGGCAGGTTTTCACAACAAAGAGGCACAAAGATGCATCTGGGCCAGACCCCGAAGTCCTCCAGGCTTTGCCCAGTGACTCTGTGGTGAAGGAACCTAAACTGCCCCATGGATGCAGGGCTGGCCAGCATGAAGGATCTCCAGGCTGTGGCCTCAACAAGCACTGGAGGACTCTGGAAATAGCTCCTGGTTTTTGTCTCCAGAGAGCTGGGGCCACTTAATGGTCTGACTTGTGTCCCAGCTTTTTCACTTGAGCTGCTGCTTTAACCTGTAACCTCTGCCAAGGCAGACTGAGGGAGAGCCTGGATGTGGTGGGACAGTGAGCACACAGCTCGTTCAATGGAAGAACTAGTCAAGAGGAGATCACTGAGTCTCTTCCACTGGAGGAAAAAGCAGATATTTTTAAAAGCAGCTGTGTTTCCATAGAAACCCCAGGAAAGGGTCCCGCAATCTTATGGGGGAAGGGTGGTTTTCATCCAGCCCAAACAGCTGCCAAGAATTTCAGTGCTGAAGGAGATTCAATACTCCTGCCCCACAGCTGAACTGGAAGGGGAAGCTACTTTTCTTTTATCAAAGCTTTTCCAGCTACATTCCAGCAGCTGCCTTTTCCCTCCATGTTCCACGTGATGCTGTGTCTTGCATGGTGCCCATGGCCTGGTTTTTGGGCAGAAATGAGCTCCATGTCTGTGCAGAACCAATTCCAGCCTCCCCTGCTCATCCTCTGACCTGCTGTGGGTTAGGACTGGGATATATCCTACAGCTGCTGGGTTTATTATTGTGGGTCTGCAAACACTTTCAGCAGCCTGGGGAAACTTCTGCTCTGCTTTGGCCTGGCCATAAAACAAGGGGACTTCCTGAAAACTAAAAAGACACAATTTAACTCACCACTGTACTTCCCACTGTGTGTTCAGTGCTCTGAAGAGCAGCTTTGTGCCAGGATCAGGGATCAGGGATTGGACTCACAGCATTCATCAGGGTGAGATAATTCCCAGCTTCCTAGAAATGCTTCAGCTGAAGCTCAGAGACAGTGAATGACTTGCCTGTAGACAAACAGTGGTGGACTGGGGACAGTGGGCAAAATTCTCATTTCTTCTCAGATCAGATGATGTCAGGCTTCTGCTGTCTGTGGGCCACAGCAAATAATGCTGGTCTTCAGTGAGGCCAGATAATCCTTCCAGGCTTAAATGCAAAATCTAAATCAGCAGCACCATCATCGCTTGGAATTGCTCACGAGGCCAATCCAGTTTTGCTCTCACTCTTTAGCACCCCATAGCAGGCCAGGGATGATAATGAACTGCACTACACTTGACTCTAATAATTCAATTTTCTGCCCTAGTGAAGCATAAGAGTCATATTTTGAAAAACTCATTGTAGTCTGGGCACCTTTGGCCTGGGAGTCCAGGATTAGAGATGTAAAGGGAAACTGCCCAAAAGTGGTAAAACCATTGGCTCTCCCTGACTGATTATAGGACAGGAATGTTTTGCACACAAGATCTTTGCTGGATGTAAAAGCAGTTTTTGCTGGAGAGATTATTTTTCTTCTATTCAAGGCAGATGAGAGCACATGAAAATTGACATTCTTGACAAAATTAAATTTCTTTTCATTCACAAGGAGACTTTCTGCTTAAATCCCTGTGAAGCTTCCACTTCCAACTCAAAATTAAGAAAGAGATGGGAGGATTTGATTCCTGCACCTTGATACCAAGAGCACCTTGATCTGGGCCTGAAATTGTATTTCATTTTCTAAATGCTTCACAGAAAAGTCCTTTCAAGTCTGAAAAGAAACATTTTGACTTAAAAGGAGAGTTGTAAATACTCCATCTTGACTGCTTCCATTTGCTCACTCTGCTTTCTGTATAAATTCAAGGGATTTAGAGTTCTACACTGGACCCTTTCTGACCAAGTGTTTCCCTGAACTCCCAGCCAGGCCCCAGGACTGTAAAGGGTTTTCCAAGGCAAGTGCATTTGCAGCACAGCAAATTGCACAGATTTGACACTGGCAATGGTGAATAAAATCCTTTCTACACTTGTTAACTCTGGCAGAAGAAATGAGTTAAGCTCATTTGTATCCTTCCCAAGATGAATTTTTCATTTTCTCTTCTGAGCCTATTGACATTTGGGAAATGATTTTCTGGCATTTGTTCAGTCAATAAAAACTGTGGCTGGATTTGGAGTCAGCACAAAGACCTGCCTGGCACCAGCCCTGCACAGCGGGGTGTGCACTGGGTTATCACAAAATCTCTGATTCTTATCTCATTTGGATACTCTGCGGGTTTTGGCTTCTTGTGTCTGTGTCAGAGCTGTCAGCAGGGCTGAGGCTCGGAATGTTCGCTGATGAATTCTGCCTGTCTCCACTTCTGGAAAACACAACAGAGAACAGCTTTGGAGCTGTGATGGAATCATCACCAGCCTGATAAAAACTCTCAAATCCCTCACTTTAAACTCATAGCCACTAATTCATACCAAACTTACATTTCATCCAGTTTGACACCTCAGCCTGAGGCTCCATGGCCTGGGAAGTTTTTGGGCTGAGTAAATCATTGAATCCTGGAATATCCTGAGCTGGAAGGGTTCATTCAGGATCATCCAGTCCCACCCCTGTCCCTGCACAGACCCCCCCAGCAATCCCACCCTGTGCATCCCTGGCAGTGCTGTCCAAACACTCCTGGAGCTCTGGGACCATTCCCTGGGGAGCCTGGGCAGTGCCCAGCACCCTCTGGGGGAAGAATCTTTCCCTGATCCCCATCCCAAATCCCCCTGGTCCAGCTCCAGCTGTTCCCTGGGTCCTGTCCTTGTCACAGGGAGCAGGCATGCATCCAGAGAATTGGATCCAAAACAGATTTCAAATTTCAAAATTTAGCTGCCAGTTTGTAAAAGGGGGGAGAACAAGTCTTCTGTGACATCTCAAGCATCCTGTGGAACAGAGAAGTAATTTTCTTCTTCCCTGGCCATTTCTCTGAACCCAAGATGATAACTCTATTTTCCAGCAGGCCTTGGACAGGACAATCTGGTCTCATGACCCTTGGCAGGGAGTTGGAATGAGAGGATTTTTAATGTCCATTTCAACCCAAACCATCCCATGAGTCTGTGGTTCTATGACTTTTCCTGCAAACAGAGTAATGCAGTGATTTAACAAATAAATAAAGCTTTCTATTGGCTCTCCCTTTAAAACAGGAGGATGAATTAAAAGGAAAACTGTTCCTTTAAACATCTCAGTGCTTAGAAATAGTAGGATCTGCCTCTGTGTCCTTCGAATGGGGGAGGCAAGGGGAGAAATCTCCTAATGAGCTGCCAGGCTGAGGAGAAGAGGAATAGATTGACTTTGGGAAGTCAATGGGGATCTATTGACTTGTGCTGCTGAAAACCTGTCCATCCTCACAGTGTCAGAGCACAGGGCTGGGAAGGGAGCAGCCTTTAATTGGGAGTGAGGCAGGATCAAACTCCATACTCCTATCTCCCCCTAATTAATCCCAGGATTAATTTTAAAGCTTATTTTGTTATTTTTGAAAGTTTTTATTCCAGAGATGCCCTTTGCTGCAGTCAAGGAGATTTGTACAACACTACCTGCAAAGAGCTGCTTGTTGAAGGGGAGCAGGCAGTAAAGAGAGATTCAATGTTCATTTTTTTTAAACCACTAAATAGCTAAATAAACTGTACTGCCAATTGCCAGCCTGTTAAGTGGTGTTTCAGTGTGTTTGTGGAGGGTGCTCAGGTGTTTGGGGACAGATATGTAATTAGAAGAAGTAAAACTTGCCATCTGGAGAGAAAATATCCTTCCTCCTTGCTGTGGTTGAGGTTGCAGCAGCTCCACATGTGCTGCCAGGAGAGTTTGCTTCCTCAGACACCACCTGCTTGGTCATCTGTGTTTATTAGTTAGGGAGGGCTTCTTTTGATCAATCTGATCTGGTTTGGGCAAAGGATTTCCTTTTCCTTCAGGGAAAGTCAGGCTGATTGAAAATAGTCCAAGTTACGAGTTCCAGAAATACCCCAGGACAAGCCTTCCCTTGCTAGCTCTCATGGTGGCACTGCCCTTGATGATTAGTGGCTCTCAGAGTCCTTTTGTGAATTGGTGAGGAATACAGCTTTTCGCTCCAGCAGAGTTTTTCACTGACTTGGTTGTCAGGGGAAGCTCAAAACTGAGACCCAGGAACGATGGGAAAATTGAAGTAGCAGAAAACGAGTAAGAGAAGCAAGATTTATTCATCAGTCTGGTGTCCTGGGAAGACTCTTGTTGCTTGTTCCATGCCCTGACCATCTCTTTGCCCCATGGCCCCATGTTTTTGGGAAGGAGAAGGAGCTCTGCTGATCCCTCTTGGAGCACAGAGCAGGGGAGGTCATGTTTGCAGTGACTTGCATCAGGAGATCACATATATGCAGCTCATCCCTCTCTAGAATACAAGGAATACGGTGCTGAAGATGTTATTTTGGTCAGAAGAAGGTTTCACTGGAGAAAATGAAACCCTCTTTTTAATGCTGTAGTAAGGAAGTTTCACACTCTGATCTTGAAAGTGTACCAGGAGCTCTAATGGGATCTCCAGTTTCCTGCCAAACATCGGGATTAGGCATCAACCCCTGCCATCAATATGTAGCTAATGACTCAAGCCATTAAATCATCCCGGGTGCCTTTTCCCGCTGTGTACAAGGAAAAGACCTGTAATGGCTATTTTGGAAGTGTGTGTCTGTCTGTTAATGTTCCCAAATAAATTACACTGGAAATATTTCAGGTGGGTGGTTTTCTTCCCTATAGTTGTGCTCTTGTGGCATTGCTGAGGTGGCTCCCTGGTTGTCCTTCTGCCCTTGTTGTCCTGCTCTGCCCTGCTGGAGCACAGCAGAACTTTTCTCTTGGTGTCTTCAGGAAGTACTGGAGATGTGAGTGATCCCTGGCACCTGCAATATGGTGTGCACTCCTGACATCCCACGATTTCTTGACCAAGACACAAACACACCAGGAATTGTCAAAGGCTCTCAGTTACCATTTTAAAAAGCAGCATGTTGACAGTGCAACGAAAATTCCCAGACTTTTTTCATCCAAGTGCTTGGCTTGACTCAAGGCTGGATTTCTTCTTTCCACCCCTGGGAAGCAGATGACACTCAGCATCTTTTCTTTCCCTGTTTTGATTCCAATGAATTACCTTTCAAATAAGAAGATTGATTCTGAAGAGGTCTTGGCTTTGCTGAAAATTGGATTTCAGGAGGTACCTGAGCATGAGGCTCCATGTCAGTGCTGCTTGTTCTTTCCAGTTCTGCCCTCTGCCTTGAGGGGTCTATTCCCACAGTTTTTCCCAGGGCTCTGGCCTTGGCAGCATTTTGGGATGCGTTTTGTCTCCTCAGGGTCACAGAGCTGGAATCAAGCATCATTCAGCATCATTGCATGGGTTTTAAACAGTTCTTTCACTCGGTGCAAAAAAACAGAATTCAGAAACTGATCCATGCATTTCCCAATTCATAACCTGAATTAAATCTTTTAGATGCTGCTGCTGCTGCTGGAAAAAAAAAAACTTGTCCCATCTGCTTAAGGGATTATTTTGGTACATAATTATACAAAAGATAAAGAACTACTACTTGAAAGGGCTTTTCCACAAAAAGCTTTAGGGTTTCAAAATCACTTGGGGAGTACCTACCATGATCTGAAGGTAATGCCATTGTTTCATATCTACTTCTAAATATCATTCTAAACGTGGTCAAAAATGCTTGTTTGTTTGTTATTTTTGTGTTTTCTTTCGAAATGAAGTGAGGGTCGTTGAAGTCTGCAATGAACCTCAAAGTGTGTGGTCTCCAGTTCTGATCAGTGGATGTTCACAGAAAAAGGAAAATATCATAAAGAATAAAATTCTTCAACTGCTTCCCTTGCGGCTCCAGCAATGGAGTTTGTGTTAATGCTGTGATTCTTGTCAAAGCCTCACCGCAGGACTCATTTTCTCCCTGAGAATGCCTCTAATGGCTTTTTTAAGAAGCACCCAAATAGCTAAAGAATCAGCCAGATCCTGCTGAAGCATTCCAAATAGACTCTTTTGGAAAAAAAGACAAGGATTTATGGCTGGGGAGTACTTGCTGCACTGAGCGTGGAGAACTGTGGCTCCAATAACAACAAGATTTATGGCTCCCAATCCATCAGAGCCCAAGCTGCACGAGAGCTTTTTGTGACTGGAACTCTGTCAAGACAATGCAGGCACCTGAAGGTGAGGGCTCTATGCTCATGAGTAAAAGTTACAATTTTAAAAAAGTTACAAAGGTACAGGTTTGGTTGTCAGCAAAGATTCCTCAGTTGGTGGTAAATTGAAGGGAAAAGCAGCGCTCCCGGAGGGGCAGATTTATTGGGTGTGAAGTATGGTGAGAGCAGCAAGGCTGGGGGATTCATGGAATCAAAGGATGGTCTCTATTTGTGTTTGCAAAAGATTCTCCTTTGGGTTTGACACTCTTTCAGTGACTGCCAAGAAGGTGCTGTATCATAACATCATGGAATATCCTGAACTGGAGGGGACGCCCCAGGATCATCCAGTCCCACCCCTGTCCCTGCACAGACCCCCCCAGCAATCCCACCCTGTCCATCCCTGGCAGTGCTGTCAAACACTCCTGGAGCTCTGGGGCTGGGACACTCCCTGGGGAGCCTGGGCAGTGCCCAGCACCCTCTGGGGGAAGAACCTTTCCCTGATCCCCATCCCAAATCCCCCTGGCCCAGCTCCAGGTCATGCTCATTGGGGCCCAAGGCTCACTAGGAGCACAGGAAAGTATCCAGGTGAGCCCATGTCAGGGGGTGGAACTGGAGGATGTTCAAGGTCGCTTCCAGCCCAAGCTATCCTGGGATTCTGTGAAATAATTTCTAATAGAAAAAGAATAGCTGCCATCAAATCCCTTTCGTGCTGGGATCTTGTGACTGTCTTGTGTTGTATTCAGGTACCCTGCATCCCCTGCCCTTCCTGAGCTCTGTTTATCCCTCTTGGAGCTCTTGGCTGCTCTGGATTTCCAGATCCCTTCTCCTGCCTGCAGGAGCTTCCAAGCTGGTTGTGTTCAGGTTTTGTCTTTTCCCTGCTCACTCTCTGCTGAGGGAGAGCATCACATTCATCCCAACCCAAAAGCACTCCCAAGAAGTGAGGTCAGCCTGCACTGTCCAAAATCCCCCAGCTCCTCCTTTCCCAGGATTTCCCCAGGCCCAGCTCAGTGCAGTTAGAAGCAGACTGTGCCCTGGGCGCTGCCTTCCTGCCATCATCCTGCTGTGCCTTGGCTCCCATGACTTTCTTTTCCTGCCTCCAGGGTTCCTCTCATCTTGTCTGAAGGAGTCACTCATGCTTTGTAGTTCTTGAGGAGCGAGATGTCCTAGAGGGAATTTCATCTTCCCTACCCTCCATCCACTTCCCTAGAGAGGCATCTCTCATCCTTCAGTGCCGCTCCTTCTCTCTGGTAATTACAAAGCTGCCCACTCAGACCTGGATGGGTTTTGTTTGGCTCAGCCAGAGCAATTGAATGTCCCCACCTGTACAATTAACCAAAAAACACCCACCCCAGTTCTACACATGACATTGAGCAAAAGGACTGAAAGTGTACAAATGAATTCCCAGATGTGCAGTTTAAAAGTACACTCCACTCCACTTAAGTCTAAAGTTATCCTAAATAATTCCTCCTGGCAGTTTAATGGTAGGGATTTTGCAGTAATGCTTCCTCCCTGACATTTGCAATGACCTAGTTTACTGTTTTTACAAATAATAATTTGTCTTAATTTTCTCTTTGAAGTAGCAGGGAAAAGAATAAATGGGTGAAATCCAAACCTGGTAACCTTGCTGGATATTGTAGGTCAATAAATTATCTTCTTGCACAGCTTAGTGTTCCAGGTTTCCACTTGAGTGGATGAGGGCTCTTTTAATGCTTGTTAAAATAGCAGAGATGAGTGACTGCAGTCTGAGGATGGAAAACATTGAATAATGCAAAGATCTGTGGATTTTGTATTTTACTTGGCTGGGGGAGAAAAAATCCTTTGATTCTTTCAGAACTGGATAATAAAAGCTTTCTTTTCAGTTCAGACTCTGTGTTTTTGAGCCAAATATGGCTCTGAAAAGTAATAATGCATTCCTGATGAAATGATCCAGTTGGGCTATGCCAGAGGTGGGCATTTCTGACCTGGTTTTCAGCATAAAAATCCAGCACAGGCTGAAGAGTATTCCGTTCTGAAGCCAGGAAACCTTGTCAGAAACATCATTTAGAGCTGCTAGCGTGGCTGAAGTTCTGGATGCAGATTCTGGATGCTCTGGTGACCAAAGCTGATGGCCAAAAGTGGCTTACTCGATGGAGACCTGATTCTAAGAAGTCCTTCAAATCACTATCACTCGAGTTGTGAATGGGGTGAGGCTTCTCAAGGGAAACCCAGGACTTTTAATAATGCAAAAATGTTCATGGAAGGAGGCTGACTTCCCTAATTGCATTGTTTTATCTGGACAAATAGAAATCTTCAAAGTCACATGCAACTTTTTCAAAACATAAAAGAATTTTATCAAGAAACTAAGAATTTTAAATGAAGACCAGGTTTTCCCCTCTTTAAACTTCAGTTTTTCTCTGCAAACTTTCTGATGAACTAGAAATCTGGTTCTCCAAGGGCCATTTCAGCCTCCTCAAATACCAGTTTCATTTCTCCTTCTGTACAGGAAGAATGAGACTCATTTTCCTAATTTATGGGGTTCAGCTCTCACCACAGATGATCTTCCCTGCACTTGTGCTGTCTCAACTGCATCCTGGAAGCAGTATCCAATATGAGGTTCATCCTTTGGAATCCCAATGCCCTCAATCATGGTTATGGACTCACATTTTCAGCCCTGAAGACCTGCACAATTTTTTCCTTTCTGATAAGCAAGTGTCGTATTCAGCTGTTCTAATATTTTATTGCCTTGTCAACATGTGAGAAAATAATAATTACACCCTGCTCTGCAGGACTGAGAATTCTAATCAACACTAAAGCAGGATCTGTACATAATTAGCAGCTTGTTTGAGCTGCTTTTTCAGAATTTATCTCTCAAGCAATTGTCAGTGTCAGCAACACGGTTCAAACCAGCAAATCTAAAAGTGAGATTTCATTGTTAGCGCTGGTCTAAAATAAAAATAAGATAAAATCACCATTTGCTCCAAAACAACCAAGACTAAAAACTGCAGAAGAGTTCCCCAGATCAGTCAGAGGTGCTGTTGGGTTGTCTGAAAGGTTTTGGGGTTTGAACCCAGAGCAAGGGTTTGGCTGTACCTTGTTGCTGTGAGAGTTGGGGCTCTTCCTGTCACCCAAGGTGTCAAAGGGCATTGTCCCTGTTTGAGGTCTAGAGCAGGAGTAGACACTGAAATTACATCCTTAGGAGTTCATCCAGGAGCCTCAGCCACAAAAGGGACTTTTAGAAATGGAGTTGAAGAGCTCAAAGAATTTTCATTTCACTTGAGCCAGTCTAGGGCTGGAGCCCAAACTCACAAGACCTTTCCAGCAGTTACTTGATCCTGGTTGAAATTTGTTCCCTGAACTTGCCCATGGTTCAGGTAGTGATGAGCCCCATAATTTCCAAAAGATCCACCTCTCTGCTTCAGTTCTCCAGCAGTGCTCAGGTGTCCCTGTGGCAGCAGGACACACATGGAGGATGGAGCAGGTCCAGAGGAGCTCTGGAGATGCTCCAAGAGCTGGGGCCCCTCTGCTCTGGAGCCAGGCTGGGTGAGCTGGAGGTGTTCACCTAGAGAAGGGAAGGATCCAGGGAGAGCTCAGAGGCCCTTCCAGGGGACTCCAGGAGAGCTGGGGCATGTTGCAATAGGACAAAAAGTGATGGTTTTCAACTAAACAGGGTTGATTTAGACTGGAGGAAAAAAAGAAAATTAAGTGAGGGTGATGAGGCTCTGGCACAGGATGCTCAGAGCAGCAGTGGCTGCCCCTGGATCCCTGGCAGTGCCCAAGGCCAGGCTGGACAGGGCTGGGAGCAGCCTGGGACAGTGGAAGGTGTCCCTGCCATGGCAGGGGTGGCACTGGATGGGGTTTAAGGTCCCTTCCCCACCCAAACTAGTCTGGGATTCTCTGATCTGGGATATTGGCCATGTCTGATGCTGAAACACTCCTGCTGTCCTCCAGCCTTCAAGACAGGGACTCTTACAGGAGCAGAGCTGGACAAGCTGGAACAATAATTCCCACAATGGGACAATGTTTCAGGCTGCAGGAGCTGTCCATGCTAAAAGCAAGGGGAGCTCAAGCCTTGGTGTGTTCCTGTGTCTGCTCACATGGCCAGGAGGCAGCTGGTGAGCTGAAATATCATCAGAGATCAAATGTTTGGGGGCTCACAGTGGGTAGAGGTGGAAAAGTGCCTGGGACAAACACTCCTGAGCAATTTTATCCCCAGACTGCCCAGAGGGTGCTGCCTGCATTGTTCTGTCTGCTCTTTTCTGCCTGGGCATCTCATTTATAATCTCATTGACTTTCAGTCTTTAAGCTGCTGTTAATTTAAGAAGCTCCCTTTTCACCTCTCTACAGATTCAAGAGCTCTTCTGGCTGAGATGGATTGGGATGCCTGGAACGGCATTAAAATGCTGTGTATGGCAATGTTTTACCCAGCTCCTCCAATCTCTTTTTTCTACATCTTGCTTGGCATTGGATCCCTGGATCCCAGCCCTGCAGTGCTGCTCCTGGGACTGCACGGCTTTCATTAAGTGCACACATGTACCAAATTCTCTTGATTTTTGCCAGTTTTTTTCCCCAAGCACGTGAGGATTCTGGGCAAATGTGGGAAGGCAGGAAAAGATCTTGTAAATGCATTATAAATCCTATTCTAACTCAACTAATTATAGCTACAGTGTAATTAAAATATTGTGAAGGAAAAGAAAATAATGCTGCTGAACTGAAAGTGCATTGACACCTTGCACCTGCAGAGTTCTGAATCATTGCACCTTTGCACCTGACAGCAAAATGCTCAACAGCCAGTTCTGCCAGAAACCCCAAACCTGCTGAGAAGGGATTTTCTTTCCTCCTGAAGGGCAGCTCTGATCTCTGCTGCTTGAGAGCAGGGACAGGAGCCAGGGAATGGCTGGAACTGGGCCAGGGGGGTTTGGGATGGGGATCAGGGAAAGGTTCTTCCCCCAGAGGGTGCTGGGCACTGCCCAGGCTCCCCAGGGAATGGTCCCAGAGCTCCAGGAGTGTTTGGACAGAGCTGCCAGGGATGCACAGGCTGGGATTGCTGGGATGTCTATGCAGGGACAGGGGTGGGACTGGATGATCCTGGGGTCCCTTCCAGCTCAGGATATTCCAGGATTCCATGATCTGTTGGCTCACTGGTCCTGGTCAGTGGGGGAACATATCGGGCTGCTCATGCAAACTTCCTCCTATTCTCTTTCCTAAAGGTGAGAATAAACACATTGAAATGTTGGCTGCTGCAAATCAAAATGTCATACCAGAAGAAAAATCCTTGTTACATAAAATTTCTCTTTTTCTATTGATTGGAAAGTTCCAGCAGGAGAAATGAAAAATGTTGAACTTGATTTCATGAGCAGGGATTTTTTTTTTTTCAATTACAAGTAGGAGAACAAGCCATTGTGCCTGCAAAACAAATGCAACTATTTCCTGACCAGCTCTATCTTAGTGATTTCAAGAGTAATAAATTTGCTGGTGGTAAAATATTATTACACTAAATATTCACCTGTCACAGAAAAGCACCAGATATGTCAAAGACTGGGGGTAATACATTAGAGATAAATATCTCTATACAGGTCAATCAAATCCCTTCAGTCCCAAAGTGGGTGAATTTCTTTGCTCAGTGCCATGCTGTATTCCTACTGCAAAAATACAGGGAACAATGGATGTTTCTCCGTGGCTTTACATGAAGCAGGGACTATGAAATGCAGCACAGACATTACAGATGGAATTTCCATGTCCTGTGTCCCACTGGAGGTCAGGCAGGATGGGGATGACAATATTTCCTTCTGGCCTTAGAGAAATGCATCTGTGAAAATACAATCAGAGCTCATGGGCCATTGGATCCATGTGCTCTGAAATGACTTTTTAGCACTAAAAATGACATTATCTGCAAGAACAAATAAACTGCGTCTGCCGGCATCAGCAGTTGAGCTTGGAAATGGGAAAAGTTTGAGGAGAAAATCCCAACCCGCTTAATTGCCTCACAAATCAAAGCTCTGGGCAATAAATCCTGTTTAGGAGAGATTCAGATGAGAAATATGATTACTGCTCTCTGTGGGGGAAAGGCAGCACTTAGACAAAATGTGGGCTGTTTCTTTCCAAGTGATCCCAGTGCCAGGGCCTGACTTGCCAGAGCTTCTTGAGAAGGTCAAAGCTTTCTTCTATTTCAGCAGTTTTATGCAGCTGAGGGTGGACTTGAGCTGGTGCAGCTTCTCCCATGGGGTGAGTTGATGTCCTTCCAAGTGCACCATGCAGAATTCAGGGCACTCTGTGGCCAGTCCATGGAAATTCAAATGTCTGTGGGAAAAAGAAATATATAAATTTCCATTTTCTTTCCAGGAAAACAGCTTGAGGTTTTAATAATGGGGCAGCTGGTTAAGTGTTTGTGTATAAATAATAGCCAAGTGAGGGTAGTTGTGGTGTTCACATACATTAAACTTCCAGAATGTTCTGTGCAGAGAACCAGTTATCTTTTCAGTAGGAGAAAAAGTTTGTTTAATTTGATCTGAGTAGTGCATGAATCTGGCAGGTTCAGCCTGTGCTGGAGTGACACAAGGGCCAAACTGGTATCTGATGGTTGGGACTTTCTGGAGAGGATCTTGAAGGGATGGGAGCAATTCCACGTACCACAACCACTCGGCGCAAATATAAACATGAATTTCTGGGTGCAGAAGGGGTTGTGTGTCTTTGCAAAAACTCTGGGGTTTAGGTTTGGCCATTCTCTGCCTGTTCCCATTGTTTGCATCCTTGTCTGTCCATGCTGGATGTCCCAACGCTACAACCTTTGTGGTTCTGTGCAGCCTCAGGGCAAATGCCAGCTCTCAGCTCCCTCTGTTCCAATTCAGGTCTTTTTTCCCTCCCCTTTCTGAGCCCCAGAGCGACTTTCCCTTTTTCTGGAGAGGGAAAGCTGCTCTGTGGGTGGCAGAAGGGCTTGCCCGGGGGCAGTGGGGGGGCTCATGGTATGGCTGGGGTCAGTCTGAGCCATGGCCATGGCAGGGGTTCCCCCAGCACCTCATTCCTTACCCAGGGGATCTGCCCCAGGCAGAGGAGGAGCTGGGTTCATGCAGCACCTAGGAGCTCAAGGAGAGGTTGGTGTGAAGGACAGGGTGAAACCCCCTCAGTCGGGTGAGTGTTGAAAGAGTGAAGCCACTTTCCTTTTTATTCTTTGCATTATTAGAGGGTTCAAGTGGAATGTAATTGGTGCTTTAGCCTTGGGCTGCCCTCAGTGTGGGAACTGCAGAGCAGCCACTGAATGCAGAGCCAGGGAACTCCAGCTCTCACCTTCCCTGTCCTCTCCAGAGTAAACAAACAAACACTCCAGTAATTAACTGCACAGCTAGAATGTGAGGAGCAGTGATGGGGGACATCACCCCGTAGAGGGCAGGCAGGAAAAGGAGGAGCCTGAAAAAGCTGATCCAGGAAAATAATGAGCTTCTCCTGTGGAGGAGGATGCAAAAGGAATCTGAGTACTAAATCCCTCCTTAGAACTGTAGACTCAGGGATTTTAACAGAGATCATCAAGTCCAACTGTTCCCCCATGCTTGACAAGGCCACCACTGACCACGTCCCCAATTGCCACATCCACATGGATTTTAAATCCCTCCAGGGCTGGGGACTCCAAATGATGCAGCCATCACTCTCCATCATCTGCCTGGAGCAGATGGAAAGCTGGAGCTGCAGGAGGCAATCTTGCTCTGACTATCCACGTGGGGGCTTTTCACCACTGCTCTGGGCCCTCCCAGCACCTCAACTGCTGAGTCACAACATCAAGGAACAGCCCAGGGCATAAGGGCTCAAGGACACCCTGTGAGAGATTTAGATCTGGTCTAAAAACCAGCTTGGGTTTAGACCAGTCCCAAAGGGTATTTCTTACAGGAATTCATACTGCAGTTCAAGAAACAATTCCCACCCCACTGTAGAGAAAAATAATTAAATTGGAGTGACCTGAGCAGCTCCTCATGACTGCCAGCAGTGCCCAAGGGCTGGGACTCATCTTTGCCAATGCCAGGCATAGGGCACTGCAGGGTGATGGAGGAATGGCTTCGTGCTCCAGGCTAAGCCAAGGCAGGACTGGGTCACGCTACCAGACCTGCACAGAAAGTTCCTTTTCCCTGTGCTTCCCTTCAGCTGAGTCATTGCTTTGGGATAGTTCAGCAGCAGCTGCACTGCAGGGACATGACAAGCAGGCACCAAATGTGCCTGTGCTGGATCTGGAGCCTCATTTGTTTCATCTATGGAATGGAGATCAGTTCTCTGTTCCTCTGTAACTTTCTGGGAGATGTAGCCATGACAGTGTCACACAGGAATGGCTGATCCAGATCAGGCACAGATTAGGCTGGGAGTCTGTCCCAATTCTCTGCTCCCTGAATTCCAACCATCTGAGAGTGCAACCAAAAAAGCTCTTCCAGCAGATGTCCACAAACTCCTTTGTGGGTTGATCTGTGCTCTGTAGGGTTGGTCCTGGCAGAGCACTCCATGTCCTCCCAGCAAAAGCACCTTCCATGTCCCAGGCTGCTCCCAGCCCTGCCCAGCCTGGCCTTGGACACTGCCAGAGATCCAGGGGCAGCCCCAGCTGCTCTGGGTATCCTGTGCCAGGGCCTGCCCACCCTGATAAGGAATTCCTGAGCTCATGGAGCATCTCCTGAGTAAAGTCCTGGGTGTGGATCTGTGTGTGTTGGCTGCTACAGTCGGGGAAATGAGCAGAACACCTTTTCCAAATGTGTATTCTTTGCAGACAGTCCTTGAGCTTCTCCAAGTACTCCCTGTGAAAATGTGTCATACAATACACTTTTAAGTCCAGTCCAGATCCACTCTGTTGATATGAGCTGTAAATGTGCCCCAACAGAAAATGTCAAAACAGGAACCATCAGGTAAAACTGTGAAAACTGAAGGTTGGGAGATTTGAAAGGCTCTGTTTCATGTTCCGCTGAATGATTCTGCAGAGGATTCATCCCCAGGGCACACCTGGAAATCACTGATAGTTCCTCTGGGAACAATGGAGAAATGGAATTGAGCTGGGAGCAGCCAGGAAAGTTTGGCATGACTGAACCTGGGGCTGGTCCTGTAGGGCAGGTCTGGATCTGCAAAGGAAAAACTCAAGAATCCCTCTCCTCTGGCTGCACCTGTGCCATGTCCAGCAGTTCATATTTAGGGGACAGACAGAGGTGCCAAATTCATCTCCTTGTCCTCCCCAGGGTGTGGAAAAGCCTGAGGAGTTCCCAGGATGATGTTTAAATAGCCCACACAGGGGGTGATGCCTCCAGCACAGAGAATATCATCCAAGGTTGATCAAGAGAAGCCCATTGTGTTGTGGAGTTCACAAAGAGCTCTGGATACAGTGCAACTTTTGTGCCAAGGCAGCAATAAACTCCTGCAAAATGTGTTTTATTGGGCTCTTGTGAGTGCCCAGGGGAGCTGTGGTGCAGGAGCTCACAGGGGGATCATTTCCATCTGTCTCAAAAGGACTCTGGGATCTGCTGGTGGAATTATCCTGGAATTATCCACTCAACCCCTGGCCAGGCACCACTGCACAAACCTCCCTGACATTTCCATTGCCATCTCCAGCAGCCTTTGCTGTCAGTAAGCCCTCTGATTTCCTCCCATTTCACTTTTAAAAGCTTTATTCAAAAAAATCCAACTCTGTGCAAAATAATTTGATCTTTCACTGCCCAAGAAAACACAATCTGGTGGGAACATCACTGAAATAATGGATACAACCAAATCCAAAGGACTTTGGCTGTTCCAGCCATAGCAGGAAGTTGGAACTACATGATCTCTAAATTCCCTTCCAACCCAAACCATTCTGGGATTACAGGATTATTCAGTTTTCTCAGGAACCTCCTGCAGATGGAATCCAACCCAAGAAGGGATGGAAAGTGAGCTGGAAGAGGTCTTTGCTATTTCTGTATCTCCTGTTCAATGGTTGCTCACCAGTTGTAGGAAGGGTCCTGGAACATCAGTAGAAGCTGCTGCAACAGAGGGAAATGTGCCTCCACGCCCTGGTTTGTACCACTGCTAACTGGGATCTCCTGGAAATTCAGCCCTGTTTCTCCAATTTACTGAATTTCCCCTACACGTGAAGGAAGAACACAAAGGCAGCTGGCTTTGGCTCCTATCTGGTCTCATGTACAGCACAGGACATTTCCTGCCTGCTGTGTCTGTCCCCCACATCCACCTTGCAGTGCAGGCAACTGTGGCCTCTGTGGGCCTGTTTTTCTCCATTAACTGTCAGGGGAATCTAGATATCTCATTCAGATAGAGATGTCAAGACTGAGAATGTTCACATTTGGACAAAGAGTATCAGCCCAGACTGTCTGAGAACAGAGATATATTTAATCACATTTTAGGTATCCAGAGAAGGGATGTCAACATCCGAGCCAAGCCTTTTCCTTCTCCAGCACAGATAATTCAATCTCAGGTACTGGAAAGAAGGATGACAAAGCTCCCCTTTGGCTAGGCAAGGGATCAATGTGGCTAGCTGGATGTCAATATAAATTTTATGGATGATTCTGGGTAGGATTGAGCCCTGGTGCTTCACCCAGTCATGAAGCAAAGGCTGAGTCTGGGGTCACACATCGTCATTTGTCAGAGTTCATCTTAATGGGAAAAATACCCCTGAGCCTAGTGTGCTGACTGAAATTCCTCAGGCTCCAGCAATAGTAAAACCAAACCTGTGACTCTGTCACAATAGCTTAGCAGCAAAGAGATCACTCTCAGTGGACATCTGTAACTCTGAGCACACAGAGCTCACCCAGAGAGAAAGGACCTTGCTCGCTGCTGGGCAGGGCTGAGGATGCAGAGGTGATGCTGCCTGTCACCTTGGCAACCATCCCCATCTGGGAGGAATCTGAGGCAGGCGCTCTGACCCCTGGCAAAAAATGTTTGAACATTTAATGACTTAAATAAGGGAATAATTCTTGACTGTTGGGAAAGGGGGAGGTGTTGTAGCTCAGCTGAACATCACTCGGAACCAGAATGAGGGAACTCAGCATGGGCTAGTTCCACAGGTTTGGAATTTGGTGAAGAAGGTGCCACCAAAGTCCATTCAAGAGACAATTGGAAAGGAATCGAGCCTGGGTTTCCATTCATTTCTGATCTATTATTCCAAATTCATGGATAATTTCCTTTTAAAAGGAAACAAGGTGGTGGAGATTATTGGCACTAACCAGGACATGAGTTGGTAATGGCCTTGTCACTGCTGGGGAACAGTTGGACTCCATAATCTCTGAGGGCTTTTCTAACTTTAATGAGTCTCTGATGCTACAGTTCTAAGAAGGAGGAATTTAGTGCCCAAATTCCTTTTGCATCCTCCTCCACAAAAAAAGCTCATTATTTTCCTGGACTGTTTTTTTCAGGCTCCTTTTTTTTCCTGCCTGCCCTCTCTTGGGTGATGTTTCCCAGCACTGCTCCTCACAGTTAATTACTGGAGTGTTTATTTCTTTTGTAGAGGACAGGGAAGGTGAGAGCTGGAGTTCCCTGGCTCTGCACTCAGTACCTGGGGAATTGCACCTGCACAGGTCTGGCCTTCTAGAATCTGAGAATGGAATCCTGGCATGATTTGAGTTGGAAGGACCTGAAAGCTCATCCAGTGCCACTTCCCACTATCTCAGTCTGCTCCAAGCCCCATCCAACCTGGCCTGGACACTTCCAGGGATCCAGGGGCAGCCACTGCTGCTCTGAGCAACCAGAACTGCTCAGTTCTGAATTATTTCTCTCATGTTATTCACAGAATTTTCAATTATTGACCCCAGAGAAGTAAGAAAATGCCCACACAAGTCTCATTCTCCCGTGTAATTCAGATTTTGAGCTGCGGTTTAAGGTTACCTCTGAATTGTTAGTATTTATATAAAATGTTAGTATTTATATAAAAGAGAACAATCAGATAAAAATCCAGATACCTGGAAGATGCTGAGATATGAAAAACCTTTGTAAAAAATGTGGAATTCCAGTTTTATTTCTTCAAACATGAACTCAAACTACATTCAGTAGGGTTTTTTGTGATATCCAAGGATCACAAAATTGAAATTCTTTTGCAGCAAGCAAACAGAAGAGTGTGTGAAGATGGATACAAAGGCAAATGTGAGCTGAAGAGAGATAAATTAACTAAAAGCCTGGATCCTGTGTGTCTACAGAGAAAGCTCTGTTAATTGAAATGAAAACCTTCCCTGGATCATTTCTATTCATTAAATCCCTTCTTAGAAAGAGTTTTTGGTTAAAAATTTCCTGTGTTTGTATCACTGGCATTGCAGCACAGAATCGTGGAATTGCTGAGGTTGGAAATGACCTCTGAGATCATCAAGTCCAACCTCTGACCAAACACATGTGGGGCTTGAGGCCAGCAGGTGACAGCAGCATGCCCAGAGAACACTCAATTTTCCAAGGATTGTGCTTTCTCTCTGCACCCAGAGAAGGGCTCAGAGTGGAGTGTCTCACACCCCATGGAGCACTCCCAAACCCAGGCTGTTCATCATTCCAGAATGGATTGGTCTTTTCCTGTGCTGAATGAAACTTTTTAAAAACTTCCAACTATTCTGATGCAGAATGAAAACAAATGTGCAAACCTCCAAGAGTTTCACAATTCATTTTCTCCAGCCATGGCAGATTCCTGGAGTGTGCCATTAATCTTCCCAGTGGAATCACTGGGTTTCTCACTAGGGATCTGCTTTTCGCTGCCTTTGGATCCACGGATCCCTGTGTGTCTTTCCCACACTCTCCATGGATAAAAGAGAGTGCAGAGTGTGTGCCTCTGACCCAGCCCCTGTTCCTGCTGCTGCTGCTGCTGCTGATCCAGTCCTGCTCCCTTCTGGTGCTGGTGGATCAACCTTCACCTGGTGATAGTTAAGGAAGGCAGCTGTGACATCCCTCCCTGCATTTCACCACTCTCATGTTTTTGCAGCCCTGATCCTTCAGGATATCTGGATGTGGCTTTCTAAGTAAGGAAGAGTTTCCATTCTCCAGTGGACACTGTTCCCTACTGGCACATCCTGCCTTGGAAAAGGCTCACATGTTCCAGTGAGCAAAGTGGTCCACGAGCAGAGAGATCCCTGCACAGCTGCTGTTGCTACATGAACAGACAAAACCCTGGTGGAAATTAAAAGCAGCATGAGTTGGAGTTCCTAGCAGAACTGCGCTCTTTTTGGAAGATGTGGCCAGAACAGAAATTCAATCCATCAGTCTGGTTCCATGGTTACTAAGAAACAGAGGGATGCTGCTATACTGGAATTATTTCATTCCCAGATGAGAAAGGGATGTGTAAGATGAAATATAAATTTATTTTTTGAAATTATTCTGTTCCTCTAAACAGGAGCTAGTACCCCAATTTAATCTGCACTGCCAGTGGATACTCCTGGTTGCTCTGCTCTCTGTCCATCAGCAGAAGGGGATGGGCATCTTTGTGTGCTTAATTAGTTTTTCTCTTTTTTTGCATTAATCCACATTGCTTTCAGCAGATCAGGTTTTATCCTCAGTAGGTAAAAATAAAGAAAAGTAATTGCTCCAGATGAAGGAAAAGTCCCCACCTATTTTTCAACTGAGCTTCAGGAAATCAGCAGGACAAGGCAGAGACAGGAACAAAGGTGAGAGTCAGCTTTGGGAATAACAGGTTTATGCTTAAAAGGAGTATGGATTTTCCCACAGATTCCCAGAATCACTGAGGTTGGAAAAGCTCTCCAAGATCACTGGGTCCAAGCTGTGCCCAATGCCCACCCTGTCCCCAGCCCAGAGCACTCAGTGCCACATCCAGCTGTTCCTTGGACACCTCCAGGGATGGGCACTCCAAACCTCCCTGGACAGCCCCTGCCAAGGCCTGAGCACCCTTTCCATGGGGAAATTCCTGCTGACATCCACCCTGAGCCTCCCCTGGCCCAGCCTGGGGCCGTTCCCTCTGCTCCTGGAGCAGATCCTGACATCCCCCTGCTGCCAGCCAGACCCTGAGCATCCTTTGCTCCAGGCTGCTGCTCCTGCTGCTGCTGCTCCTCCTGCTGCTGCTGTCCCTTGCTTTCCTTCACCAGCTCCTTGGGGAGCACCCCCACTCCCTCAAAGCAGCCCAGGGAAGGATGGCACCAGGATACGCAGCCAAAAGCCTCCCTGGGGCAAGATTTTCCCTCCACAAAGCCAATCCTGATTTATTCCTCCTCTGTGAAGTAAGCAATGCTTAAGTTGATTGCAGCAACAACAGAAACACCGAAGGGCTGACTTAGTTCCCAATGGATGGGTGGGCACCAGAGCTCATTCACTGCTTTCTGCTGCTGCTGTTGAGGGCAGAGCATGGCTTTGGGGGCACTTTTAGGTGCCACATTTCAAACCTGGCTTAAAAATCTTAAATAATGACTGCCCTGGAGGACAGCAAGGCCTGACAGGAGTGTGGGGGCTGTTAGTCCTGAAATACATCAGCTATGGAAAACCATGGATAGCGACAGGGGGTTAAGATTTCATTGTGCTCCTTACATCCCTTAAGAACACTGGCAGCTCCCTGCTGCTTTGTGCTCTGCTTCAGACAGGCACCAGAAAGTTTAGGATAATTTCAGCTCACTGGGAATCTTGTATTTCCAATGGAAATTATGGTCTTTTATTTTCCTTTTCCTTTTAATACCTATCCAATTTCTTTCCATTAAAATTATCAATAAATTCACAGCTTGTAGAATGTTAATATTTTTACTGCAATGTGAAGTCTAACCTTTCATTCTCCTCTTGCTGCTGGTTCCCTATAATAATCTAAAAGGTTTTACTTTTACCTTCTCTAAAGCAACTTCCAGTCTGTTAAAACCAGGATGTTGCTTTTGGTGCTGGATGCTGCAAAGCCACTGTCAGCATTTATGACATTATGCAACACTGTCAGCTGTAAATGCTGCCATGAAATGTTTCCAATTTAAACAAAGTTTCAAGTGAAACAAAAATATTTACATAGTTTGCACCAGTTCTACAAAAAAAAAGAGAAATATTGACTTCTTGAAGGTTTTTTTTTTATCCCAAGTTGCAGCACAGATCAATTACTCCTGAAAATGTTATTTTTTCTGGTCATCCTTGTTATCTTCCCTTAAATTAGGAAGCCTGGAGAAGAGAAGGCTCCAGAGTGACCCAGCTGCAGCTTTTCAGTCGCTGAAGGGAGCCCACGGGAGAGCTGGAGAGGGACTGGGGACAAGAGATGGAGGGACAGGACACAGGGAATGGCTCCCAGTGCCTGAGGGCAGGGCTGGATGGGATATTGGGCAGGAATTGTGCCCTGGGAGGGTGGGCAGGCCCTGGCACAGAGTGCCCAGAGCAGCTGTGGCTGCACCTGGATCCCTGACTGTCCCAGGCCAGGCTGGACAGGGCTGGGAGCAGCCTGGGACAGTGGAAGATGTCCCTGCCATGGGTGTGGTGTAAGGTCATTACCAACCCAAACCATTCTGTGACAATAAACTTACATGTTTTCCTACTCCACATTCCCCTGTTTTCCCATTTGTTCTCTTTGTGGGATTACCTGGAACAACCTTAATATGGGCAGGGCTCAGATTTCCAGCAGCACCACATCACTGTCTCCTTTGCTCTTTGAGTAGTGGAACAGCTCCACAAGTCCCCAACTCAGAAATGGATGAGGATTTGGGGGCCAACAAAGAGCTTTGTTTGTGTTGACATGACATGGAAATATTAAAGCTGTTGTTTTGCTCCCTGTAAGTGCAAATACCCCTTCACAGGACTGCCTGCAGTTCTCACAGGAGTTGCTCTGGAATTAAAACCCTTGCAGGGCTCTGATCAACCTTACATGGCCTGGGAAATAAAATCTACTTGAAAATTGAATTGTGTGACAAAGTCAAGTGCAAAAACAGGAGGCAGGGATACTGATCATAAAAGATTTCAGTGGAATTCTCCTTCTGATTCTTTCATGCTGTTCCTTCTCCTCTCTGGGTTCTGGGCCTTTCTCATTGCTCCGAGTCAGCATTGCTTCATCCAGGGAGATGAATCAGATGATGAAGGGAAGTGAGACCAGCACTGACCCTCCCACCACACAAACACCCCAGCAAGGCCATGGAATCCCAGAATGGTTTGGGTGGGAAGGGACCTTAAACCCACCCACTGCCACCCTGCCATGGCAGGGACACCTTCCACTATCCCAGGTTGCTCCCAGCCCTGTCCAGCCTGGCCTTGGACACTGCCAGGGATCCAGGGGCAGCCACAGCTGCTCTGGGCACCCTGTGCCAGGGCCTGCCTACCCTCCCAGGGAGGAATTCCTTCCTAAAATCCCATCTAACCCTGCCCTCCTTCAGCTTAAGGCCTTTCCCCCTGTCTCTATACATCCTTGTCCAAAGTCCTTCTCTTTCCTACAAGCCCCCTTTACCTCTGGAAGGCTGCAATTTCTCTGTGCATTCCCACACTGTCTCCACCCCAGTCCCGACCCAGAGATGGGAATCACTCCTTGTACACTCCTCTGCCTTGGAGTTTTGTCCTGGTCTAAACTCATTACTCAAATTCAAAATTCATGGGAACAGAATGTTAGACAGAAAAAAGGAACTATTGAGTCCCTTTGTTCTTACAAATGTCTTTTGACATTTTCATTCTCTTTGAATGCTTGGCAGGAATTCTTTTCAGACTTTCTAGACATTGCAGCAGTTCCAGGAAACAGGACAGGTACTATTGCCTCCCAAAGGGATCTGCCTGCTCTCCTTCTCCTTCATGGAGAATCCAGGAGGAGCTGACCAGTGCAGGGCTGGGAGGGACTCGGGAATGGCTCATTTCCCTCTTGCAGGGGCTGGCTGAACATTCCAGTGGCCGGTGTTAAAATGCTCCCACCTTTGCTGGAGTCTTGTCTGCAGCTCCCAGGGCACGGAGCAGCTACTAATCCTCACTGCTTCAAATCTTTTATGTCAATTGGTGATGGCTGGTCTCAACACTTCACAAATCCTCTAAGAATGCCCAGCTAGACAAGAACAGCACAGCACCAGAAATCTCAGCCCTGGGGTCCAGGTTTTCACTTGATAATTAATAACTGATATGAATTTCTTGGTGCCTCAGTTTACCCACATGAACATGGATGTGTTCCTGACAAGGCAAGGAGATACTTCGGTTATGGAGCCTTGGACAGCTGGAAATGTTGCTGATGTTTTCCTTTAGGATCTTCTGTCTGCCTGAGATCAATTCTATCAACATTTGTTAATTTTCATCTCATTGCAGGAGGTGTTATGCTTTTAAATCGTGGGTTTGGGTTTTTTTCTGAGCACCGAACATCTGAGGGGCACTGAAATAACCAACTAAAGTACAGAAAGCACAGCTGCAGTGTTACATCAACTCATCCACGGTCGTTAATTGAAGTCCAGCGGCAGCAGAAATTCTGCCAGCCCAATTATCAGCCCTGAGCGCTCTCAAACGCTCACACCGCATTTCCTCTCCCTCCTGTCCCTTCCCATGCAGCGCTGGCCAGCACCCCGCGGGCACGAGGGAGCAGCCACCGCTCAAGCCCAGCGCTCAGTGAACAATCCCAGCGAGCAGAGGGGGCTCCCGCTGTCCCCCCGGACCCTGGGGGGATCCCGGGGCTGAGCAGGGGAAGATCAGCCCCTGGTGGATCCTCGGAGCTGCTCGGGGGGGTCTCAGCGCCCTCCCACGCTGCCGAACACTCCGGCTGCCCAAGGAAAGCCGTGGTCGCCATGGACACCAGAGCGGAAATGGGCCGGGGTAAAATGTCAGCCACTGAGGGGAATGCGGGCCACTTCAGGAGGGAGGGAACCATCCCTCAGGGAGGGGACATGATCTCTCACTGAGGGGAAGCTCGGGCTCCAGGGAACCCAGGGGGAATTTGCATCTTTCATTATCCGGAGCGGCAGTGTCCCAGCGTGTGTTTGGAATCCCGGAGTGTGCTGTGTGTGACTCCAGGCTCTGCTGCCGGCACAGCCAGAGCTGGCCTCAGGAAGGGCCAGGGGTGTCCCCAGGGTGTCCCCAGGGTGTCCCCAGGGTCCCGCTGGGGATCTGCAGGGTTAAGTTAGTGCTGCACTGCAGCGCCCTGGTGCTCCCTGGAGAGTTCAAACACACAATTGCAGACCACAGAAGGTTGGAAAAGCCCTCTAAGATCAAGTCCAAGCATTAGCCCAGGACTGGTGGGTCCATCACAGACCATGTCCCCAAGTGCCCAGCCACACAGCTTTGAAATGGCTCTGGGACGGAAACTCCACCCGTGCCCTGGAGAGAGGGGGAGCAGGAAAGGCAGAACCCATCCTTTGCACATGGAGAGGAGATCTTAATGGGAATTAGAAAACAATGACTTTCCTAATAATTAAACACCACTCCTCACCTTTCTCCCCCCCACCTTTTCTTATATTTCTCCTGTCTCCTAGTCCAAGAAGTTCTATTTTCACCCTTGCACCTTCTGAAAGGGAATTCCTGATCACCTCACAAGTGATTGTTTGCTTTTCTCCTTGTCAAGAAATCCTGTCACTGTGGTGCTCTCAGCATTTTAAATTTCCTAAAGTACCAATCTGAGAATGTCTACCTTCAGAAATCAGTTTTTTTCTCTGTCACTCACACCTGACATGTGGAGAGAGCATCAGGCTGTACCTGCAGCTTTAATCACCTTGATGAAGACACCTCTCGAAGTTCCCCCATTTTTCATGACAAGTTAAGCCCCTTTAATCGCTCAGATCCCGGCTCAGCTCAGTCAGGTCCCCTGGCACAGGAAAGCCCATTGTGGGACACTTTTCCTGAACATTAAAGAGACAGATCTCAGTGTGACACGGACAACGCAGCATTTTTAAAACCTGAGACCATTTAAATGTTCTGAGAGCAGCAGAAACAAAATAAAGTCTGTTTGCTCAGATCTGGCATAAAAACAACCAAAAATTTTACTAGTGATGAATTATTTGCATTCCTTTCTCCCACTCCAGTTCCTCTAAGCACTAAACTCTACTGAAGTTGTCCTTTCCATTTGACAGCCCCTTTAATCCCTTGACTCTGTAATCAGATCCATTCAGAGAATTCCAGAACACAAATGAACTGCCATTCCAGCCCAGCCTCTGGATGCAGCCTTGGAAATTATAGAGCAAAACCCAGCAGTAAATCAGTGGCTGATTAGCTCTGGGATTTCAGGAAGTTCTGATTTGAAAACCGATGAGAAAATTCCCCTCTGGAATGACAAATGGACTGACTTGCTAGGGCTTTGTTAGTTTTGGGGATAGCAGACTATACTAAGCATCCTCCCAAATCCCAGCTATCCCACAGCAGGGTTAAGGGCTGGAACACCTTCTCCAGGGAAGGGAACAGAGCTGGGAAGGGGCTGGAGCCCCAGGACGGGCTGAGGGAGCTGGAAAGGGGCTCAGCCTGGAGAAAAGGAGGCTCAGGGGGGCCCTTCTGGCTCTGCACAACTCCCTGACAGGACAGGCAGTGAGGAGGGGTCGGGCTCTGCTCCCAGGGAACAGGGACAGGAGCAGAGGGAACGGCCTCAGGCTGGGCCAGGGGAGGCTCAGGGTGGATGTCAGCAGGAATTTCCCCATGGAAAGGGTGCTCAGGCCTTGGCAGGGGCTGTCCAGGGAGGTTTGGAGTGCCCATCCCTGGAGGTGTCCAAGGAACAGCTGGATGTGGCACTGAGTGCTCTGGGCTGGGGACAGGGTGGGCATTGGGCACA
>VRYO01002482.1:17028710-17055863 GCA_009812075.1 Sialia sialis
CTAGTGGGACTTCTGGGTGTCCTTTTTAGCCATGACATCATGCAAATCAGATTTTGGCACCATTAGAAAGGAGGAATTGAGGAAAACTGAGGATGCTGGAAGTACTCAGGTACAACACAGTCTAGGGGAGAGCAAACCCACTTGGTCCATTCCTGCTCACAGGCAGAGGAGAAAATTCAGGCGACCAAATTTCCAGTCTCTAATCTGTACTTCAAAAATTTACGTCAGAGCCATGATGCATTTTCCCAATGCAAAATTCTAGGAGATTCAGTGTCAGAAAATTTGAAAGGTGTAGAATGAGTCAAACCATCCTTTACAGCCTTAAAATCTCCTCTTAGCTGGAGAGATGGCTTTGGGATATTGCTCATAGTCCTCATTATCAGTTTTAACTGTTGCAAAGGAATGAAAGGTCCAAATTAGCAGCAAAACTGGCTTGGAAAGGTCTCAGGTTTGACATTAAAAGGCAAGTTAATTAATCAGTGCAGTGACAAGAAAGATATTGTTCAGTTTTCATGGAAAAATATAGCTGAGTATAAATCCAGACAGTTTCTTCAGGCCCTGTCTTGAAAAATTTCTCCTTTCTCATCCTAAAAATATCTGTGGCTTCTCCAAGTCCTTGCTGCCAGAGCCTCCCAAAGGACTTTTCCCCTGGCAGCCACAAACAGGCCATGGAACACTGACTACTGCACTTTCAAACGAGAGCTCTTGGCAGTTTTTCTGCCAGGTTTTCCCAATGCATCAAACAGCAGGATGGAGATGGAGATGGGGATGGGGGAGAAATCTGTGGTGGAGGCACGGATTTGTTCCTGAGGGATGGAACACAACAGCATTGGAATAATTTTCAATGCAAAAGATTTTCTAGCAGCTGAACACAATTATTCCATCAACACTGGTGGCAGAAGCCCAGATCCTCAAACCCAGCTGAGATTGGAGCAGCTGGTCATTTTCCTTGTTTCCTATTCAATTTTTCAACTGAATTCTCTCTGGGGGCTGGGTGGAAATGGAGTGGACAGAAGCTAAGCAAGACTTTCTGCTGAAGTGTCTGGAAACAAGGACAGCACTGCTTGCCGTGGAGGTAAGAGGAAGATTATCATATAATCCTTAGTGAATCCTGGAATGGATTGGCTTAGAAAGGACAAATAAGCCTGTCCAATGCCACCCCTGCCATGGGCAGGGACATCTTCCACCAGCCCAGGTTGCTCCAAGCCCTGTCCAGCCTGGCCTGGGACGCTTCCTCTGTGGTGTTTGGGAGGAAAGTGGCAGCAGGGCTTGGGGAAGGGCCCCTTCCTTCTCTGGGTGGGGATCCCTTCTCAAAGTTAGCTGTACTCCCTTAGTCCCCACTCCCCCTTTAGATCACAGATTTAATTTTCTGAGCTGGAAGTGGAGGTGCAGGAGTCTGTCCCTGTTTGTCACTGCTTCTCTAGCAATGCCTGAGTGGGGTGTCAGGGTGCCATGGGAGGTGCACACATATTGTGAGCCTATTTTGTTAGCACTGATGAGCCAGCACCCTCAACCTGCTCCCTGACAGCCAAGTGGGAATCTGGCAAATTCCCATGGCACCCAAGTCCCTGATATCTGCAGCAAAAATGTTGGCCCCTGTTAGTCCTTCTCTGCTGTCTGAGTAAGACATTTTCCATAGGGCTAGAAAATCAGGATATTTCACATCTCACCTTCTTCATCAGTGGCTCAAATTCCTTGGTGATTTTTCTTTAGCCTTTGAAAGAAAAGGACTGCTGTGCTGACAGGGAATTCTTCCTTTTTGCTGTGGCATTGGAGCATAAATGAGATATGACAGAACATTTTCAGGGTGCCTTTGGCACAGTTGTGTGTTAAATGCTGCTTTAAATTGAAGGGTTTCTGTATGACAGTGCTAGGACACACCAGGTTTAGTCTCTTTTTCTGTGTAAGGAATTTTCTCATTTTTCCAGTTTGGGTTGGATTTGTTTCTAGGAGTCTCTTGACCTATTTTCTCCTGAAGTACAAAGGTAAAGAAATGGTATTTAGTTGGTTAGAATCCCTCAGTGCCCATTTGAGGCATCTCACAAAGCCATTAAGGATGGAAAAGAGCTGATTTGGGCTCTGGGTAGGTCCTTGTGCTCCACTGAGGCTTTGATGCCTTTGTTTGGTGTCAGTGCTCAGAAGAGTTAGCTCATGTCCCTTGCCCAAAGGCCAAGGGATGAATCCACCTCCACAGTTCTGGGCCAGGTCTGCTTGTAAGGGAAAGTTCCCAGTGCCCTATGGCTCCAGGAAAATATGGAATTTGGCCTCCAGCCCCCATCAGACCCAGCACAAATGACTGTCAGTAACACAATTTTCTTTCATGCTTGAGAACTTTGACATCAGGATTTTTTAGTGTGTAGTCACTGAGAGAATTAAAAATGCTGCACAAACCTCACACCATTTGCAAAAGCTCTTGGAGTACAAAGCCTCTATTGCAAGTCAAAGTACTGAGGTCAGCGCTAAGAAAGAGATCTGCAACTTTGTGACAATTACCAAACGCAATTATTTTCCTATAATGAAGAGGCTAAAAACCTCACCAAAACTCTTTGATTCTAATTATAATCAGGCTGTCAGATACCCATCTCTCACAGGACTCTGGAGTGAATTTAACACTTGCAGTAACATTTTTTCAATGCCTATGAACAAAAAATGTGTGAATTTCTGTCCCCAGATAATGACAAAATTAAATTTCTTTATCTGATTCAGTGACATTTTTGTAGTGCAATAGACCCAGAAGTTCAGGTGGAAATCAGACCCTTTTAAGATTTAAAAAGAATTTCTGATTCAACCCCCTCTGGAGAATCTGTTTTCATCTGGGAAGCTGGAGGTGGCTTTTGATGATATTTTAAACTTAGCTTACAGCAAGGCTGATGGGTTTAACCCTGGGGTTAACATGAGTCTACTGGTGCCCAGCAACTGCTTTGCTCTGACCCCTGAGCTGGGCACTTGGCCTCAGAAAACTCCTGCAAAGCAAAAACTCTTTCCTGGTGGATCAGAGTGGGAAAAGTCAGAGTCAGGGGTTTATCCTTTCTGTTTGCCTTCACAAGAGGCTTTCAGCAATACAAGAAACTGAAAGAGGCTCTTTATGAAACCCATCCTCACGTTTGGGTATTGCCATGGAAAGTGAAGAGAAGCAGCTCCTGAACTTCCTTCTGCAATCTCCCAGCTCTCCAAGCAGTTGAGCTCTTTGTCCCGAAAAAGACCAACTTCCCTATGGCAGGCTGCACTGGGCCAAGGCCAAGTGACCCTGGCTGAGGGCAGGAGCAATGAGGAAGGTCTGAAAGGCTGAAATCCTGAGCTGCATAGAAAAACAAAGCCAAGGTATGCATGATACAATGACAGGGTCAAAGAGTTGGATTGACATCTCCTGTTTCTCCTTTGTGCTGGCAGATGGAGTAGGAAGCCACTTCACCCAAAGGATCACCAGGAGATTCAGAAACATGTTAGGCAAGTGCTTTTCAGTTCCCTTTTGTTCCCAGGGTGGAAGTGTTTGAGGGCAAACAGGGAAAAAGTAGAGAAAGACCAAGAGAAAAAATGGTGAATCTCTACCTGACCCTTGAGATCATCCAGATGGGCTCAGACAGACCCCAGGATTTCACAGAAATTTCCATTCTTGTGCTTCCAAATAAATCCCACTGTGTCTGGCAGTACAATCCCCTGATACACATCAGATGTTTTCAGTCTAGCACATTCACTCACTCATACCCCAACCCCATTTTTTTGTGCCCTTAACCAAAGCTCTGGCCTCACCATAATCTTCCCCTCCCTGAAACCTTTGGAAAGCTTTGCCTTGCATGATTCCTCAGCCATAAATTCCCATCCATGGGAAAGAACAGCTGATAAAGTTCACTTTTCATAGCATTCAGGCTGCTCTTATGTTGCTGAACCTTCCTCCTGCTTTGTCAGCTGTCTTTCGGGTGGGATCTTGCTCTGGTCATGACTTTGTGGTGGCAATGTGCCAGGAGTGAGGGCAGACTCTGAGCTGGTCTGGCTTCCTGCTCTCTCCCTGGAAGCTTTTCTCCCAGGAATGGCCACTGCCAAAGTACATGGCTCCCAAACCCAACACTTTGCTCTTTTCTGCAGCTGTGACCAGGGAATAGCTCACAATTAATGGTCTGGGCAGGTGTATAAGGGAAGGACTCACAAAAAGCTGCTGACTGTCCTCATCCCTGTGGTAGCCCAGACCTTTCCCTGGGTTTTGGGTTCTTTTCTATATTTCTCAAATTAAGACTCACAGTCTCATGGATGTCTCAGCTTATTTTCAGCATCACCAGAACTGATTGGTGCTCAGCAGATTGACTACCCAAAGAATAGCAAGAGGTTGAGAACCAAAACTTCTCTGCTCTAGGCCCTTCAGCGTCTGCTGTTCTCATATGTGATTTAATTTAATTTACAGTAATTTCATGACTATGAGGTGCACCCTTTTGACTAAAATTTTGAGCAAAACCCAGAAGTGCACCTTATAACCTGGTGCGCCTTATAGTTGTGAAATTACTGTAACTCTCATTCGGCAGTTCTTAATAAGCCTTAAGCTCTTTTGTTGAACTCTTTTAACAAAGCTTTATTAGAAACCATCTCCATTTGATTTTTCTGGTGGAAATGCAGGATCTATCCCAGATAAAAATCCAGCAATGCGATCAGTTGGGAATTGCACATGTAATACATGTATAATTGATTTTTTATTAACACACTTTGCTTGCACTCTTAATTGCTTTGTACAAAACATGTGGCTGTATTTTTCTCTCCAAGAACTCCAGGCCTTGTTTGCCAGGCAGTTATTGTCAACCTTCCTCTAGGAAAAGTTAAAATGTAAAATTTCACAACTGTCTAATTAAATTTCCTGCTCTCTGTAGTTAAAAGGTAGTTAAACCCGTAAGCATTCATTCAACTTTAATGAAGATGGGGAAGTAATGGCATATGTATTTCTCTATCGTTATTACTTAATTGCATTGCCAGTAGATTTATCTCTTGCTTATTTAGCCAAGCTCAGTGAAGAATGTGTAAGGCTGACTTGATGGTTGTTTGGGCTGTTCCAAGAACAACACAATCAGGAGCAGGGAGCTTTGCACACCAGTTCATATAGCAGGCAGCAGGGGCAGATTTTTTCCCCTTAAGACCAGCTTCAAATCCTCCATCATCTCTGGGGATGGTGGAGCTCTTCAAAGACCAGCAGAAAGCCAAGATACCCATCTTTCCATTTCCTGGCTGGCTTCAAAGAGCTCAGCTCTGGAAAAGGATCTTGATGCTTAATTGTCTCTTCTGACATAATTCAGGCATCAAGAAAATCAGTTTTCTGGTGTAAGGAAAGCCCTTTGTGCTGAAGTAAATGTGATGTGTTGGGAACTTCATCCTTTCCCTTTGCTCTCCTGTGTCCCTGCAGGCCCATCCTGCTGTGGAACACAGAGATGTTCCCTAAGGTTTGGGAAGACAATTTCACTGGAAATTAGCATGCAAATCTGGAATTCAGGGAAATGGGAAAGGTTGTGATTTCCAAATGAATTTCTGAAGCACAGTTATTACTAGGTGAAGAGAAGGAGCCATTTCAGATGTTTCAAGGGGCAATAAAAGCCACAGTCCATGAATATCAGGCTGTGTCTGTCCTCCAAATGTTCCTAAGAATAGCACTGGTTGTTGTTAACCTCATGAAACAGGCTCTGGAATAAATTTGTTCCCTATTAACTGGAGTTCTCTATCTCTTGTGTGCCTTTCTGGTAATGATATTGATATTCCTAATGCTGCTTGTTACAGTTCCAGCTTTGGCTGCCTGGGAATGTGTCTGAGCCTGTGTTTTAGAGGGGATTTCTCATGCTGTGTATCTACCTCAATTCTTCCAGCAAGATCTGTGCAGGATTTTTGCACCAAGAAACAGAACAGAAGGTTTAGGCAATGTTAGCAAATCCTCTGTGATGGCAAACACAAAATGAATTCCACTGGATTACATTTATCTTTTGAGATACTCAGGTCCCTACGGTTTAAAGTCCAGTACAAACCAAGTGCCTTGGACTATTGTTCAAAACAATAAAAATGAAAAATCATTCAGAATAAGAAGTCAATCTAAAATATACAGAATGTATGCTAATAAATACAGGTGACGTGCATATTCCATGTCCTTTCCAATCCCATTTTTGATACTGGTTTCATTCCAGGCAGAAAGGACACAATCACTTGCCAGAGATTCCCATTCCTCTGGAAATGGATTTTCCATTCTTCACACAGTTGAAATATTTGTAACATTTTCTGGAAAAGGCTCTCCTCACTCAGACTTTTCCGCTCTCTAAGAAATAATAATAGTAATTAAAAGTTCAGCTCAACCCATTGCAACGGTTACGGAAAATTCAGATTTTCATTAAAACCCAAATATTTCTCAGTATTTATTACCTCAAAAGACCAAGTCTGTAAGGGATTACTTAGATAATTTCTTCTTTTGGATCTAGGTGTGAGTGTTTGGGCCTTGAGAAAGGGTCAGCACTGAGCCCATGGCAACAGAATCCTGATGTTCCTCGGGTGAAGCCCTAAGTTCAAAAGACAGGACCATGCAGGAAGGTCAGCCCGGCTCACAGCACGCTCTGGAAGTGCTGCTGCAGTAGAAAGGGACTGGAAGCCCAAGAGAGCAGGAGATGGAATCATTGTCTGCTGGAATTATCTGAAGGAGCTGCTAGAGGAGAGCTGGGCTGAGGGGGGGACAGTGCTTTGTGCCACACGGAGAGAGAGCAGGCACAACCCTGCTGGGCTGCTCCAGAAAGCACCCCCAGCACTCCAGCTGCTCCTGGAAGGAGCACAGATGTGGTGGGAATGTGGTTGAGATGGTCAGAGTCTGGTGCCTGCAGAGTTTGGGTCTGGCCATGAGTGCTGATGGTCAGGGATGGAATCAGAGTTCTGGGCCCTGCTTCTCCACCTGCTGTCCCTGGGATATTTGAGCCAGGAAAAGGAGGGGGTGCAGGCTTTCAGAAGCACCGGTACATTTTCTATTTCCTTCTCCCCCAAAAAACTAAAAATAAAGGAGAAAAAAATGGGAGGGAGAGGGAAAGTTGTACAGGCTTTCTTTGGAAAAGTTCTTTTATTTTCTCTCTAGTTGTCAGCCCTCCTCAGCACATTTGGGTGATATTTTGCTATTTCCCTTGCAATACAAAGTCACAAATACACTTCCAAGTGCAAACTGAGATTCTCAATGCAGTTTCCTGATTCCAGGAGCTGTGGCTGAAAAAAACTCCCAGCATTGCAAACAACACAATTCTTATTTGGAAAGTGAGGAGTGCTAAAGACACCAACAGAGCTGAAATGTGAATCTGATCTGCAATGTATTTATAGAGTGAAAAAGGAATGAGAAAATAAAGCTGAATTCCAAATGCTTTCAAAGAAAGGAGCAGTTAGCACTTGGATTGCTTCCAAGGAAAATAATGAAGAAGTACCTTGTATTTGAAATTCAAAATATTTTTTTAAATCTCTGTGATGAGTATTGCACCTGGGCTCTTAGAGGGCCAACACCAGGCTTGTATAGCAAAGAATCCTTACCCTGGGGATAGTGGAGGTCACAGAGCTCTGGAGACACATCCCAGGGAGGTGGATTTCAATCTCATGCAGCAGATGACTCCTGGCATTCTTTTCTTGTGAAATTTAACAATTTTCCTGATTATGGTGATCAGCCACCTCTTTTGGCTGAAAATGGTCCTGCAGTGTGGCAGAACGTACCAACCCAGCTGAATCATGGTGCACCCCCAGCTCTCTCTAAATACAGAATAATCTCCAGCACACATTGGTTAAAAATTCAAGGATAGATGAATAATGAATATCAATGGACATTCCTGCATTAAAATTCAATGGCAAGGAAGGAAAATGGAAACAGGACATTTTCCAGGATCCTGCAGGACAATTACAAGCACGGTTACTCCTCCCTAGAACAGACCCACTCCTGTGAGTTGTCAGGGATTTCCCCAAGCACTCTTCAAACATGAGGGGAATGCGACCCCTGAGCAAGGAAAGGTGCAGAGTACTGGGGCAAAGCCCCCTTTTCTTCAGGAACTCCTGCCTGGAATGTGAAAGGAGGCACTTTTAGAGAATTGTACATTTACAGGATAGAAGTGACCATTCAGGAGTCAGAGAGGACAGTAAATGCCAGCCCCTGCTCTCCTCTTCTAGGCCACAGAGCCTTGAGAAAGTAATTTCATCTTGATTTGAAGACTTCCCACAGGAACAGACTGTAAGGCCAGGAGGGATCAGCTGGTACTGGCTCTGGAAATCTGTGCTCCAGTTTAAACAGGAATTAATTAAAGGAATTCCTTTGCCATAGGAAAATGCCCATGTCACTTCCCAGATAACCTGAGAAAATCTTTGCTGTCCTCAGTAACTTCCCGAGGCTCTCCCGGAGTAGTTACAGGTTCACGGGGGTCTCCTGGAAACATGGACATCTCTATATGCAAATATAACATTACAAGCAATAGGAAGCTTTCTAAGCAAATGCAGCACTAAGAGTGTTCTCATTACCACCAGTGAGAATGAAAGAGTCAAATTTTGGGATTAAACATCATAAAATTCTAAACCAGAGTCATGGCGACTCTGACTTGTGCAAAACCAGGAGTCAGGAGTGTGACAGGAGACAGTTTAATTCCCTTCTCAGTTCCTCTCTGCTGCCTGGCAGAGTTGGTGGGGAGCCAGGTATTCCAGCAGCACAGAATGCTTGGAGAATCACATTTTCCCATTAACTCCCTTCTCCTCCTCTGTGCACTCCCACATTCCACTGTGCATCCTGAGGAGCTGGGATGTGCTGTGAGTCCATTTGCTGTTGAGTAGGGAGTGGATGGAAGGAAAGGCAGCAGCTCACTGAGGCTGATTCGAATGACAATGCCTAAATCTCAAATTTACAACAGTTAGGCCCGTTCCTTTTCTTGAATTTTTTTTATGGATGCTGTTGGCTGATGTCACATGGGTGTGTGGGAACCATGATCTGCATGCAGGTGTCAGCAGGACACAGGTGATGATTTGTGTTTGGATAGTCTGGATTCAGGATATTCTACTTTCTCCATGGCATCTCACTTCCCTGTGTCTTCCTGACACTGTGCCACAGGTTGTGGACAGGCTGACAGACAAAATTCCTGCACATGGAGAGGATAAAATTTCTTCATGGGAATTTATTTTTCATGAAAATGGTTATAAAGCATTGGCACAGGCTGTCAGGTCAGGAGTGGGGTCACCCTGTTTGGAAGTGTCACAAAAAACCTGTGGATGTGGCACTTGGGGACATGGTTTAGTGGTGAGCGTGGTGCTGCTGAGTGATGTTTGAACTCGATCTTAAAGGTGTTTTCCAACTCAGACTCTAAGATCAGGTCTCAAGAACCTCACCAAGTATTTGAAAGGTCCCAGTCTGGGTTTTGATGAATGAATTTGGAGGGATATGATCCTGCTGTCGGTTTATCCCTTGGAGATTTCCACTCCTACTGCAAGGGAAGCTGATCTTGGGGAGGCAGACACTGTGCCCCAGTTCAGCTCACTGTTTAGGGCTCTTTTCTTCAGTGTTCTGGATTTGGCAGGAAGTAGGTGCCTGGGGAGGTGGTGTTTGCAGAGGTTCAACTGGACATGGACTCTACAGCCTCTTGAGGGGAGCTTGTTCTGCTCACATCACTGGGTGAAGTCAGTGAGTTTCTGTATTATTTCCCTTTTTTTCCTTTTGTTTTTTCTCAATGTGGCAAAAGGAAAAGGCATGACACCGAAGGTTTGGTTTGGCTGAAGTCCTTGGGTGGTTGTGACCTCTGGCAGCACTCCCATGGTTTGTCCTCACCCATGTCAGCCTCCTGGGCTACCCAATTCTCCAACTGCTGTGTTCTTGAGGCACCTGGACCCAGGAATGCAAAGATGGAGCTCTGGAGAGGCAAGACAGCCCTTGCAGCATTTAACAAAGACTGCAGCAGCACAAGAGCCCTCTCACCTCAGAGGAGGCATTCAGAGCTGAGCTGTGTCAGGAATGAAGGATGTGAGGGACCAACTGGGCCCTGTGAGGATGTAAGGAAAATCAGGATTCTGAGCCCCACTGATTCCTGAGTGACTGCTGCAGCATTCCTTCCACATCCACAGGCTGAAACAGAAATCCAAGGAACAAAAGCCCTGCTTGAACTCAGCAGGGAATTGTTTTGCCAGCAAAATCTTTTCAAGTGACTGTGGCTGCCAATGAAAAGTTGGATTGGGAGGGGAAGAAGGAGGAAAATGAAGTGATTCAGCAATTCCCACACATAAAACCAAGGAGTGACTGGATGTGTTGCAGCCTCATCCAGTGCCTCTCTGAGCAATCCAGCTCCAGCCTGGTTGGGATGCAGGTGGCATTTCTGCAGCCAGGTTAAATTGGGAGCTGGTGATGACAGCAGACATTGTGGAAATGTCAGAATTAGCATCTGCTGAATAAGGGCCAGTGCAGAGGATCGGGAAAGCAAGGAAGAGGAAGGCTGAGAAAGGGAGAAGGGCTCCCACCTGGCTCTGCAGGTGCACCACATGGACAGTTCCTGCCAGAGCTGGCGCTTTTCCAGGGGTTGGAACATCAGAAAGACCAAAGGCCAGCTCACTGAGGCAGCATCCTCCTTCCTCAAGAAGCAGGGGGGAGCAACATCTCCTCAGCCAATGGTAGGTTTGACCTTAAGGAAAGAGTTCCCCACATTCATTTCCAGAGCTCCTGGGTTCCCCAATGCAGGGAAGGCTCCTTTGTGTTCAGTCTCACTGTTGCCCACCAGCTGATGACTTCCCATTTTCATTTTCCCCATCCCCTGTTGTGTTTAGAACAAAATGAACAGAACAACCCAAACTGGAACAGAGGAGGTGTTTGTAAACTTCAGAGCTGCTCACTGAGTCCTTACAAACCTCAGGGGATGTGGGAGGGGGTGGGGGAGTGGTGTTACTGTTTGTACCAAATCCTGTTCTGTAGGGACTTGGTGGAATTGTTCCAGCCCAACTTTGTGGCTGAGGAAATGAGGAATGAACTCAGATGCACAGCCTTTCTTCTTGTGGGATCACAACTTTGGATCTCCTTGGATCTGAGTGTCCTCAGCATGGCAGGAATGCTTGGAAGCTGTTCTTTGGTTGACTGAGACAAGAAGAAGTGCAGCCTGTGCTTCCTTTCTTTCAGAAATGCTTCTGCAAAAGGAATCACAGAAGTCACAGAATCTCAAAGGTTAGCAAAGATCTCCAAGATCCAACTTTTGACTGAATCCCACATTTCAAGTGCCACTTCTACTCATTTTCTGAAGACTTCCAGGCATGGTGACTCCCCACGCCCCAGGCCTTCCAAAGCCTGACCATCTTGCAGTGAAGTTTTTTTCCTGTCATCCAACCTGAACGTCACCTGGTGCAACCAGAGCTCCCCTGGAGCTGATTCTCTGCTGTCTTGACAAGGGCACCAGCACAGGGTCGTTCAAACCAGCTCAGGAAGCTGTGGAGCAGCAGTGTGGAGCCCAAGCTGTCCTGCAGACCCTGGTTGTGTGCTGTGCAGTGGGGCAGGTCCCACTGGTGACCCCTCTATCACTCTGAGATGGTTTCGTTAACACTGGAAATACAGAGGGAGATAAAGCCCTTTCCCTAAATCAGGGACTAATCTGGCTCACAGGAACAGCAGCGATTACCTGCAAATAAAGCAGAGGCCACCGTGTGCAGATGCAGTTATTGCTTTAATTCCATGCTGAATTTGTGTCTTTGTTTCCTGGTGTCACTGGCACATGCTCAGCACAGGGAACCAGATTATCCCTGTGGGAGAGAGATCAGTCTCAGCCCTGACGCATGTCCCAAACACAACTGCCTTGGTAGTTTTGGGTACTCCACCCTTCGGTAAGGTGTTGGGCCACAGGAACTGCAGAAGGAACATTTTTCCCATTTATCAGGAGGAGATAGTCGGCTCAGACAACGTGAATCCAAGAATGAATCAGAAGAGGGATAAGCAGGAGATGAAGTTAATTTGCCTGATGGAATTAAAGGGATGAAAGGGCCCTTTTTTCCCTGTTCCTTTCCCTCTCCTGGAATGTGGATTAATATCATTAATTTCTTCCCACAGCTCCATTTGCTGCAAGCAGCTAAAATAGGAGTGGAGTTCCCCTCCTCTGTGGCTCGCTAGGGTGGGGCTGAGAAATTAATTCCTTCATGGTGCAAATTTGGAACCTTGCTGGAGGCAGGGAGAGATTGCTCTTCTTGGGAGCCCAGCATGAGGGTCTGCTCCTTGATATTATTAAGGAATTCACCAAGCCTTTCTTAATAAGATTTTTTTAACAAACTAATCAGCAATATTGGATTTTCAAGGATTTCAGGGAGAATTCTTGCTAATTGAGGTGTTTTTTTCCATTAACAGCTCCCAGAAGGAGCCTTGCACACAGGTGGAAGAGCACCACATATCTTATAAAATCCATAGTGCAGCCAAATATAAAAAAAGCACAATTAGTGTGGCTGATTCAAATTAGAATTTCAAATTCCTAATGGATCCAGATGTCAGGGATAGGCAAGGCTGGAGGATTCTGGTGTGCTTAAATTCAGGGAAAAGATTGGCACAGTTGATACAGTGATGTGGATTCCCACTCCCTTCCCCCAGCAAAGCAGCTCCACATTTTCTGGAATTGTCACTCATGCTCCCAGATTCCAGGAGGGTTTAATGACAGCCCAATGCTGATCAAACACTTGTCTCTCCCACAGATGAAAGGAATGGTCGAGTGTGGTTTTGTGTCCTTCCTGGAGTCCAATATAATGATAATTTCCAACTGAGAATCCAGTCTCGTGTATTTGTACCCTGCTCTGAGCTCCAGTGGAGCTGTCCTGCCTCCCTTTGGTGTGATAAAATCAGATTTAATTCCTCTGGAGGACAGGGTCTGATAGCGGGATTTCTGCAGGGAAAAAGGGTGAGAACTGAGCAGAACTGAGTCTGCTGAGTCTGTGGGAACCCTTTGGCTACAAGTTCTTCCATGCCTGGTCAGGAAATGCAGGTGCACTTGGAGCAAAAATTCAGGAAATTTAGAAAATAGATTCAGACATTTTTCACCGTGGAAAGAATCACTGGGTACAGGGAGGAGCAGTGAGAGGAGTCTGAGTGGTGCAGAGGAGCACAAGAGGCAGGAGGAGGAACCTCTGGCTTTGTGCACTCTCACAGAGAGCATGTTCATGCTCCAAGTTCTTGTTGGCCTGAGAATCCTCCTTGCAGAGAATAGGGAGTCCAGGAGTGGTTTAGCTGGGAAGAGCCATCAAAGCCCACCCAGTGCCACCCCTGCCATGGCAGGGACAGTTCCACTGTCCCAGGCTGCTCCAGCCTGGCCTTGGGCACTGCCAGGGATCCAGGGGCAGCCACAGCTGCTCTGGGCACCCTGTGCCAGAGCCTGCCTACCCTCCCAGGGAGGAATTCCTTTCCAATATCCCATCTAACCCTGCTTCAGGCTAAGGCCATTTTCACTCTTGTCCTATCACTACATGCCAGAGACATCCTTGTAATCTGATTTCCCGTTTCTCTCAAAAATTCCTTTTTAAAAATGTATCCTAAACAACTGTTTTTCACCAGCTAATCTGAGACATTGCCTGAACCAGACAAGAGAATATTTTCTATTGTGCAGCTGCCTCAGAAAAGCTTTTAACACAAAGCTGCCCATCAGAAAATTCTCATAATAACCATTGCTAAGAATGTACCAGTGATCCTGGGGCTATGCCCTCAATCAGCAAAAGAAATTATCCAGAATTACAGCAAATATCTGCTCCTGCATCTGAGCTTGGGCTGTTTCTCTGGGAATTCCTGATGTCCCCAGAGAGGGGGCTGTGCAGGGTAACCCTTTGGTGAGGGGAGGAGGGAGTCAGTCACACATAGAGTGACTGCAGGCCATGCTCCCCTGGCTTGTACAAATGTGTTAGTGTGCCTGACAAAGATTACATTGCTTTGGATTCCGAAGCTTTGGGGCATTCCTCTTCCAAAAGCCTCCTTTGCATCACACATTTACATGAGACTTCTGGCACTTGGGGCCCCAGATTGCTACAGACAGATCTATTCCCTCTGTGCCTTGGGCTTCATGCAAACGCTACAAAAGGAGAAGGAAATTTTCCACAAATACAGGCCTACACTCACTGTTTCCCATTCTTTTCACACATGCTGATTTTCAGCTTTTGCTGCTGGATTTAATTGCATTCCCAAGCTGCCTCCCCTCTTCCCTTCTCAGTAAAGTAAAACACAACACCTGGCTCTTGCTCTTGTGTTATCCCTTATTTTCTATTTTTGTTAGCACAGCAGACAAAACAGAAACTTCCAAAAGTGCATTGTTGAGCGTTTATTTCCAGCTTTCCATGGAACACAATCCAGCTGATGGAGCCGGCTCAGCTTGCAAGAGATTCCATGCCTCTCTTTGTTTAAACAGGAATGGCTGAGGTGCTACAAAATGTACTCATAGATGCTGTTCTTAGGGTTTCAAAAGAACTGAAAACACCCTTTTCTTTCTTTCTTTTTTTTTTTTCACCCTTCTACAAAGTCCTTCATTGCATCTCTTTCCTTCAACCTTGAGTGAGTTTTAAGGGTGGGGAACAGCACTTGGGTCTGACCCAGACTTGGACTTCAGGTCTTCTTCACAACAGGCCTCTATTGTACTATTCCTGGGTAAATTTCCCAGCTTTTCCTGGTTAGGCTGAAGATAAGGAAAAGGTTCTTCCCCCAGAGGGTGCTGGGCACTGCCCAGGCTCCCCAGGGAATGGTCCCAGAGCTCCAGGAGTGTTTGGACAGTGCTGCCAGGGATGGACAGGCTGGGATTGCTGGGATGTCTGTGCAGGGACAGGGGTGGGACTGGATGAACCCTGGGGTCTGTTCCAGCCCAGGATATTCCAGGATTCCAGAACTGTGTGTCCAGGGAGAAGAAGATTGGGTACCTCACTGTGATTCTGAATTTGCTGTAACTCCATTAGCTAAGGAATGTTAAAACAATTAACACTGCAACCTGCTGATGCCAGCAGAACTCCCACCAGGGATGGGGCTCTTCTGCCAACATGACACTGCTGCCAGCTCAGCTCGTGGCACCTGGGGACATCTTATATTGAAGCTGGCAAGGGCCACACACTGAGTCTGGCAGGGCAGTTGTGCCAGAGAGGATCTCTGCCATTCCATCCTGCTTCCCAGCAATTTCCTGCTTCGCAAGGGTCTTCTGATCTCACAGCCTCACAGCTAATCCTCAAGAAAGGGATTATGCCCTTGAGCCCAGAATGCTCCAGGCCATGGAGAATTTGGCCTCTGGTTTCCTCTGCAGCTGCAGGAGCAGCACAAGGCAGAAGAGTTTGGATTTCACCCTCTACAAATCTATCCCAGAAGTGGTGTCAGCCCAAAGCAGCACATTCATGTCAGAGGAAACCCATGTGTGCACCAAAATGTGGCTTTTCCACAGGCTTTTCCAGGCTGTGGAGGAACTCCTTGGAGCTGCACCCATGTCAGACTGAATGGAAAGGGCCAAAGCTCTGTTTGGCTTCTGGCTGACCTCAGTGTTGGCAAGTACCTGGAGGCAGTGCTCCGGAGTGGCCAGCACTGCTTGCAGCTCTCAGAAAGGACTCCTTGTTGTTCCCTGGCAATTCAAAACTCCTGCCACCAGCTTTAGTTCTTCCCATTCCAGCTTCAGGAGTCAGTGACAAACTCCAGTCTGTTCTTTTTGAGGAGCCTGAGAAGAGACTTTCTCCACACTGCAACTCCCCCTTGTCCTGTCCCTCCATTCTTGTCCAAAGAAGTCCCTCTTGAGCTCTCTTGGAGCCCATTTAGGCACTGAAAGGGGCTCTGAGGTCTCCCAGGGCTCTCCAAGCTGACCATCCCTGTGTGCTGGTGTTTCTCCTCCTGGGCATTTTATGAACCCTTTGCAAAGCCTCTTCTTGCTGCATGAAAGTGCAGCTCCAGACTGAGTCTGGTCTTAGAGCTGTAAAACACTTCTCAAAGGCTAAAAGTGCTTTTTCAGCCACTATAAAACTGCTGTGGGCTGAAAGGGACCCCCAGCTTTGCCTGGCTCCTGGGAGGTGTTCCCTCCATCCTCACCCAAGGATTTGACAGCTAATTGGCATCACCATGTGGACATTTGCTGTTGCTAAGTAGCACTTCCCTGCCACCAAATAACCTCTCGTGGAAAATGTGATTCTCATTTCCCTCCAGCTTCACAAGAGACAGTTCCCAATAGTCACTGCAAGGGCTTGGTCTGTTTAAAGGCTGGGATCCTCCAGGGAGTATCCAAGGCCTCTGAGCAGGAGCCTCCTGGCAGTTCTGCGGAGGAGCCGCGGGTGGAGGGACTGTGTGGGAACAAGGTGTTGGTGTTTGAAGTTCACTTTAGCTTTGTGTCTTTCCCTACAGCTCTTCCACAGAGCTAATGAGAATTGTAATGAACTTCGGCCAGATGTACTTTCTAATATCTTTAATTTATCAGTCTGGGGTAGGACACTGTAGGGAATCTGAGATGTGTTCAGATCAGAGGTGTTTGAATACTTCAGTGTGCTGGTTTCTCTGTTCCCAGTGAGCTGGGCAGTCCTGCTGGACATTTGGTGTTGCAGAATGTGAGACAGCTTTAAAGTAAAACCTTTCAGGACTTGGGAGCAGGCTGGCTGGAAAAAGCAGGAGCAAGCTCTGAGGAGGAGTTCTATGGATGTGCAACTTTCAGACAGAAGGTGAACACCTGGAAAACCCCAGAAAAACCCATTGCACACCATAACCGGTACAAATTGCCAGAAAACAAACAGAAAGGAGCCTGCCCTGGAGCTGTGCCCTGGATATACAAGGCTCAGTAGGAAAGCAGGTTCTTTTCCAGCTGAGCTGTTTGCAGCTTCACAGATGGAGAAAGTCTGAGAAGCTCTGGGGCCACGTTCTCCCACTGTCTCTCCCAGGATTCAGGGTCCTTTGATTCTCTTGCCTGAGGAACCATGGCTATTTAACAGGCAAATTGTCTCATGGATATTTTCCACCCCTTTTCTCAAAGGCTGAGCTGATCTCCTGGATATTTAAAGTGCTCAGTGGTGATTTAAGAGGGCCGCAATTCTCCACACATCCTTCTGAAGGCTGAATGGCTCAATAGGCTGGGTTTAAGGCTAATCCAGAGTGTATCATTCCATAGCAAGAGCAGTAAAGGCAGTTTTGAAGGCCAGCAGCTGCAGGAGGTGTCTCAGGAGCACTTGGAGCTCAGGCTGTGTCCGTCTGGCCCGTGCTGTTCCAAGGCTTTGGAGCTGGCAGGGATGGCTGCATTATTGGAGAGTATTCAGTGTGTGGAGGGGGAATGAGGGAATCTCCTGGTGTGGAGATTCCTGGGGCAAACCTGTCCCCAGGGATCGTTTGCACTGCCAGGGAACTGTGCTTCCCAAATTCCTGCCCACATCCCCACAGGAGAGCCACTGTGGGGTTCAGGGAATTGTCATTCCAAGAGGCAATTATGTTAAAGTTTTAGGAGAGGCCTCCAAACAGCACAGCTGCTCTGGCAAATCTGCTCAGACGATGAAAGAACATTTGAAGTCTGACAACTTCATTTTCCTCTACAAACACAAAATACCAGCTGGGCAAGCTGGAAAACTGAGGAGTGGGAAGGGTTTTTGAAAGGAGAGCAGTGTCTGGAGACTGAAGCACTGAAAGTTCCGGTGATTTTTTTGTAGTATGTCTGTGCAAAGTCTCTGCATCAGATTCGATAAACTACTTGGGATCCCAAGGCTTGAGACCTCTGGGAAATGAGTTATAAAGTGCTGAAATCCTGGTCTCCCTCTTCTCCAGTGGCCAGTGGAGAGATCCAGCTGTTTCCAACATGGGATCCAAACTGTCCATGTTCAGAGAAGGGCTCTAAGCTCTCCTGGGGTGGCAACAGCAATAAGTTATGGTCATGAACTCCACACTCTTCTTGTTTCTGGTAAAGAACCAGACAGATCTAAAGTGCATCCAAGGGTGTATTTCTTTAAATTTTCAGATAAGGGAAAAACAAACTTAAATTTAGTGGCATGGCTTTAATCAGCAGAGTGAATAATGCACTCAGGATAGAAATGTTATCTGAGAAGGGAATAACCTGATGTTCAGCTGGGAATCTTTAGGAGTACTGTGGAAACAGCACCATCTTGTCCATGGGTTTGGTGCCACTCTGGAAATAACTCCATTATAACCACGATTCTCAGTTTTAGGAAATCTTTCTTCCCAAAGTCCTGTGGTGGTTATAGAGAATTTTTTCTAGGCACAGGTCTTTGCCTCACACTCTGCAGGTGAGCACAACAAGCCCAGTTGACCAAATGACCTTCCTTCTTTCACCCTCTACCCTCCAAGCAGCTCCCATTTCAGAGCTGTTACATTTACCAGGATTTATTTGACCTTTGAAAAAAGCCCAAATCCTTCTGCTGGCATCTCTTCCCTGCTCCTGCACATCATACAGGATTGGGGGTTCTGAAATCTCCCTGTGGAGCGCTGAGGCCCAAGACGAGCTAATCCCTCTCTCTCACCCGTTTCAGAAACACCAAGCTCTGAACAGTAAGACTGTGGTGGAACTAATCCTTCAAAAGTCTTTCTTCTTGGAAAAGGGGAAAGCCACAGGGAGCACAGAGTGGAAAAACAGTGTCTTGGACAGATCACTCCTCAGTGAGTTTTGCAGTGGCCTAGAGTGAGAATGGGGGCACAAGGTAACTCTTCACCAATAGGAGCAGAAATGTTTTTAGTGAAGCTTAAATCGCTCTCACATCTTCCAAAAGAGCACCTGAGGAGGCTGGAGATGGCCCAAAGCAGCACGCACAGCCCCAGCTCTGCTCTGGTGGTTGGGAATATTCCTACCTCCTGCTGCTTTGTACATGGATCACTCTGCTTTCCCTTCCCATTTTACCTCAGCTGTGCTGTAGGATACTCAAGGTTCAGGGTCAGATGGAGCAGAGCCAGCACATTCTTTCCCCACTGTGCCTGCTCTAATTACTCTGCTAATTCCTAGTAGCTCATCACCAGCCCATTGCTCCTCTCTAATTCCTTTGAAGACCTGTCTCCATGTGCCAGGCACATCACCTGGGGAGCACCAGCAAAGTCTCTGGGGGTGGAATTTCTCTTTCTGGGGCTGGGAATACCTGGGTCAGTTCTCAAGGGTATTTTTCAGAACTGTTTTGGACATCTGGGGTTTCTCTCTTGGGCATCTCAGTTACTACTGAAATATTTGAAAAACTGGTCTCCCCTGCCAAAGCCCAGAGTCCAGAAAGCGTTTGGAAAACACCGTGCAGGGCCAGGAGCTGGACACGGTGATCCTTTTGAACCCATTTCAGCTCAGGATATTCTATGATTCTGTGCCCATGATCCCAGGGAAATCCGTGCTCTTCTGAGTATAATCAGGATGACAAAAGCAATTCCCCTTCATGGGTCTGGATTCTGCCTTGTCCTTCCAAGACAACCCCAGGCTCCAAAGGGCTCTCTGGATATTTAAATGTGATCTATAAGAATTCCAGCTGAAACTCTAATTCCAAGTTCTTGGGGACCAGGCCTGGAATCCTTCCCTGGGAGGGTGGGCAGCCCCTGGCACAGGGTGCCCAGAGCAGCTGTGGCTGCCCCAGGTCCCTGGAAGTGTCCCAGGCCAGGCTGGATGGGGCTTGGAGCAGCCTGGAACAGTTGAAGGTGTCCCTATCATGTCAGGGTGGCACTGGGTGGGCTTTAAGGTCCGTCCCCACTCAAACCATCCTGTAATTCCATGATTCTAAGTTTGGAGAAGTCCATGAACATCCCAGAGCCACGAGGGGAGGACAGAGCCCAGCTGATCCGAGGCAAGCTATCACCAGGAGGAGAGGAAAAGCAGAGCTGTTACCCCATTGTGCTCCCCACAAAGCCATCTGTGTTTGCAGCCCTTCCCAGGCCGTGCTCGGGAGGGAACCATCTGTGTTTTCTTCGGGAGAGACAGCTTGTGGGGAAATAGACGGGTTGTTAACGAGACAGGCAGATGGCAAATGCAGCCGATGTCGTGATGACTGCACTCCAAAGGGATAATCAATAATCAGGCAATTAGACTTGGTTTGGATCAGGAGGAGAATGGAGACATTCAGGAAGATGCATTTTCCATGCCTCCTTTGGAGATTCAGGGCTGGAGCTTCTGCAGCAGTAGAGTTTTACTGGAACCTCCTGCAGATCATTGAACACAGACCCTTAATCACAGTTGATTGTTCACAGAGCAGCTGATTGGCAATACGGGAATATTTTATGGACTATAACTTTATTTTGTTTCAAAGTGAATGTCTTATCTTCCTCCATGATTTCTCTCCTCTCATTTTCTTTTTTTTTTTTTTTTTTTTTTTTTTTTTTTTTTTTTTTTTTTTTTTTTTTTTTTTTTTTTTTTTTGGTTTTTTTTTGTTTAATTTTCAGAGGTTTTTTTTTAATTTATTTAAATTCTATTTACTTAAATTAAAATTTCTGACTTCACAAGATAATTTGAAGATAAGAGTGAAAAGCTTGTATGAAAAGAAAAAATCTTGTCCTTGATATAAAATGTTTCTCTGGTAGAGTTTATATGTGGATTTCAAAGAGTATAAAATGACCAAAAATGTTTTGGTGTGCTGACTTTCACTTGAATGAATTGAGGTCCTTGAAACAAATATGGGTTCAGTCTAACCAAATAGTTCATTAGTCTAGGAGTCTAATTTACTTCCTGCACAACACAGGAAAAAATATGCCGGGGGGGTTGAAATTGTTTAAATGTGGATGTTTTTTACTGGCCAGGCCTGATTGTTCCTTTTTGATGTCAGTCTTTGAATTTAAACTATTTTTGCTACATGAAATACAGTTGAATATGAAATGCAGCTCTTCTAAATTATTAACACTAAATATTTACTGAAGCAGAGCAGCATGAAAAGTTAGACTGTGAGTATTGACGGACTGGGAGCACCTTCTCTCCCTGCTGAAATTCCCAAACAAACCCCAAAACAAAACACCTCCACCAAAAGGAGTTGTTAAAAGCCTTGGGAATTGGACCCATCCATGCAAACCCAGGAAGAAGAGGAGCCAAGGCTGGAAAACTTGGAGGTTCCAAATGTTTCATTTGCTGGCAGAGCGAGGAGGCCAAGCACGAGGAACTTAAACCAGACAAATTCAGATTGCAAGTAAAATATAGATGTTTAACAGAGGTTAACCCAGCTCTGGAACAATTCACAGTAGGCACTGTTGGATTCTCAAGCTCCAGCAATACTTAAGTAAAAAAATCACTTCTTTCTTTCCCCTAGAAAGATATTTTCCAGTTGACATACAGAGTAACTCAAACACAACCAATGAGTTGGATTATGCAGAAAAGCAGATCTCCTATTCAATTCTTTTTGCCCTGTAGTCTGACTTGTTTTGACAGACCTTGGCCCGTGTTTCCCTGCCAGCTGTTACCTATCAGAGCTGGAATTGTTATTTCTCTCCTGCTGAGATTGGCTCCTTCTGCACTAAAACTGTGTTTTCCATGAGCCATTTCTGGAAATCCCTTTTGGAGTTTATAGTGCACTCAGTGCAATTTGGGACTTCAGGTCAGTGAGGAAAAAATATCCAATTTGTGGAATTTGGGGCACCTGGTTTTTGAAGAGTCTCCCACAAGCAATAATTTCAGGAAGAGAAGACAAATCATTGCCAGACTCATCAAGAATGTGACACTTAAATCAGACAAGCCTGAAATGTCATTTTATGTAGATAAACGTGTCTGCACAAACACTGTCATGCCCCAGTGCTGGGACTAAACCAAATTGTCTGAGCTTTTGAGTGAGCAGATATTTCTTATTTGATATTTTGTAGCTCTAAATTAATTCATGTCTCACGTATATAAGCATTTTTGGCCATGGTCTCTCTGCACTTTGCCTCTAGGCTGATGTGTTGAATGGTATCAGTCTGGGTATTGATGAATTCATAGAATCATGGAATGGATTGGGCCAGAAGGAACCTTAAGGATCATCCAGTGCCACCCCTGCCATGGGCAGGGACACCTTCCACTATGTCAGGGTGCTCCAAACCCTGTCCAACCTGGCCTTGGACACTCCCAGGGATCCAACCAAATATTCCCACAAATTCAGCAGAGATCCATAACTCCTCACCTTGTTCTGGGATTAGGGAGCAGCTCCTCTCATCCCTCACCATTGATGGGAGTTTTGCTGCATAACCACACATTCCACAGGAAGAAGATTTTGGTTAAGCATCCTGGGCTGCCTTGAACATGCCCCTGCCAGAGTTCAGCTCCAACTCACTTTATGAAGAGCCTCCTAAATCTATCCCCCTCTTGCTCCAATTCCAGACACAGCAGGTTCACCATTGGCAGGGCAAACAATGGAGAATTTGCATCTTATTTGGGGATGCAAACTGTGCTCCTGGCTGGTCCAGATTCCTCATGAATAATGAGCTACTCACCGGGAGAGGCACTGGAAAAAACCCATCCCAGCTGCACAGGCAGAGCAGGTGCTGCTCTTCAGCCTCCTCAGTGATTCAAGGAGAGCCTCACCCCAGCCTTGTGGGGTCTGGGAGCTCTGAGCTCAGCAGAGCTGCACCACAAACTGCTCAAAAGGTTGGGGAATCCTGGCAGGAAGAGCCAGCTCAGGGCCCTGCAGTACTGCAGGCAAAGATGATTTGGCTCCCTGGGATAAACGACAATCTCTTCTCATCAGTGCAAACTCACTCTTTTATGGGACAGCTTCTGCTTTTTACTAGCAATGTGTTTGGAGGGGAGGAGTTATTGTCCTGGAAATTTAGATACTGAACAGTAAAATTTTTATTCCAGATGTTTCTGTTTTTAGCTTGCATTTTTCTTTCCAAACTTATGCATTTCATCTTTCCAAGTCCTTAAGAACATGCTGAAATGGGAGAACAATGTTCAAGTCTGTGAAAGAACAAGCCCCAGAAAATACCTAAACTTTCCATTTAATCTAGTTTTAAAACTGTATTTATTTTTGGAGTACTGAAAGTTCTGCTCCTGATTCAGTGGTTTTCTTTTCAAAAATTGCCAGTGATTTTTCTCCTCTATTTGCTGCATTAAGTTGGTATATTTGTTGAAGCAGGAAAAGATAAAGGTGCTTTTTCTCGGTCAGGATCTGAAGGGCTATGTTTTGTGGAATCCCTGACTGATTTTGGTTAAAGCCCACCCAGTGCCACCCTGCCATGGCAGGGACACCTTCCACTGTCCCAGGCTGCTCCTGCCCTGTCCAGCCTGGCCTTGGACACTTCCAGGGATCCAGGGGCAGCCACAGCTGCTCTGGGCACCCTGTGCCAGGGCCTCCCCACCCTCACCGGGAGGAATTCCTTCCTAAAATCCCATCTAAGCCTGCCCTCCTTCAGCTTAAGGCCATTCACTCCTAACATGCATGCCCTTGTGAAAAGTCCCTCTCCAGATGTATAGGAAATGTTTATGTTCCCATAAAGTAATTCTGACATTGTTTAACTTTTTAGCATTTATATTGTGAAATTTTCCTGTTTGTATTGGACATCAGGAGGAATTTCTTCATGGAAAGGGTGGCCAGGCATTCAAAATTCCCAGGGAGTGGGGGAGTCTTCACTCCTGGAGGTGTCCAAGGAAGAACTGGACGTGGCAGTCGGTTCTTTGGGGTGGGACAAGGTGGTGATTGGTGACAGGCTGGACTCAGTGACCCCAGAGGCTTTTCTTTAATGATTCTACAATTCTCTATAATTTTGTATTTCACTGTTTGTCAATAATGGACCTCAACGGATGCTGCTATCAATGAATATCCAACAAAACTCTTTTAAAAGTGTCTAGTGCTTTAGAGAAATGCAGCAGTTCCTTACTATTGATTGAAAAATCCGATCTTTTCCATGTCCAAATATCCTATTTATACTGGAAAGTGTGTGATTACAGCAAGCTGCAGACATTTTCATCTAGAAAGAGATGAGACATTTCAATCAGTGCTGAACAGCAGAGGAACTTAATGATGTGGAAAAACCCCTAAAAGCCAGACTACATTAACTCTTATATGATAACACATTATCTGTGCTAGAGGGAGTTGAGTGTTCATGAAATAATGGGGAAATTATAAAACTAAGATACAGAATTCCTTTTTTGAAACCAGGGAGTATTTTTAGAAAGCTAGTATCTCACAGAATCCCTGTTTAATGAAGTATTATATCATGGAAATGAATTGTCAGATGTTAATTTCTGCTGAAATAGGAATTCTGAGTTTGGGAAGGTCCTTTTCTGGTTCTCCAGCCCAGTTTTCTAAGGAAATCAGGTTGCTGCACAGGTTTCTGTCTGTGTTTGAATCCATGGATCAAGTTCAAAGGAATATGGGGAGGAATTAGAGGTGTCAAAGATCAGACAGGTCCTGTGGATTTTGGGAAAATCAGAAGCCATATAATGCAGGAGATCACATAAATCAGGAATGGAACAGATACCGTGATGCTCAGATGTCCGCAGCTGTGAAGGTCACTGCAGGGTCAGTCCATGAACAAAGCAACGATACCTGAACCCACAGGAATGGGCTGAATTCCTGGCTGCAGACCCTGCAGGCTGTAGACATGAATGTGGGTTATACCAACCCCTCAGGTAAGGATCTGCACTCCTGCAGTGGGACCCGGGGACAGGAGCTGCAATCCCTGTCCTGGGGACATGGCAGGTTTGGGGACAGACCCACGCATGTGAAGCTTGTTGGTGCCTCGTCCTTCCCAAAAGTAATCTTTGCATCCAGCCACTGGATAAGCTCCTGGCGCCCCAGCAGGGCTCCGAGAGTCATTTCCTGTGAATATCTCCGGCATCTGTGAGTAGGGATGATGCTAATTCCAAGTGACAGGAGCGTCTTCTAGCCCAGGGCATCATCAGCAGGGCCAAGTGCTCAAAGATGACAGCCCGGCTCCCTGAACAGACTTGGAGCTGTCAGTGCCACTGCTGAGCCCATCAGGGCCCTGCTGAACTCATCCCAGGGAGAACAAAACAGCAGCAGGGGAAAGGGAGGGATCACTCGGAAGTGAGGGAGGCTTGTCAGCCCAAACCAGGCTGGAGTGCTGGCTCAGGACATGGAGCTAACTCACCTGAGCCAGGGATGATGGTTCCAGCACTGGGAAGCTGCCTGGAAGTCCTGCTGGAGGAACAGTCCTGTCCTGCTCCAGCTGGGATAGGGTTCATTTATTGCTGGCAGCTCCTGCAGTGCTGAGCTTTGGGATCATGGTGGGAACAGTGCTGGCACCACACGGAGGGCTGAGCTGTGGCTGAGCAGGGCTCACTCTCAAGCAAGGAGTTTCATTGTCCTTGCTCTGCCAGAGAGGAGCTGCACAAGAAGCCAGGAGGGAGCAGGTCCAGGGCAGCTGAACTGGCCAGAGGGATATTCCAGACCAGGAAACATCACACACAGAATATGAACTGTACCCAGTTGTAGACAAGGGACCATCTCGTGTCTTTGGGAAAGGAAATAGGGAAAATCCATCCCTGTGATGGGAGGTGTGCACTTTACCTCCTGGCTGGACAAGGGGCCCATGTGCTTTGATCCCAGAGTGGCTTGGGTTGGAAGGGACCTCAAAGCCCACCCAGCTCCCACTGTCCCAAGCTGTTCCAAACCCTGTCCAGCCTGGCCTTGGACACTTCCAGGGATCCAGGGGCAGACACAGCTGCTTGAGGCACCCTGTGCCAGGGCCTGCCCACCCTCTGAGTAAAGAATTCCTTCCTAATTAGGGGCCACTTTCCTTCTGGAAAACATTTCCACAAGAAAAGGGCTGGATATGAAACCAAGCTTGTTCCCCTAACCCTATAAGATCATCCCTGGGAAGCACAGAAGGATGTGAACTTCTCACAGAGCTAGGATGGTGCCTGCAGGATATGCAAAGAGCCATGAGCAGGATATGGGGAGGAAGAGACATCTCTCGGATGAGCCCTTTTAATGCACAGGGAGCAGCTGTTCCTTTCTTGTTTCAGTGCCTGTTCTTCCCAACACTTGAAACAATAGCGTTTGTATTGAGATATTGAATAGTAAATATCTTTAATTTTCCATGGCTGAGGGGGATTTGGGGTGGCAGTTTGGGGTCAATGTGCAGTCAGTGCGGCTCAGGGGAGGAGCTGAGCTCTCACAGAATGGGGGTCTGACACAGGGCCCCACTGCAGACAGCCCTGGCTGATGGATCCCTCCTTACTGAGATTCACACAGCAGCAGCTTTTGAGGGAAGCGCCTTGACCTCTCTGGTATTAGGAGTTCCTACACCCAGCCTTACAGGAAGTAAAATAACCTGGGGTGGTGCAAAGCCCCCAGAATAAAACAGGAGAGTGTGTGAGGAGGGCTGGAAGCCCTGCAGAGGTCCAGGGAAATCTGCTGGGATCAGTTTTCACATCTTTTAGATTTTTTAGATAGCTGGGAGTTTTTTATTTGGCTTGAGAAAACAACCTGCTTTGTGTGCCTGTTCAGAGGGCATGTTGGGCTCCTCAGGATTGCTCAGTTCCTGGTTTAATGCAGAATTTTAAATCAGGTCTAAAAGAGCTGCCAAGACATGAGTGAGACAGGTGCCCTCCCTCCACCTCCCTGGAGCGAGTTCCAACATCCCACCCTGAACCAAAGAGCAGGAAAGCTCTTGTGGGCCCAACAATGGCCTGAGGTGTCTGGGGGATTCATCTGGACTGGATATATTGACACTTTAACTCCTCAGATTTTCCTGTCTTACTGAGAGCTGGGCTGGAACTGATTAATTAGCCCTTGGCTAAACACTTTGAGATTCCCAGATGAAAGGCAGCCTGGAAGTCCAAAGGATGTAGAGCATTTATTACCAGCTGAGAGAGATATGAAGAACTGAGGAGTGCTGAAAGGAGTCCTGCCAATTAATTTACACTTAGATACAAGTGTTGGGGTTGTTTTGCTGTAAGTTTTGTTTTTCTGAAAATTGAAAAACAAGAAGTCAAACCAAAATAAAAAAGAAAAAGGAAAGGGTTGAGACTTGCTGGATAATGTGATGCCTTTCTGTGTTCAGTTTTGCTGATGAAAGCTTTGACACTTGAAAATCCAGTGATTCTCTGATTCTCAACAATAATGCACAGGAAATACGTACAGGCTCATTTATTGCTGTGAAAAAGCAGGTAAAATAAAGCTGCTAAGAAAGTAAGGGTGCTGTAGTGAACCAGTCTGTCCACAAGGAAGGAAAAATGGTTTGTCTGCTCTCTCCTCTGAGCTGAAATACAAGATAGAACCAGAGCAGTTAACCCAGGAATAAATACCTGGCGCTTGGAAGATGTGTTAATGAGGTGCTAAATAAAGGTGGGGAAGAAGGAGGAGGGGCAGGGCAAGGAACTG